>CADDXX010000556.1:426414-442916 GCA_902810485.1 Alauda arvensis | reverse complement strand
GGGGACACCGCTGCCCACGCCAGCCGCACAGGTGCTCGCCCCTGCGGGGGCTGCTGGCTCCGGCCCGCGGCGGAGCTGCTCTGTGGATGCTTTCTTGGTGCATTTGGGCAGGGAGCCAAAGTATGCAGCTTAAAGGAAATGTTTAATAAAGACACAGGAGCCTCAAACTGTTTATTTTTCCTTGCAGAAAGGTGGAGAGACGATGTCCCTGGCAAGGCGGCCGGGCCGGGGGCCGGGCCGGGGCTGACACTGCCTCTCACCTCTCCCTCCCCTGGGCCGCGGGGTCATAAACCGTGGGGGGAAAAGGCAGCCTATTAGTAACTCTATTAAGTCTCCATTAGTTAGGTGTGAACTCATTACTCTAATATACCTGGAGGTGGGATCCCACTTGCAGGACATTAGCGCTGCAATAAGCACGTTTACCACCCGAGCTGGACCGAGTGAGGCAGAGGATGGAGAAAGGCGAGGAGCCTCTGCACACCTGGAGCAGCAGCCACAGRGAGCAGCTGAAYSTCTCCCTCCTGGCCTCCTCCCTGTCCCCGCATCGCCGCCCGTCTGACCAGTCCCTAAAGCACCTTTTGAGATCATCCCTAATGACAGGGCAACCCCTGAAACATCTGCTCATCTGCTCACCTGGTGAGTGGCTGTGCCATGTGAAGCTGCTCTCCCTCCCTGTTGTGGGTTGGAAAAGTTCCCCCAAGGACACCASTGGTGTGACCCACGTCCCCAGGTGCTGTATCTACACCACTTTTAAATCCCCTCCAGGGGTGATGACTCCAGCACTGACCTGGGCAGCCTGAGCAAGGCCTGGACAGCGCTTTCAGTGAAGAAATGTTCCTTAATCACTAAATCATAGAATATCCTGAGCTGGAAGGAATGTACAAGGAATATGGAGTGCAGTTCCAGGCCCTGCACAGGACAGACCCAAGAATGCCTGAGAGCTTTGTCCAGCACTTCCTGAGTGTCCAGTGTCCAGCTCCACTCGGGCCTTTTCCACGTGCTGGTGCTCTGTGACAGGAGCTGTTCTGCTGTCTGCAGCTGAGCACCCTGTGAGCAACTCAGGCAAACTACCTAACGAGCTCATAGGAAATCAATTAATTAATAATAGATAGGATGCAGGAGCAGGGCTTAAAGGGGTTTGCTGAGTTAGCACAATGAAAAACATGACTGTGTGGAGTAATCTGTAGACACAGAACTTTTTCTCCACCTTTTCAGTCAGCTTGAAGATGCCAACACGAGCTGCCCGAGCCCCAGTGCCCTCTGCCAAAGCCCCTCACAGACWGGTACTGTTTGCCCTGCAGGACACAAAGACTCTGCCCCATCTCCTCCCCAGCCTTACACATTTCAAGGCTGCACAAAAGCACAGTCCATGCAGAACTCTTCCCAAAACTCATTTTTAAGCCCATTTGTTCTTAAATAGCACTAAACTGTACACGATCCCTGAAAACAGAGTTGTCCAAGAGCACACAAGTAGGGTTTTAAGAATTATTTCAGGAGGAAGCATGATCTTGGTTCTAAGATCCTTGGCCAAAAAGAGTATAAAATTAATGGTATTAAGTGCCTAAAAATACTCTTGAGGATCTGGGAGTTGGAACAAGGGCTTGGATTCTATTCCTAGCTCTGCCACAGACTCGGTGTCTGCAATGAAGGGCCAGCTCAGACGGGACAWGGGCTGTGCTGCAAGTGCCCAGAAATGCACTCAGAGCTCGCTGCCCCCACTGCCTGCCCTGCTTTCCCAGCCTGTGCAGCGGGTACAGAAGTGCCTCTGATGGAGCAGAGCACATGAGATGGGATGTAGCTGTAGAGAAGTGTTTTCTCCCTCCCAGCAAACACAGCTCTTCCTTGCACTGCCTTCCTGGTCAGCGGCTATTTGTCCACTGGAAAGATGCTCAAATCCAATACTGCAAAATTCAGTATTAAATCTGTCCCTTTATTGCCCTGAACAGGAGAGACAGGCATCCTTAAAAAGCAACACTTGTTTTTAGCCCTGGAAAATCCTGAAATATTCACCTTTTAATATGTTATATTTAGGAAAATTGTTTCATCCTGTAAAAATGATTTTATGGGTCTTYCTCACCCTGTTTTACTGTTACCCTGTTAACTAAGGTTTCTACATGGAACCCTACACAAAAACAGATTTAAATTATTGTTAAGTTTTTAAAATTTGAACAAGTTACTAGTGGCAGGATGCCCAATGAAAAAACAAATCCATCAGCAAAGCCTGAGCTGAACTYACTGGTGGCTTCTCTAATTACAAAAAAGGAACAAAAAAACGAATGCTACTTTGACAGAATCTCAAATCCCTGTAATTCCCTGTGTGTCTTAGCTATGAAACCACYTTCAGTACAGTAATTTAAACTGCTACATAGAAGATTCAAAATAGCACATTTCAGTGATAAATGGTGAAGTTTATGCCCRAAAGTTGCTTTTACACCAGCATGAGGCTCTGAGATGGGATGGAATCCTACAGATTGAGTCCTGTATGGATCCCAGACSCTGCCAGCTTCTGCCATCAGTGAAAGTATTCCCAGAGAAATGAAAACCCAGGCAGTGAAAACCTCTGCTCACCCCACARAAGGGAGAAAAAGAGACTCACATTTCCATGGGTGACTCTGTCTGATGAAATCAASTATTTAAATGACTTCTATTTACACAGGATTTTGAGAAATAATGCTAATTTGCAGAATTGGCATCTGGGGTATGAGTATACATACCCTGGGAGAGCACTTACAGAGCCTTTGTGGAGCTAAGTAATAAACGCTTTGTCTTCACCACACTATTTATGGGTTGCTTGGGGGCATCCTGCTCTCCTCCTGCCCCTACCTGGGCATAAAATTATTGCCCAACTAGGTTTTAATCAGAGCAACAGTAAATCTGAATGACCACACATGCACAGCCATTCCTGCTCCCTGATCTCCAGCATTAATTATAAAGTGAGACTGTTTACACAGTACATACCACTTTCCTGACTTCTTTCTTGTTTATGTCTAAACCTTTATGGACATAAAACTTTGGTATTTGCTTTTGGAATAAAAGTGCAATTGGAGTGGCCATAACTGTGTTGGAAAACAACCCAGCCATTGCTGCTGTGGTCACGGCAGGTTGGCACTGGAGCCTCTCCCCCTGGAGCCTCTTGCTTCAGGTCAGCTCCTTGCTGTCCCAGCTGATGTCTCCTTAGAAACTGCAGCCCGAGACAGCTCACAGCAAACTCTGCAGCTTTTCCTCCCAGCTCCCTTCCTTCCCTTTCCCCACACCTGGCTCTCCGCTGCATGTCCCAGTCTGGGGTTTGTGGTGCTGCCCCCGTGCCAGGCTGGGGCTCAGCTCCTCACCCCTCCCYTCCCAGGGTTCTGACCTGGCAGCCTCTTTGCTGCTCCAGGCAGAGCCCTGCCCCATGCCCTAGGACACTCCCCCAGYCASATTTCCCCTGAAAGGGAAAGTTTTCATGTACAGTAAGTCCTTACAAACAAAGGAGGTGTCCATCGGCTGCCCTACACMAGTGAGGATACCAACAGTAAAGTTACTCATGCTCCACAAGCACTAAATTATTACTCACACTGGCCTGCCTGCTCTTTTTGTCAGGCTGTCACACCATAAATTAATATGTTGGCTGTTTGGGGCTGAGAACTCTTCTATTTGTTCAGTAAAACAGGTCCTGCACACCCCGGGCACCATATGAAAACAATAAATTACCATAGCACACAGGCAAGGTATTACTTGTCTCTCTCCTTGCCTTTWCTTTATCCCCTCCATCCTCTGCCCTTCCTCTGATCAATTCATCTCCCATTTGCTTTCCATTTCTGTCTGCAGGTTTCACTCTAACCCATACTGCTGCAATATTCCAACCATGCCACCTGCTCCAGGAGTGCAACTCCAGAGGCTCCAGAGGTGCAGCAGAAATCAACACAAGTTCAAGGGGACAAGAAATAATGTATATACTGCAAGAATATTAGGAAAAAGGAATCAATCTCTACCTGGTGCTGTCTCTTCTGCTGACTTGGACACCTCCTGATTCCTGCCAGACTCCCTTTACTCTTCACATCCARCACAGAAATGTGGAGACTTGGTAGCCAGAGGAATTCAACAGCCTTCTCTGTGTAGGCAGCTTGGGAAGTGTTTGACCAAATCTCCCTTGTAGGTTAAAATGTCTTTTAATTCTGGTGRGCTGTGTTGAGATGGGAATGAATAAACTCCCTCTTCATTTTAGCATCCTGCTCATGGAAGCTGCACAGGCTGGATGTTAAGTCTGTCCAAATTCCTTTCCTCCTTGGCAAGGCTATCCTACCTACAAAAATAAGAATTAAAATTAAGGTTTTGTTTGGCTTCTTACAAGTTCAGCTCCTGCCCCACGTTTTCCAGGACAGAGTTCCAACCCAAGTTTTAGCAGACAGGCTCCCCAAGAGCACCCAAAGTCATGGGAAGTCATGAAGTTATTGCAATACTGAGTGCATTATGTTTCCAAAGCACCACATCATCTCATAAAAAACCCAACAGAATTTACTGTTTGTTCTTTTAAAAAAATAAATAAGCAAAGAAGCAAAATTTAAATATTTATTGAAAAGCTAAATATTGTAGCCTTGTGCAGTTATTGGCAGGAGGTGCTGTGCAAATAAAACCCGGGCAGGGATTTTTGTTGCTCCCCACATCCCGTGGCCCCAGGCTCCCTGGGAAGTGCCACTGTCTCTGGCACACCTGGGGCTCAGTGTGCCCAGGGCTGCCTGTCCCCTGCTCTCCTGGAAGGGCTGCGGTGCCCAGGACACAGCTCAGAGAGCAGGGGCACCCCCAGGGCAGCACCTGCACCTGGGGCTCCCTGGGCACGGGCAGCTGAGGGTGTTGGGCAGACCCGGGTGTGCCACGTGTGCTGGCTGTGCCAGGTGTGCCAGGTGTGCCAGGGATGCTGGCTGTGCCAGGTGTGCCAGGTGTGCCAGGTGTGCCAGGTGTGCCAGGGATGCTGGCTGTGCCAGGTGTGCCAGGTGTGCCAGGGATGCTGGCTGTGCCAGGTGTGCTGGCTGTGCCAGGTGTCCCAGGTGTGCCAGGTGTGCCAGGTGTGCCAGGTGTGCCAGGGATGCTGGCTGTGCCAGGTGTGCCAGGTGTGCCAGGGGTGCCCCAGGCCCTGCTGACTCCGCAGGTGAGCCGGGCTGGCTGAGGGCACTGCCTGCTGCTGCTGGCATGTCACTGCCACCCCTGCTGTCCCACGTGGCCCTGCATTAGTGATGGGCACTGCTGGCAGATGGCAAAGTTCGAGCCGGGCTAATTAAACATAGCCAGCTAATAACCTTCCATTTTGGGACTGGTATAATTCATAATTTAATGTATTGCTGCTGAGACATTAACCTTTCAATGGCTGGCACGGTGCCCACAGCAGCCTGAGTGCTGACCATCTTTCAGGAAAATGAGTATTATTGTTAAAACAGGTATCAATCATTCATGGCTTCAGCTTTTGTGTCAAGCTGCACATGAAAATATGTAGTAGGGTGGGTAATTTATTTACCTTTTGGTGGTTATTCTTAYGATTTCATGATCATATTCTCTGATTCATAAACACTGGCCAATTGCCATTCTGYTCTCGTTTTACCATTTCAGCATTGCAGTGATTATTCTGATTTCCATCTTTAACAAGTTCAAGACAAGTTGCTTGATCCAGGCACAAACATAATCTCATTTCAAGGAGGAAAAACTTATTTTAARCTAATTCCACAGTATTCAATGTAATTATTAAAGCCACCAACTTGTTACAATTTAGCATTTTGCTAAAAGAAGTGTTTCTTTGGAAACACAGATCAAAACACTTTTCCAAATTCTCCTTTAGAGGCAGCGGGGAGGAAGCTCCCAGGTTGCTGAAGAGTTTAGTAAAGATCATGTCCTGTCTCTTCCAATCAAATGGGAACAAAGATGGCCAGTGCTCAGTCAAAAGGGGAAACTATCTCTGTCTTTGAAAGCACATTAAAGATGAGYCTAAAAAAAGTCCTAAGTGGATGATGAAGAACTAATCCATCTGCAAAACTGCTRTTTTTGAAGAAGTAAGTTAACTAAGGAATCATCAAGAAGCTGTTTGGGAATGTCTGCCACACTCAGTGCTTAGGATAATGCCAAGACCAGGACATTTTGGAGGCATAAGAGAACAAGGAGCCTAAAACAAACACTGCTGGTTTTAGGCTTCCTCTCAGGACGTTCCATGGCCACTCTCAGGAGTGTAWGAACACTGCCAGAAGAGGAAGCATTTGAACTGTTCATGGGGAYAACACTCAGACCCCCTTGGAACAGGCATTATTTGAGAGGYTGAGGCTCCTCTGGGTACCTCCATACTGGAAACATGCAGTGTTAGCCCCAAGAACATCCATTTATTGCATTGTTAATGATGCAGGAGACACCCCTCACTCCTAGGAGTGACCACCTGCTTCTGTTAATCCATCCCTGTGTCACCTGTGCGCAGGGTGAGCTGGGACACCCTCCCTTTGGGTGCTGAGATGTGTCATTGAACCAGATGCACCTGGGTCAAAGCCTGGCAGCTCCTTTTTCCATGGACACCACAGTGTCCCTGCATTTCACTCCCTCTGCTGGCTCCACTCGGACATCAAATGAAGGTTTTGAGACCTGACATTTCTTTAAGGTTGGGACACCTAMAATTCACCTGGATCTTCAGGCTCCAGGGCCTGCCCTGCTGTCCCTAGAGGCAGCTGGCAGGGCTGGAGCCCTTCCTGCTGCCAGCACAGCATCCTGGCCTTGGGGCAGGAGCAGGGCACTGCCAGCCCTGAGTGGGGAGTGGCAGCCCCACTGCACGTTTGGTGCTGCCAGCCCTGGAGGAGGGCAGCAGCTCAGCTCAGCAGGCTGTACCTGTGGGGGCAGGAGCTGTGTGAGGCTGCAGGTGATGCAGCCACTGCCCTGTGCCCTGCTGAGCCCCCTGCCTGCTGCCACTGCCTGCTGCCACTGCCTGCTGGCCTGGGTCACCTCCCAAAGGAGCCAGAGCCTGCCCTGCAAACGTCTGGCACCTCAGGAGGAAAAGGCAGGCCTTTTCCTTTTCCTTAACACTTGTGAGTGTTACCTGCCAGGGCTGCAGGAGCAGCTGTGTCCCAGCTGTGTCCCAGCTGTGTCCCAGCTGTGTGTGCTGGTGCTGGCACAGCTCCTTGGGCAGCCCAGTGCCCCCAGTTGGGAGGGCTGGTGGAGCCTGGGCCCTCCTGGCCAAGCCTGCCCCACTCAGCACAGATGGGCTCTTAYGCAACTTTCTGCTTTCCAGTAGCCACGTGATTTCTATGGCAAGAATTACTCAATGTGCAGTTCCTGTCTGAAGTGGCCCATCCAAAGTATTCAAAACAAGTTCTGAGCAAACCCACATCTCGAGGGCTGGCCTTGCCTTTAGGCAGATACTGCTGTTATTTCACAAATGGCAAAACTGAGGTCATTTTTTTTCTTTAAATTTTTTTGTACTTCTGCACAAGTACAGGCACTGAACACCCTTGGTRCTTGTCTAAAGCTGAGAAGAAGTTTTGAAAACACCTAGATGTGACAGAGAGGCTGCACATTTGGGCATGAATCCCCCTAAGCCATRATGCTTTTTGCCACACACACAATTACTGGCCATGGAAATGCACCTTGTACCTCATTGTTCAAATACTTGCCTGCAGTTATTCTGTATTTCAGGTTTTTGGTATTTCAGGCTTTTGGTATTTCCCCCTCGTTCACATGCCAGGTAGCAAACCCCAAACTGGAGCAGAAGTCACTTCCTACACTGTGGTTACATGAGAGTTAAAGTTCAGATTTCTAATTGCTCTCTCGAGGCCTTATTACTTGTTGATTAGGGTCTTTTGGGAATGCATCAAGCCTATAATAATAAACACTCATTTCAGTTTGTAGCTGCCTCTGTAATGGCACACGTGAAACCAAGCAGGAAAGGTCTCTCACTTCTTCAGAGCCTTTCCAGGCTGGACAGGTGTGAGCCATGGGCCAGGCTGGAGCTGGGGCTGCCTCTCTGGCAGCTCYCGTGCCCTGTGCCCCCTCCCAGCCCACAGGGCAGTGCTGGGAGCACATCTGGGACAGCTGGGAGGGCTCCTTCAAAGCAGGGACTGGTTCCCTGAATGCTGGGAGATYTGGGGACAGCAGCAAGGAGAAGGATGCCAGCACACTGCTGGTGGCTGGCCAATGTCCACAGTCCATGATGTCCTGCTCTGTTGTGACATCTGGCCGGAGCAGGTGGCCTGAAGGTGCCATCCTGGAACCCAGGTGCTGTGTGAGGGGGCTGCTGGAGGAGCACTCCTTGCTGTGTGAGCAGTTYCTCTGTGGTGCTCTGACACCATAAACCTCCCTCCTCCCACAGGTGCCCCTGGCCTGACCAGCCCCATGGGATCTGTGSGATGATGTCCAGGGCCAGCCCAGGTCAGGGACACTGCATCCTGCTGGAGCACACAGGGCACGTGGGGACACAGCCCCCAGGTCCCCAGCTGGGACAGCTGCAGTGGTGGGACAGCTGCACATGTTCTGGGTCTCATCAATGCACTCGTTCCTAATTGCAGAACCTCTGAGTTCTCCTGGCTCAGCAGCCCAAGGTGTCACTCCCAGACYCGGTGCTTTGGAAGTGCTGGTGTGGCATTGCTTTTCCAGGCTGGATGTCTGAAGGATGGGATGGGATGGGGAGCACAGAGTGGTCATGGATTGTCCAGGCAGGACAGGAACTGCTGCAAGTCTGCTCTTGGCGAGTCTCCAGAGAAGGGCACTGGGTGTCCTGCAAAGCCCCAGATGGGATGAGGCTGCAGGAAGGCAGGTGCTGATGTGCAGTGGCTGCCTCAGAGCAGTACCTGCTGGAAGGGGCACATCAATGCAGGCCCAGGCAGCCAAGCATGAGCTGTTACTCAGAGCTCAGTATTGATCAGAGCCGATAGCAACAGGGCTGGACTGACAGCCCAGAGCAGGGCAGGGGGAAACTGCCTTCAACAGCAACAGGGCTGGACTGACAGCCCAGAGCAGGGCAGGGGGAAACTGCCTTCAACAGCAACAGGGCTGGACTGACAGCCCAGAGCAGGGCAGGGGGAAACTGCCTTCAACAGCAACAGGGCTGGACTGACAGCCCAGAGCAGGGCAGGGGGAAACTGCCTGTGCTGGTGGCAGACGTACACAGGAACGCCGATAAAAAGTCAATTCCACTTAACTGAATGGCTGCTAACTAAATATTTTTGGGGCCAGAGCCTTCCCAGATAGCAGCTGGAATGTCTCTGCTGCAGAACTGAGACATCAAGTGAGCGTGGCATCGATGGCTGAGATAAGAGAGGCTGTGATGGCCAGAGCAGGAGAACCTGAGGAGCCAGCCCAGCCTGCCTGCCCTGCACAGCCACACACCAGGGGAGAACACAGCCACAGCTGCTTTTCCCAGGCCCAGGACTAAGACTGTGGACAACGTTTCAGGCCAACTTTTGGTGGACTGGATCAGTGCTTAAGGCACCAATATAAAGCAATTCTCCAGCAGTTTGATTAATAGTGTCATAGTCATAGCTTCAGTTCAGGTTCAACCTTTTTAACGTTTTATTATTTTACAGCATCATAAATCAGGGCAGCAGGAAAAGACAGATGCAGGAATGTCCCTGTCTCTGTCTGCTCATGCAGACAATGGGTCACGGGATAACAGCTGATAGAAAACCTCCAGGAGAGGAGCCTGTGCCAGCAGCTCTGAGGAAGGAAGAGGAGCTGGAAGGCAGTCAGCATGTCCTGTGGAGCTGCAGCAGTGACCAGGGCAGCAGCAGGCTGGGGCTGACTGGGATGAGCTGTCTCCTTGCTGGCTGCAAGGGGARAGGCAGCTGTGCCACAGCACCAACTGTGCCCGGGCAAAGGGGGATGCAGCCCCTTCTCACGGAGCCAAGGAGCTGCTTCCTGCCCTTCCAGCACCAGCAGTGGCCAAAACAAGCTCAGCACACTGGTTCTTACTGGGCTCACTGGTGCGGGGATGGGCACAGCTCATCTGTCACWGGAGGGAAAGGAAAGCTGAGCCTTGCAGGGCCAGTGCAGGCTGCAGAGAGGAGAGAGCAGAAGTTTGCAGCTCGGTTGGTGCACAACAATATGGATGATACAGATGAAAGAACGAACAGAGATGTTTTCACCAGATCAAAAGAATAAGAGAAGTGCATGTAGAGGTTCACCTCTGATGGAGCTGATGGAGAGACTGTGGGAACATGAACCCTGGAGGTGGTGAACAAACTTGACTTGTTAGGAAGGAGGGATGGAGGAAGAAMAAGGGATCTGAAGGGATAAAAAAGACAAATCAAATACTAAGAAAACTCCTAAGGTGTCTTTTTTATGGACTGAAATGTGTGTGAACAGCAAAAAGAAGTGGCTGTGGCAATCAAAGGAAGCAATGACAGAGCCTTGGAAAAGAGGTTTTGTCATTTGAATGGTGAGTGGAGAATGATCCAATCATTCAGAAATTGTGAAGGGGAAGGCAAAAACTGGGTCACAGTAAGAAAAGCTTCATGGAAAAGTAACAAAAATCCAACAAATGTACTTTGCTTCTCATATCACCTTGTTTGTTTTGTTCAATGCAAACCTCAGGACAGCACACAGAGATGCAAATAAATTCATGTGTAACGTGATGAGAACAAGTGAGGCTCATGCTTGGAACTTCTGCCYTGTATTTATAGGCTGCTGCTCATATTGCAGAGCAAAGCAAGCTGTATATTGAATAAACATTGCACTGTTTCCCATCTTCCTTTAACAGGGGTTAATTTCAGTTTTAAATTTTAATTAGTTTCATGCAGGGGCCTGGCAGTCCCAAGGCAGAGGCAGCACAACTCACAGGTTATTTGTCATCACARCTTCAGGACTGTAACAAGAGGTGTAAGTTACAACCCATGGCTGACCGAAATGCTGCCAGCAGCTGGACTCACACACGGTTATTTGTATTTGCATGTGCTGATGTTCAGGTGTTTATGGAGCGAGGCCTCAGTGCTGTCAGTGCCTGCCTGGCACTGACACCCAGCTGTGTTGTCTGTAGTGCTGCAGTGACAGACAGACACACGGACAGCCACAAACCCCACAGCTCTTATGTACATGCTTGTAAGGAGAACACTTTGAAACCTTGGATTTACTTCTAGGCTAATTTAAATAAAGGTTAACTYTGAGATTTAAGCCACCTTCTGCCAGTGAACCTTCAGCTCCTCAGTGAAGGCACTGGCACAGCTGGGAACTCCTTCAGCCCGTGTGTGGACACTCAGGGGCAGGTTCAGGGAACAAAYCAGTTCAATATTCCAGTATGTTTTCTCTAAATTCTGTGCCATTCCAAACTAGACTCAAATCCAGCCTGCTTCACTCTGCTTTCCTASCAGGCTACCTCCCTGCATTCTGGAATGATTTAAAGCTGACACGGTACAGGAAAAACTAATGAAATCTATTAGACTTCCAGTACGAGAGAGAAGAGATTTCTAAGAAATACTGCACAAAAAAAGTGCAGRTTAAAAAAATGGAAGCAGCAGAGAACAGCAACTATGTGCCACAAAAAGATAAACACAAAAAGCTCTGCTCTCTTATAAGACACCCACAGTCTCCATCTGTCATCCCAACCCTTCCTCTCCCAACTGTTCTTAAATTAAATGAATGCTYCTAATGGGCGATTTTCTCATGAAAGCATATGAGAATTCATCCAAAGACAAATTAAAACAATGCTGTGGAATCAAGCAATTCACCTCTCTCACAGGCTGCCTGGCTTCAGTTGTTGCATTTACAATAGAAAAAAACAATAATAAAACTCCAAAATAAAGAAAAACTGGCAAAAGAACAAGGCTGGCATTGACCATAGCCAATGCAAACACAGGTCTCTCTCTGCAATCATTCTCCCAGTCCTACAGCTGAGACTAAAGGTTATTTTCCTCTGTGTAAGAGACTCCTGTACACATCAGATTTACTGRTTCTGTCCTCTGTGGGCCCTGCAGTCCAAACACCTCCCAAGGGATCAGCAGTGTTTAAACTATATATTATGTTTTTCTTCATGTAGATAAGCCTAGCTTGGGCTACTGTGTCTAAAGTGGCTTTAAAATGTATTTTCCTACTCATCACACACCGTTTGAGTTGCTTTTAGCATCCTATACAGCATCCTATCCATGCTGGACATGAATAACATACTCAGATTTTCCATTCTCACTTCTGTTTCTGGTCACCTGAATTTTGAGGTTACTGCTTAGTAACRGAATTCTTCTGTATTTGGGGTGAATGCATTAAATTTTTGTCACTCGAAGCCTTGATGGAAGTATTAGCAAAATTGCAATGGAATGCTTCCATTAAACTCTGAAGGAGGAGACTTGAAAAGGAACCAGATGTTAAATTCAGGCCCCATCAGCTGCCAGTGCCTYCTTCATGACAGTCTTGGCTGCCTCTGTATTTCACTGTTTGCTCTTTGCACTCACCCCAGGCAGTCTGATCCCAAATGCTTTGGGTATTTTCATTTTCTTAGCTAAGAGTCCCACTAAATTTAGATGGAGCAGCAGAAAGGAACCAAAAGGAGCTGAGCCASCCCTGTGAAGTTCCCAGGGCCAGAAGAGGCTGAGGCTGGAAGCCCCTGGGAGGGGGACATGTGGCTGGGCACTGCTCCTGCATGGCTGTGGCACCCATGGGTGCCAGARTGAGCAGGTCCTGGGCCAGGCCACGCTCAGGAGTGTCCTTGCTGCCAGGACAGGGACACTGGGATGCTGGCTGGGCAAACCAGGGTTCTGTCATCAGCCCCCTCTGGTCCAGACTGTTCTGCTGCTGCAGGTGCTCCGTTCCTGTCTCTGGCACCAGATCACAGTGCACACACTGCCAGTCCCCTTGGATTTCCTTCTCTGTTTGCTCCAATCTTTCGTGCTCCCTCCCTGCTCYCTGGCTGTCTTTGCATGATTCCTGCCCTCACCCTCTTCATTACCACAGTCACAGGGAGYGCTGGAGCTCGCAGCAGAAGGGAACTGACCCTCCCCAGACCCCCTGCTCTCTGTGATTCCTGCRTGTGCTCTTTCACAGTTTCTCTCACTGAAGTCCCTCACTGTTGTACTTAAGCACCGTGAGTGACAGAAATCCAATGCTGACCACTTCATTATGTACCGACCTTGTCCCCTGGCCTCCTGCCCCTCCATCTCTCTTGGGCAGCTTGCCCTGTGTCGCGAATCCTTGTTAAAGGTCAGGACCCCAAACCATCAGGCTGGCGGTGTTGTTTTACTGTATCACCAGAGAAATCAGGGCTGTCGGCTCTCATTAGAGCCCGGTGCGGGCGGAGCGCGGGATGAGCTCCCTCTGAACAATCTCCTCCATCAAACCAGCGGCACACAGGGATTATATTCCAGCAGCCCATCTCTCCTAATCGCTCCCACCCTTATTGGCATGGCTGCTGCAGGCCCTGCATGAGAAAGGAAATCCTCTTAAACAAATACTCTGTGCAGGGGCAAGGCTGTGCCTCGCAAGGCAGGGGCGCAGGGCAGGTGGCCCCGCTGGCCTGGGGCAGCCGGGTCAGCCAGCCCCGGCTCTGCCCGAGCCGATGAGAAGTGTGAGCTGAGGCTCTCCCCGTGTCCCCGAAGGGCTGGCAGCTGTCACCACGGCCGCACGGGGAAGTGACGCCGCTTCCTGCGTGCGGCACCG
Source organism: Alauda arvensis (assembly GCA_902810485.1). Taxonomy (NCBI): domain Eukaryota; kingdom Metazoa; phylum Chordata; class Aves; order Passeriformes; family Alaudidae; genus Alauda; species Alauda arvensis. The sequence continues at coordinate 429,341 of CADDXX010000556.1, read as the reverse complement.
CGGAGCGGCGGCACCGCGAGGTTCATCAGTCACAGCCTGGGGAAACTTCTCTGCATTGGAACTCTTATCAGCTCCTTCTCTGGCCTGGGTATCAGGGCAGAGAGACCCTTTCCCTCACGGAGTACACCCCAGTTTTTAGTCGGAGTCACGGCAGTGCACTGAGGGATTTGCAGAGGATGCTCCAGGTGGGTTGGGTGGTAAATAACATCAGCGTGCGAACTGAGCTTTTAAAAGAAAGTTTCAATGTGGCCGTTCCAGCGTGGCTGGGCTGAATTGGTCCTTTCCCCTTTCTGCACAATGCAGAAAATGATGCAAACCCATTACATGAATTCTGAAGACAAAGAGAAATCTCAGCTGCCTAAATGAGAATAAATCAAACAGTAAACACAGAGGCTAACAAGAACCACAGGAATAACCTTGAGAACCAAATCCCACCTAGGACAAATCCCTGTACACATGGCAGGACAGAGGAGGCAGCACGTTAAACTCGCAGATATTTCACTTAAATGAGAGTTTTGTGCCAATTGCCTCTGGGGCCACATGAGCTCGGAGCTGTGCAGGSTGAGACCTCATGTTTTTCTAGAAGCATTTACAGTATCTCAGCATTCCTTGCCTGAAAAATGCCACCTTATCAGACAATGATGTTCCTCCTCCCCAGGATAAGTGGGGCTGATGTGAACAGGGAGGCGCTGCTGAAGCCAGAGCCCATGGATGGAAAGGGAGCGACTGTGTGAGGAAAGAGGGGCTAAAGGAACCATAAGGGCAACCAGGCCTGCAGGCAAGGTCTGGATGAGGTTTTATACCACCTTCTTGGGGGTTTTGTTATGAAATGTAATGCCTAGAAAGAGGATAAAGTTAGATGTTGTACAGAGAGAGGATTATCTTTGTATGGCAGTCTGGGAAAGGCACCACTCACATGCAGTCCACAGCAGAATTCTGAAAAATCCTTCTTCAGAAAAAGTATAAAAAGAGGAAGAACTATGAAATCCTCAACTAGATGGAAAAAAGAGAAGATCTTAGCCAGTCTAACAGACAGCCCTAAAACCAAAGCATGTAGACTTGATATAACTTATTAGAGTGGCAGGAGAAGGCAGTCTCTGCACGGGAACAGCAAAGTTACACAAGAGGAGGATTTAGCAGGAGCTCAAAAACCTGAGAATGTGCTCCWGATTAAAGGGAACTCGACACCTGCTTTGCCCAGCTCGGAGCCAGGCAGGTGCAGCTGCATTTTGAAGAGTGTGTAAAAGAGGACACTGACACACACGAGAGGTGTGACAGGGAACAGCCTTAACCAAAACCTGCAACATTTTACTCCAGATCTCAGGCGACTGGGAATGAGAGGATAAGGTTACCACACGTGTTAAAAAGCCAGATCTGCTTTCTTCTAGGTCACTAATTCTGGTATTTTTGCATCCATTTGGGTCAGCAGGGTCATAAAGGATGACCTTTCCATTTTGCAAAGTTTCTTCTAAATCATTCTCTAAGAGCTCCTTTAATGTGTTCTTACCCAGAGCAGTGGGGCTGCCCCAGCTGGGCTCCTTTTCCATTCCATGCACAGTYACAGACATTTACTGCAAGGCCTCTGATGTTCAGTAGGGGAAGAGGAGCTAAATTAGGCTAAAGTGWATTAATTTAATACAATTTTTGCTAATACTGAAAATAGACATCTATGTGACACTGTTCAACATTTCAGWATTTGCTTAATTAGCAGCTCCCTTTGAGAACAAGTCACTCTTGGTGGGGTGTGTGGTTTGTTGGGGGGCTCCAGAAGGGGTCTCTGCCCARCGTGGGTGGTTCCCAAAGCTCCTTCTCTCTGTGCTGCACTGAATTTGCTGCTTGGCTTCAGCCCTGGAACTATCTGTCAAGTCCAAAGCAGAAACAGAGTTTGAAAGGCAAACATGATCTGTGATCAATATCCTAACAAATCCAATGGAAGCCCCAGCTCCCAAAGGGTTAATCCAGAGAAGAAAAGGCATCCTCCTGTTTAGTGAGCTAATGTGTTTATTGACTGGGAGCCTTCAAGYCTTCAGCAGGGAAAAGCCCTGATCAGTGACGGGAAGTTCGAGTCAGGCTGCTCTGGGTGGAACTCCGGGTTCCCTTTCCCAGCTGATTGGCTTTTCAGAAGTCAGGATGATTCTGAGGGGTCAGCCCTGGGGTGTCCTTTGGCAGGGGGTGTGCACCTGCCCAGAGTGAAGCCCCCTGTGGAACAAGGAGTGTCCAGGTGGATGAATCCCCAGGATGAATCCCCAGTCTGCAGGCTCAGCCCCCCGTACCAGCTCGGGGTGCCCTTCCCAGCCTGAGCAGAACCCCCTGGTGAGCCCACACTGGCCTGGTTCAGGCACTGTGCTGGTGACCACGAAGGTGTAATTAGGGGATATTCCTTATGGATTTATGTAGTATTGGAAAAAGATTGTAACTAAACCATACACATCCCATTTCCACATTAGTTAAGAGATTATAAGAAGATAAATTAAATTAAATGTCCATCTAGCCAATGTCCTGTCATCAACAGGGACCAGTGACAGTCCTGCAGGCAGGAGTTTGGAATCAGTGGGCAGACACTGATAGTGCTGCTATCACCAACAACTCCAGATTAAAGGACTTTCTGAACTACAAGGATGTCCCACATTTCAGCAGTCCTCAGGGGATTTTTCTCCCAGAAGCTGTTCAGTTGTTCCTGCACACAGAGATCACCAAGAGATGCCAGTGTCCCAAGTGTCCACTCAGGAAACAAAGCCCTGGAGCMCTGTCCCCTCGAGGTGTGGCAATCTGTGGGGACAATCTGAACAGRTGGGTGAGGAGCAGCACCAGCACGGCCCCAGAGAGGAGAACGGGCAGAAAGGATCCTGGCACTGCTCCCTGGCTCACAAATGTGGGGTGGGGGCTGCCCAGGCACAGACCCCACAGGAAAATTCTCCTCCTGCAGA
>CADDXX010000556.1:405813-419795 GCA_902810485.1 Alauda arvensis | reverse complement strand
CCTCCCCTCTCCTGCCCGCACGGAGCCGGGGCTGATGAACCCCTCGCTCTCTGGTACTAAAGAAGMGGGTTAAAACATTTACATTTGTTTYCAAAACCCCAGAGGAGTAGGAAAACGCTTCCTGTGGGAATTCCTGTGGGAATCCCCTGCCTGTCCTGTCCTGCCCTGCACCCCTGTGTGAGGACACCAGCTCGGGGCTGCCCTGCTCTCCCAGGTGCGGGACTGCGCTGGAAACTCTCAGAAATGCGCAGCATTCTAAGAAATCTCACCTCCCATCTGTTTCCTGTTCCTCTTTGAGCATTTCCCCAGGGCTCAGAGCAGCTCTGGGCTCCGATGAGCTGAGGCCAGGCTCTCCCCTGCCCTGTGCCACAGCTCATCCCAGCCCCTGTGCCAAAGGCAACGAATCCATCACAACAACGACCCCACAGGGCACGAACACTCTGCCAGCCCGGGTCCCCCTGGCTGGACTGTGTGCCACAAACCTGAGCACAGTCCCACCTCTCTGCCACAGCAGCGTTTGCTGGGCTTGGTGATAACCTGTTGTTTTGATTATGATTAAACATTGACCAGTGAGCAAACAGAAGAGGTTTTCAATAATTTTTCAATATTTAAGAGCTGGAAATGACCCTGTTTTATATAACACAAAGCACAGTGCCAGCAGTCAGTAGTGCTGGAGCTGATGCTGGTTGTTAGGGTTCTGAGACAACCCCTCCTGGAAGAGTGAGTCTGTGTGTCTGGTGTCTGCAGGAACTGCCTGTACGTCTGTGTCCTAGGTGAGAGACCTGAAATGACCCTGTGACACCCCTGGCAGGTCACATTCTCCTCAGTGCCACTGGAAAGCYCAAAAAAAGTTAGGAAGAAAATAAACCCCAAGTCTGCCTTTTCCTAAAGGGAACACCAGCACAGGTCTGAGGAGATCAAGGTGAGATGCACACGTTAAAGAAGTCCTGAGACACCTCTGCTTGCTCCAGCTCTCAGAGATGACACTGACATCACACAGGACATCAGAGCACAGTGCCCAGCCAGGGTTCTGCTCTCCCAGAACAGCCACAGTGGGCACCCACAAACTCCAGTGACCTTCAGGGGGGTTCAGCTGGACCAAACGCAAAGGATGCTGACCAGCAGCGGGGCCCCAGGGCAGGGCAGGCCCAGGGCTGGGCTCACAGGGCTCAGGCTGCTCCTCACTGGGGGCACATGGTACCAGCTGTGGAAAGCTGAGAGCCCCCAGTTCCCATSCACGCAGCCAAAATCCCTCCTCTGGGCTGACATTTCAGCCAWGACCCGCAGGCAGGGGCTGTGCTGGAGCACCAGAGCAGCTCCCTCCTTGCCCAGTTCCAGTGGCACAGCAGTGGGTTCTGAGTTCCTGAGCCAGGCACGGGGTCCTGCCCACCCCTGCCCTGAGCCCTCGGGGCTGTGCCCAGCCTGGGCCACCAACAAATCCTCCCCTGGCTCAGGAACTGAGCTCCAGCCTGCCTGCTGCAGGGAAGGGTTTCTGGAGGCTTGACCAGGATTCTCAATGTAAATGYCCAGAAATTATTGGGTATTCATAGAGCTGGTTTTATACTGTCATGTTTAAATGTTTGGGGTTTGCTTTCAGCCATTTCCAGCAGAAGAAAAAGGAAAAAAGGTCCCAGAGGGAGAGGGTGGAAGGTCACTGAGAAATGGATGTGACTTGTGCTGTGTCCACTGCCATAATGGGGCCATGCAGCATTGGCCCCTCACCCTACTGAGCAAAGCCCAAGAGGATTAAATGCATCAAGAGACAAGACTGGTTATACTCCTCTAAAAACTCACATAGTTCTATTCCCATGTGTTTGAAAGGAGTAAATCCCCCAACCCTACAGACACCTGAGTGGAACAGAACAAATAACCTGAAAACTCCTGTGAAAACCAGCCAAAATCTAAGCACCATTCATTTGGTGCCCCAAAAAGCTGCAARTTTCTCTTCACAAGGAAGTTTATACATCTCTTCTAAAAGAGGATATGAAAGCAGCTATAAAAAACAGGAATCAAAGTACAACAAATTAAACAAGGAAACATCTGTGACGATCAGTATGAGCCAAAGCTGATGGGTGTGAACAACTTCTAAGAAGAGCCAGCTGTGTCGAGCACTACCCACAGAACCCTCACAAACAATAAACCTGRGAGTTCTGAAGTTCACCTTTGATACGATAAATTCAAATAATTGATTATTATGTGCAATAATTAACCATTACTAAACAGAGAAGGGAAAAATGTCAATAACTGTGGAGTAAACCATTCCTGGTGCACATTTGTATTTAAATTGGCTGATGTAAATATATAATCAAGGTCATGTAACAGTAAAGGTGTAGGTTAAGTAGCATCTGTTAAATATAAAGATTTTAAAATCACCAACTCTGAACACTTTAAAGTATCTAATAACTTTAAAAGAATAGTTTGGAAACTCTTCAAAAGCTTCTGGCTAATCCTTAATATGTCTTTGAGAAATGGGAAAGTCTCTGCAAGGCTTGGGAGGAGCTTTGGTTGCAGGTCTCTCAGAAGCACACAGGACTAACCTGAGTGTGCAACAGAAGGTGACAGTGGCCCTGTGCCAGCACAGAGATGAAGGATGGAGATGTGCACCACAGTGCTGGTATTGCACTGGCTGTCACTGCTGCCTTTCATTTTCTCACATCACCACAGCTCACTTATGGCAATGCTGTGAACGTGTGACAAGCCCCAGTTTCCCAGAGCAGAGCTGTGAGTGAAGCTCCCACCCTCCCTTCAGAACGGGAACAGCAAACACTTCATGGGATGCTCTTTGCCTATGATATGGAAGTGGAGATTGGACAGAAGGTGTCCAGGAAGGCCAGGCAAAGAGGAATGACACAGGTATCACCACCASTGAGAGCTGCAGCCCTGCCAGGAGCCTTGCAAGGGGCTCCTGCACTTGGTGAAGCCCTTTTGGAGCATGGCCAAGAACCTGGTTCCCTCTCACAGAGGAAGGACTGCAGGGCTCCCCTGCACGTGCCCAGCATCCACCTTGCCCAAGGCACAGGAGTTTGAGCCACCAGGTAACACCAACTGCCTGAAAATCAGCATTTAATGCTGGGCACACAGAACTGTGAATAGCTTTGGTCTGCTGACCAAAAGGTCACTCTCCAAACAAAGAGGTACAAAATGTTACATCAGATGGCAGAATTCAGGAACTGAAATGACASCAAAGCTGCTGACACACAGAGAATTGGGAAAATAAATAAGTATTCAATGAATTAATATACAAATAACAACTGACTCTACAGCCACCTTTCAYAGGCRAGGAGGGACAAGTAAAGCACTGTGSAAAGTTTGTTTTCCAATGGCATTCACAATGCAGTATTCAATTTGAAATGATCCTTTCCTGTGCACACTGATCATGAGGATGTGATCTTCCTCATCTCCTTACCTCTGTGTTTTTTCTATCATCAGTTTTATTTGGCCTTAAACTAGACAGTATTATTTATGGAATAAATGTCAGGTTTTCTCATGAGCTTAGTGGCAGGCACCATGACAACCATGTCCTGGTGTAGATGCTATTGACATGAGAGCAGGATGTAGYAGTAGTAATCACAATAATAATAATGAGGAGGAGGTCAAGGCCCTCAAGTGAGGTCTCAATCATTGCAAACCATAACTTACAAGTGCACACCAATGTTCCACCCTGCAAGGCACAGTGTTCTTCCTGGGCTTGGACAACTAAAACCAATCCTGTGGTCAGTCCCAGGRAAAAATCCACTGACAATCCCAAACAATCTCTTATTATCCAGTATTTCCCTAACATAACTCTGCATGCAGACAYGTATTTATCCTTGTATTTCACAGGGAGTGCACGGAGAAAGCCAGGGCAGCACTTGGTGTTCCCTTCTTCCTGAAGTGGTTACACCAACGCTGATGTTCTTGGTACTGGGTAATTAATCTGAGCCATTTTAATAAAAGAAACCCCACCAAATAAAATAAAGAGTAAAGAATCCTTTCCCTCCGCCTCACATCGTGTGGCTGCATCCTCCATATGGCCAGAAGGAAAAGCCATCTCCCATTTGCCCACCAAACCACATATTTAATCCATGTGCTTATGTCAAACTTAATTACAGCACATTTGGCATAAAATAACAATCCACATCCTTGGAGAGGGGAACTTAAGTAGTTAATATGTGTGATTGAATGAAAGTGCTTTGCTGAATGTTTATGAGAAACCCAAGACAGCCAAATGTGGTGATGGTTTAACCATTTCCACCCCAGCCCTCCTGCCCTGCCCTGGAGGCCCTGGTGCCCGTGTGGCACCTGCCCAGCTGCCCCATGGGGGAGCAGTGCCCTGCACCCACACCTGGCCAGGCCTCCCCCAGCAAACCCTGCAGCCCCCAATAACCCACGTGTTGCTCTGAGAGACCATCCTGCAAATCTTCCTGCCCTTTTCTCTCATTAYGTGCCTTAAAAAGATCTTGGTGCTTCTTTCTTATTTTCATGCCAGTCTGTAGAACTCACAGGTCTCCAAAATGCAAATTTCCTCTCTCTGTCTCCTCCAGAACCTCTAAAGAAGCAGCCCTAAAACCTGGTGAGTGGTTCTGGATTTATGCAGGGATTTACTGGGGAGATAAGGACAGAATAAAGGACAGAAGGCAGAGGTGCTTCAGGTCCCACAGGTGGATCAGTTGGCTGTCCAGGGAAGCTGGCTGTGGGATCACTCTGAGACACAGGCAGAGAACTCCTGGCCCTTGGGCTGTGTGACACCCCAGAGCCTCGGGAGTGCTGCTCACAGGGACCTGTGGGACACAGGACAGGGGCTGTGGGCTCCAGCTGCTCCTGGCCCATGGTGCTGGGAGATGGAGCCCACAGGACTCAGGGCACCTCCAGGAGCACTGGGAGGGGATCAGAGGGACAGSCTGGAAACAGCCTGGGCAGCWCTGGCACAGGGAGATGGAGGCAGGYCCTGCAGGGGCGTGCAGCCAGGGCTGACACACAAACAAACCTTCAGTGAAATCAGGCACAAAGTGGCACAGAGGCCCCGAGAGGCTGCTGAGGTTTAATGCCCGACTGGAGAGGGCCCTCGGCAGCTTGATTTCTGCTGGCCTTGCTTTCAGTGGGGGCTTGGACAAGGTGACCTGCAAAGGTYCCTCCTCACTCAAATCACACCCCAATAACCAGGAAGGACAGAAACAGGGGGTCACTGCAGTCAGAGCCCGAGATCACAGCGTGAAGTTCCCGAGTGAGGAGCGGTGTCTGAGCACAGAGCAGGGGAAGAATGAAAAGTGTTCAGCAGTGACCTTGCTACAAGGAGCAGGAACAAAGAGGAAACAGCTGAATGTGGTGCGGGGGTGACGAGCCCTGGTAATGGCCTGCTCCTGCTCCCAGACAATGCGCATGGAAAATCTCCCATTAACTTCGGTGACACGGCACCAGGCTCTAAAAGAGCAGGCACTAAAGTGGATGACAGTGTCAGAAAAGAGAGGAGGAAAGAAGGAAAAATTTAAGTTTCACTTTCATCATGCTGAGGATGAGTTCACTGCTGAAATTCTGCYGTTCCCTCTTTCAAAAATGAACATAAATATTTTGCACCAAACACAGAGGAGTGGCTGGAACTGACTCGGTGTCTTTAAAACAATGCCATGGCTTTCTTCTTGCCAGGGATTAATTCTTGRTGATTTATCAGTGTGAGTCCTTCCCCCTGCCCTGGATATAAAAACAGTGGTAATARCCTGAAAACCATCAGATTGAGTGCAAAATCCTAGAGAATTCCTGCTGATGTAACTGAGCACAGCACACTGGCTTTTACATCACCACCACTACCCTGCCTCTGCTAGCACAAAATAAAGTTACTTTGCACAGTGACTGAGAACATTTATATGTAGGAGATACATATACAGAGAACAAATAGCTGATGGAGCCTTTGATAAGTAAATGTGTATAATGCAACCATATATTCCTGTGTCTAGAAAAAAGCACATGTTGAAAAAATGCAGTTTCTAAAAACCCATGCTTTTAGTCAGGGTGGCCAGAACACTGCCCAGATTAACATATAAATTGTATTTTCTGGTGTGGGAAAGGTTATGAGAAGATACTAGTGAGATTCATCAAACAGCTTTGGGGCAGAGCTGCTCCACAGCCCGGAGCTGCTGCTCGCTGCTGCACTTGCTCTGTTCGCTGCGGCATTTTGGGTGGCTCGCACCTCATCAAGCCGTAGTGGCCTTTAGTTTGGATCCAGGGGACAGAGTCCCTCATGGCACACACACCAAATGTCCATGAGCGGGGATGCAGCAGTGCCTGAGCCCCTGAAGCCAGGGCAGCCCCAGCGCCAGCAGCAGCAGCAGCAGCAGCAGCAGCAGCAGCAGCAGCAGCAGCAGTGCACAGGGACCCGGCACGGCCCAAACTCTCTCCCAGGTGTGGCTCCCATCCCTCAGAAGGCAGCGGCTCCCCGGGCCCCGCAGAAGGAGCGTTCTGTGTGTACTGATGGCAGCCAGGCTGTCCCGGCTGTCCCAGCCCGGGCAGTGCCTGCCGAGCGGTGCCCTCTGCCCCGGGGCTGCTCTCGGTCCCCTTCCCACGTCTGCCCGCAGCCCCGTGTGCTCGGAGGGACCCGGCATTCCAGGCACAGCTTTCCCATGCCACCGGCCCCGGAATAGCTCCGCTCCCTGTATTTTTAGCAAGGCTCAAATGGGCCAATATGTTTGATTTTCCACTGTTTCCACCCGCCCGAGAGCCGCCCGTGGCAGTGTCCGTGTGTCTGTCCCGCCGTGTCCGTGTGTCTGTCCCGCCGTGTCCGGCGGTGCGGGGCCGGGGACACGGGCACACGGGCACGGGACGTGGAGACGGCAGCTCGGGCAGCAAGGGCTGCTTTGCATACTTGGAGTCGTACAAAGCTGATTTTCTGCGAGGGAGAAAGACGGAGAAAGGGGTTTCTGTRAGTAGCGGAGACAATGAGAACAAGGCAGGCACTATGCCAAGCACGGGAGGACTGCCAAAACACATATCATTAGCTTGGGCCAGCTATAAGCAAGGAAATGAGAAACATATGTTGGAGAGCAAGGTTAGGAGCGAGGGACTATGGGTCAGTGACAGTCGTCCGAAAACTTTTCCCTTGTTCTTCAGCTGTGGCCCGCCGGTGTCAGATGTCACTCTGACAGCCTTCATTTCTCATGACGGCCAGGCTTATTTTGGCCTGCTTGTTTTTTTGTTGTGTTTCTTTCTTTCCCTCCCCTAATGGGAGTTATTGAGAGGAAGAAGAGAACAGACAAGAAAGACTTTGCCATTTTTTTYCCCACAGTTATGGGAAAATAACCTTGTTTTCTGTGATGTTCTCTGAAATCCTCACCCTTTATAAAATAACGGTGTCTCAGGATTGGGATTCTGCCTAGCCCCGGTGAAAAGAAAAGGGTGGGTAGTGTATTCTTAAGCAGTTCTTGATGTTCTTTCTTAAATATAATTAGATGCACCTCATTACCTCAAACTAAAGGCCTTTTGTACTTCTTCAGGGCTGTGCTTCCTGAAAGCCAAAGCATGCCACGGCTTGCAGCATCCACTCTTATTTTATAACATTAAGTGTATTTTTAACAGTTTTAGCCTTTATCCAGGCTGTTTGTAGATTATTTCATTTTTCCACACAGGCTACACCCAGATTGTTCCTCACTGACATTTAAGGAAGAGTTTGAAGTTCCCATTCCCTGTCCCAGCATCATTATGTCTGTTTTCCCTTTGATAGAGCTTACACGAGACAGTCTCAAAGAGCATTGCTGCTTCCCTCTCCAGGCTGAAATCTTCCCAGATTAGAGAAGATCCTAAYAGGAATCTTAGACTCCATGTCAAGAGACTTGTGTTTGAGTCCTGTTGCAGCAGCCTGACCCAAGGGGCCCCTGTGCCCCAGCAGGGCCATGCTGGGGCTGAGCACCCTGTAAAACCTCAGGAGGCCAGGCTGGCAGTGTCCAGGAGGTTCATCTGCTTTGGGGCTTGGAATTGTGCACAGAGCAGRAAGAAAGGCAAGGGTGCAAGGAGAAATCCATCCACCAAAGCCAAATGCCATTCCTCAGGGATGACCCTTGCCCTGACGGGAGACACAGGATCACGGGTGGACACGATGGGGTTGGGTCCCCACAGCACAATGGCATCTTTTGTGCCTGAAAGTTTGCAAGAAATGATTGAATTCGAATGTCTTTCATTTCTTTCCATGCACTGAAGCCTGCTCTGGGAGCCAGGCAGTCCCAGCAAAGGTRGGACGTTTGGAGGGGAGCAGGTGAGGTGCAAGGGGAGGTTTGAAAGGAAAGGAGAGGAAGCAGAGGTCACCCAGGGCTCACTGTGGGCACACAGCGAGGCTGGATGGGCTGGGGATGGCTCTGGGCTCTGAGCTCTGGGCTCTGAGCTCTGAGCTCTGGCTCCAGCCAGGGCTGTGCACTGACTGACCTGGCATCTCCAGCACTTTGCCTCCCCAGCTCTGAGGAAGAGCTGCCACAGCACACAGCACTGACACTTGTTTTCTCTCAGGCACTAAGTTCAAATGCTTGCAAATAACATTTCTCCCTGCCTGCTTCTGGAGCCTGGGCTGGGCAACCCTTGCAGAGTCCTTCCTGCCCATCTCTGCTCTGAAGCACACCTGCAGCAGAATGCTGAAGAATCTGCTGTATTAACAGACTCTGCTAATTTCATATCTTTCATTTCTAATATGCCATTAAAAAAGATTTGCTGGTAAATTTTTATTTTTTTAATAACTAAAGGAAGAAAGCCATGCYGCCTGTCACCTTTCCAACACCTCTGCTTTTCACATGGCCCTGACTTGTAACACAAAATGGTCCAAGATGAAATGCAAGGTTTAAACTGGAATTGATAACCCAGGGGTGCTTCAGCTCAGTGCCCAATCACCTTCASCAGCACAGACCCTGGTCACTCCCTGTCATCATGGGCCAGAAGAAATCCCTCATTCATAATTACAGGTGATGTTCTAGGTTCTAAGTTCCTTACAATTGTCCACCTCAGCCAACACAGAAGCAGAGAGAGACAGAGGGGTTTGTGTTCAGTCTGTCTGCACCCAGCAGAAACTCGACTGGACAAGTCCTTGAGCAACTCGATCTATTTGTAATTGCCTTGAGCAGGGGCCTGGCCCAGACGATCCCCAGAGGGCYYTTCCAGCCTAAATTATTCTCTGATTCCCTGGTCTTTATTTTCTGCCTATCCAGCACATGTTCCCTGAGCAGAGCAGGCCCAGCCTGAACTGGTGAGAGCTCGTGCTCAGGGATGTGAATGATGCAGAGCTGGGGCTGCACCCTGTGCCTGCTTCCATGGCTTTTTTTGCACCACACACTGAACCCACTGTGAGTAACATGGTGAGGTTTTAACTCCAAATATATCAACTTTATAATAAGGGCATGGACATTCGAAAAAACCCAAATCATTCCTAGCACGGKGATTTTTTTATTTGTGTTCAGAGGTCGTCACACTTCAAAAATATTTTCATCTAAACACTTTATTTCCCCCCTGTTCTAAGCCTGAGAATTCGGACCAAGCTGGTAACTCCAAGGACATATGGATACTTTTGAAAGTGGAAACTATTTTGGTGCCTATAAGTAATTCTGTGGGAGTGAATGTATTTGCAGCTTCCAGGCCAGGCAGGATGACCTTTCCAGAACTTGTAAAATCCAATCAAATAAAAATAGATTCAGACTTCCTTAAAATGAAACTGCTCAAAAAAGAAGCTCATGGGCTGAAAGGCTGGAAGAAAACAGAATGTGCRCTCACAAATGTACTTAAAAATGAAATTGAAAACTTAGAATGACAGCATTTGTACCTCTGCCCCTCTCTGTTTCTTCACTCCTGCCATTTCTATCTTGTTCTTATCAGAGCTCTGTCAGCCCCTAAASTGACATTTTCCCATCCTGATCATTCCCAGGATAGAGGAGAGGGAGTTTTTTTCAGCAGCTGATGCAAGCAGCAGATCATCCTACAGAGGAACGTCAAGGACAGTGCAGAGCCCTAATCCCTGACCCCCTGGCCCTTCCCAACGTGCTGCTGCCATTGAACTCAGGGAGCTGCAGTGCTCACAGCAGATCATGAATTCTGCTGCTCCCAGTGTGCAGGGGAGAGGGCACATGGGGAGGAGGAAGGGCTCTGGCTGGAAGGGCTCTGCTGTGCTCCCAGGCCAGGCAAATCTCCCCTTGCCTGACACCTGGGTAAGGGAAACAACTGCACCAATAAATAACTGCACCAATAACTGCACCAATAACCACTGGTTTCCCCTTGTGCACCTCACTGCTCCACAGGCACATCCAGGCAAGATGGGAATTACTCAGCAACCAAGAAAGGCTCCAAAGTCTTCCCTGTCTCTTCCTAGGATCGAGTTAAGGTGCTGCAGCTCGGAATGAGCTTTATCCTTTGAAACAATTACTTGTTTGGGGAGATTTGAGGAGACACTGGTTATTGTACTTATGATTCCAAGAGTGGCTCATGCCCACAGACACTGCTGCCCCAGCATCTCACACCACACTCTGTTAGCCTGCACTGGGAATTGATTGTTTTGCCATTGTGATCCCAGGAACACTCAGCTTTGAACACTGCCATCCACAGCTTTAGCAGGTTGAGTCAGAAAACATGTAAATCCTAATGAAAGTCACAAGGCTTATAATTTTTAAATAGCATTTTCTACTTGTTCTTATATTGGGTATTGATATTTTTATGAAGTTTTTGATTAAGGACTCATTAATCACAACCTGAGGCTAATGAGTCCAGCTTCTGGAAGCTTATCTGGTTCATTACTTTGTATTTTCAGCACTAAATATTCACCTGTAGCTATCCTAAGAAGCTAAGAGAAAACAACACAATTACTGCTCCTGAAATATGAAAAAATTCGTATTTCTAAATCAGTGTTTAATTTCTGAGAATGCTGGGAAGATACAGCTCATCCTGAGAAAAATAATGCCCCCTGTGGAATGGCTGGTTAAGAAGAGTGAACAGTGGCACCAAATGATGTCACCTTGAGTGAATTTGTCTACTTTATTCCAAAGCACACTTCTACTGAGCAGAAAAAGATCACACTAAAGGCACTAAAGTTCTTCCTGCATATTTAAGCCCATCTGATGAGTAGATATTACTGGGATGGAAAAGGAAATCATAAAAAAAAAAAAAAAAAAGTGGGAGAGTTGGAGAAACCAAATCACTTTTGGCTGTACTCTAGAAGGATTTCTTCACCAGTTTTAAAAATTATTACCACTGTTAAGTATCAATAGTGAGAATTTTTAGCTACTTCTAATTGGCACTGTGGGACTCCAGGTATCATCTCACCTCACTGTGAGCCAGTCAGCAATGGGTATGACATGGCAGCTCTTACAAAGTCAACAGGACTTGACTACAAGTGAAAATTAATCCTAAAAGTTTAAATTCTTCTACTAACTCTGTCTGTGTAGAATCCACACCAGGTAAGCACCAACTTCCTGTGCAGAGGGATTGATTATCTGTAAGCCTACAAATGCACAAACCATCTGAAAACTTGACACAAACTTTGAGGTGCAGCATTTTATCTGTTCAGCAACCGACCCTCCACAGTGAGGAAAACTCCAGGTTAGGCTGACAAGTGGTTTGAAATGATTATTTGTCCACTTTTGTCACTGGTGGCTTTGGCTGKCTGTTCTTGGCAAAACAGAGCAAAGGAAACCAAACTCCAGCTGCTGGAACAGAGCTTTCCCTCTCATCTCTTCCCAGCCACACTAATCAACATAATTCATGGTAAGGAGGAGGAAAATGAGCATCCTCGCATGGATATTTCATCAAGATTCTGGAGAGCTTCATAAAGCAGCCTCTTTAAGAAACCATAAAATGAAACAAGACATATTTCTCGGGTTGTCAGCAGGTAGATCCACTGGTTTTGTGGTAAGTAATCTCTTTGGGAGGAAGTCTTTGCTCTGATGTCTGTGTTGGCTGTTCTGTGGCTCCCCGCAGCCGCCCCAGCGCAGGTCTGCTCACGGAGGAGGAGGCGCTGATGATATTGCTTCTAACAACCAGACTGAAGTATAGCCCCAGGCCATCTTCCAAAGCCCCCTCCAAACAGCCTCTAATTAATTTTAATCCTGCCACTCCAATGAGTCCCAAGAGTGCAGCAACCAAAACAAAAAAAACCTTCATCAAGTCATTCAGAGGAGCTCTGACGGCACCACGTCACAATTTTAGGGCGTCAAGCTGAAAGCACTACAGAAAGCTTTTAAACGCCATTTTCCTTTGGTTTCTCTATTTTCTGTCCTCAAAACCACGAAGAGCCTGCTCCTGATGCAAAGGCAGCTCTCACGTCTCTGCAGGCCCCTGCAGTTCTCTCGGTAGGTGTGTGGCAGGGCATGCCCAGGGGAATGGCTCTCCCCAGCCTGGGCTGAGCCCTGCCCACAGAGGCTCCTGCAGCCCTCAACCTCCCCAGAAAGGCTCTGCAAAGCTGAGAACCAGCCCCAAATGCCCAGCCAGCATCACTGCACACTGAGCCAGGAGCTCTGGAGCTGCTGGTGGCTCCAGCACCCACGRAGCAGCTGCCTGGAGCAGGAGCAGCAGCAGAGGCTCCCCGAGCTGCTAATTCTGTCACATCACTTGGTTTGAAAATAGAAACACTCCCTCTATTCTTGTCTAGMTGATCTATTGCTCAAACAGCCTCGTGAATATGAAATTTTGGGAATGCTCTCAAATTGAGCAGTGAAAGTGCTTTGCAAGGTATGAATCTCCACATTTAACKTTCCACCAAGTTTTATTATTATTACTGGATTTTACTGGAAGAAACACTCAGAGAAAACAAGTTTCTAAATTGCTACAGAAGACCTCCCAAACTGAATTTTGTATTTGTGTTTGTAAGAATATTAATAATGGTAGRTGTGTATAAATAGAACAGAGGGAAGCTCAGGAAGACAAGAATGAGCAATTACACTGTAATGCAAATAGGTGGTGAATATTTCCTTATGAATCACCTTAGCAAAGAATGTTGTTTATCCTTTTGGTTTATTCCATTTAAAATGTGCACGAAGGAATTAAGTTTTACGAGTTTCTTGGGAAAAGGACTCTATCTGGAGATGTGTGAGGAGACAGAGACACTTAAAAGGGGCTGTTAATGACAGACCAGAGAAAGACACATGAAAAGAACTGGATTAGAAATGCAGACACCCCCTTCCTCATGATATAGCTCATAAATTTGGGGCCAATTTTTTCCCCACGTTTCCACAGCTCTGATGCATTATATAGAACACTCACACATATTTTCCCTCCATTGCTCAATGCATGGCTCCCTTTATTTACTTTATACAATTCAAATGCTGCTCTGATGTCCAAGTTATTAAATTCCTTGTAAGCTTTTCCTCAAATCCCTTGTGATCCAAGGTGCTATTATTACCTCTATTGCACCGACTGTGGAGCTGAGATCTATAGTGATTAAAGGAAATGTATCTTCTAACTGAGGATGTCTAATTAAGAGAGGTCTACAAACTGTTTTCTCAGATCACTCCTTATGTGTCCAAAATGGTCTTCAGCAGCAGTTGAGTACAAATTCAGAGCCCTGCATCTGAAATGAACCATGAAGAAACTGAAGAATACCCAATTAGTAACAGTCTGTGAAAAGTTAGGTTGAAGTGAATTAACCAGCATCACAAAGGAGAAAAGGTGGCAAAGGAAGGGAAAACAATCAGTTTTCCAAGGCAGCATTCAATCATCCCAACCATTAAATAATCCCTTCTTCTCCCTTTCTTAGGCTGATTTGCTACTTCCAACTTGTGAAGCAGACAAAAGAGGGGTCCTGCACCTCAGCCCCTGCCCCTTCCTCCTCCTCCTCCCTCAGCTGGCCCCAGCAGGGGTCACTCAGAGCCCAGGAACCAGGGGCTGCCCAGTGACACCGGGCCTTGGATGGGCAGCCCCTGGCTCCTGCTGCCAGCACCATGGTGTGCCACCAGCAGCACAGCTGCTCTGAGTGTCCCTGCGTGTCCCAGGTCACTGCTGTGCCCAGCACGGGCTGCTCTGAGTGTCCCTGCGTGTCCCAGGTCACTGCTGTGCCC
>CADDXX010000556.1:394137-405698 GCA_902810485.1 Alauda arvensis | reverse complement strand
GAGTGTCCCTGCGTGTCCCAGGTCACTGCTGTGCCCAGCACGGGCTGCTCTGAGTGTCCCTGCGTGTCCCAGGTCACTGCTGTGCCCAGCACGGGGCTGGCCCTGCACGGAGCCTGCCTGGGCCATGCACAGCTGAAATCTGAAAGGATTTCTGGAGCTTTCTGGGGGGAAATTTGGTAGAATTCCTCAATATAAACAAACTATTGTATCTCTAACATTTTTTTTCTTTAAAGGAATCAACAATTTGATTGGAGGGGAAAATGTCTAGATTTACACCAACAGGATGCTCACGTTCTGCTTCCAAGGTCTACCTCTTCTGCTCCATTAAATTCCTTGAGATCTCCTCAGCATTTTCCTGCTCCCTCCYTGCAAACAGTGCTGCAGTATCTGGAATGCTCCCAAGTGTCCATGCTGAACACAGTGATTCATTGCACTGTGTTAATAATGGACAAGAAAAGAGGCTTTTGAGTTCTGTAACCCATAACAACTTTGAAAAGAACAAAGRGCCCTCTCCAAAGTCACTGGAGTTAATGGGCTCCTTTCACTGCAGCCCAACCTGGCTTTGCCCAGCATCCAAACCAGGAGCTGCTCCATCCCACCGCAGGCAGCTCTGGCTGCAGGAGAGCAGCTGTTCATCTCCTGTTACCCCTAATGAAGCAGCATCAGGGAGGTTAAGGGAAGGCACAGATGGTGTGTGGAGGTGATTGGAAGCAATGGCTCGGAACCAGGGCCCTGGCAGCCTCAGCACCCYGCACTCCCTGCAGGAGCCTCCAGCCCTGCTCACCCAGCAAGCGTTCATCCTCATCAGRGACATCATCCCTGCACATCCAGGGAACCACGTCCTCTCCTCCTTTCCCAAGGACTGCATTTCTCTGGCAGAGGCTCCTCCAGAAGCCAGCACAGAACCCACTTCTCCAGGCAGGAAACAGAGGCAAAAACATCCAGAGAAAATCCTGCAGGACCAATATCCAACCTGGCTTTTTGGTCCCCTGGGATCAAAGAGCAGCTTGGTGTCTCTTAAACCTCATCCCTTTCACAGACCTACAGAGAGGACAGCAGGCTGATTAGCCAGAAAGGCTGAATGGGGGGGCTTTCCCTTCACAAAAAATGCTGGTTTATCTTTTAGAAGATATATTTAATTTAGTGGTGTTTCAGTCATTCATTTTGTTTAAATACATTTTAACTATCTTACATATCCAAGTGGGAAAAAACTCATCAACTTTAAGAATTCATTTGAGAAAAGTTCATAGTTTATGGATTCAAGCAAAAGACTCTCTTGGCAACACTCAGCTTGGGAAATTTTGTTTCAGTTCAATATTTTTTTCTCCTTTTTGGAGCCAACTACTCTTTTTGAACCTGATTTTCTAAGGACATTTTACATTTTTCATGTAAAAGCCGTAACATTCTTAGTCAGGAAGAATGGCCTGTCTGGCCATTCCCACCTCATGCCCAGCCAGAATGAAAGAAGGAGGGAGCAGTGCTCCCAGGGAGAGGAGCCCAGCCGTGCCACAGGCCATGGCCAGCACAGCTCGTGGCTGCACCAGCCCCAGCACAGGGTCCCAGTGTTCCAGAGAGATGGGAGGAGCTGGGGGTGCTGCCATGGAATGGACAGAGCCTGCTGATTTTTCCATGGCCTTCATGGAAAACCAAGCTTTGTGTATTCACCTGCCTACAGAGCAATTCATGTTACTGCAGCAAACTGTATTTCAGAAATGTGCTGTCTCCAGCTGAGAAGGACCTTCCCAGATAAAACCCAAGGCTGACACAAACCCGTGCTCAGTCCCCCTGAGCACCCTGGCAAGGCCCCATGGAGCGCTGGTTCTCCAGGGAAAAGGTTCTGCTGGTGTTTCCAGCTTGCCCACACAAGGTAACTGCATGGGCAGATGTGAGGATTACTGGGAATTAGAAGGAGGCTCAGAGAGCCCTTGGCAGGAGCTGACACCAGTGCAGAGCTCCATGGCAGGAGTGAGAGGCTGCCCATGGCCCTGCCAGCACGGGCAGGGATCCGCAGGAAGCGCGCCCGCACCTCCGCGCTGCTCTTTTGTATTTCAATTTTCTTTGGCCAGTGGGGATGATTTTATAGCATCACAGCAGAACATTATCTTTTATACTTTGACAAAATGAAACTGAGTCCTTGGGATTTTTTCACCCACTGCTCTCTTGGCTACTTCACTGCAGTACTATTTCATTACTTATTGATTTTCCAACGTGCTGTCTGCATCGCTGTAATTTACACAAGTTCTGATAGCCCTCAGCGATTCTTAACACCTCAGGGTGAGATCATGGAGTTCACTTGAGATACCAAAGGTAGGCAACAAGTTCGTCAGAAAAGATGACAAATTGACAAACTTGATAGTCAAGGAGGAGATTTGAGCAGCTGCAGACAGATCACATCAAGATGTTTTTCTTAGCCAAATTGAATTAGAGCAAATTTGTACCCCCAAAATTAGTCTCACATACAGCTARTAAGGGGCTGTGAAGTGTATGGCTAAACCCCAAGAAATTAATAATGCATGTCCCTCAGAGGGCAGCTGAACTAATGCTATTTTGGTTGTAACTGSAGATAGCCACTGGTCTGTGGACCGGCAGGTGGGAGGAGAAGGCAAGGACAGGGAACTACAAAGAGTTCTCCTACACTGAGGCAAGTAAAAGCTGCTTATTCAAGGCCTTCTCCACAGCTCTGCCACTCTGAGCAGCTCAGTGCTGTGCTCACCTTGGCCACAGCAGCCTGGTGTCCCTGACACAGAGTCACACCCTGAGCTGTCCAGCTCCTCAGAGCTCCCACACAGGGAGGCTTCTGCAGGAAATCCTCAGTGCCCAGGGAAACAGGCTCTAATCCTGCTTGGAGTTTCTCGTGATACTGCTCACCAAGTCAAAATACAGRTTTGGGTCACTTGCCATGAGAATCTGGCTGTCCCATGGTTACAGATTTGTGTCACACCTGTACTTGTGTGGTGAAATCCCTTTACCCCCAGTAAAGGGGCACCACCTCACTTGAGCTTTCCTGGGGACAGTCAGCAGGACCCTGGTGGGAGACCAGCCCCAAACAGGCAAACCTGAGCAGAGACTGGAACAACACAGACTTTCAGGTTGTATCCTAAGCATGTATTCAGATTTAAAAGGAAATATTTCTGCTGTCAGTGTTTTCCAAATCAAAAAATTATACTGAGAGAGTCTTTTCTTCTAAAAGTAAGATGAAGATAAGGCAGGAGGCYCCCACAAGGCTGAGTCCTCATGGCCAGTGAACTGACCACAGGATAACCAGAAACARGATGGACAGTAAAATTAGAGAAATGAATTATCAGTGAAGCTCTGTTGGCTCTTCCAGAGCATCTTCCATCCTATTTCCCACTGCATTAACTGGGCTACTCAACAAGGGCAGCAGGCAGAGCACAGCTTGGTGCCCCTGCCTGGCTGGGACTTGGAAATCAAGTGGGTTASAAAGTACAAAACTGCATCTGAACTCTCATGCATTCAGGAAGGTTACAATGCTCATGTACTGTCCTCACTTTTACAGCCATGAAGGGATCTTGGCCTTTTCCTGCTTTCCTCTCTGCTCCCAGGCTGTGCAGCCSCAGGGATTTCCCAGCCAGCATTTCCTCATGGGATTTGTCAGCCATGAAGGGCTCCGTGGGAATGTGCTGGGCTAAGCCCATCTTGTGAGGAGCCCCAGCAGTTTTCTGACAGACACCTCTGCAGCCTTGCACATTCCTGCAGTGTCTCAGCAGCTCCCACCCCACAGCCATGTCCTACACCCCGTACAGACATCACACATCTCTGTACTGATACTGAGAGTCCATCAGTTTAGTTCATTATGAAAGGAAAGACAAATGYATCCAAAATTGATGAAATATTCCAGACAATAAAAATTTTAGAAGTACTGTGAGTTCATTTTAATAGTTTATGAATTTGAAGTGGCTGATCTCTCCCTATTTTTACTATCACAAACCATTCAGACAACAACTGTTACAGGTRTTTCCTTAACACTGTTCTAACTTCAGCTCATTTCACAGTTTTGTTTCATATTCCTCAACTATGGTATTACAAAATTTACAGTCTGGCACCAAAGGTCACACACGGCCACATCTGAGTCCTCTAAGATCTGGGATTCCGAGACACTAAGCTGATGTTGGTTTAATTGATTCTGTGCAAGCAGCAATGCCTGTAACTCCTGAGAATTAGGGCTTTCCACAAACTGGCAAACTTTCAGTGGGTAAAATAAATATCCTCATACCCATGTGATRGAGGGTATATGCACAGCACGCAGTTATATCAACACACCTCTCTAATGATGCACTTTAGATTAAATACTGTGACTGAGAGAGCCAARGGATCACAGTTTGTGGAGCACAAACCCAAACAAACGCCAGTAACACGTCCCAGCCGTTCCCTTCCCTGGGTGCAGCTGCACTAAGGTCTGAAGGTTCCAACAGGAGGGTGAAAGGAGCTGGGGTGACCCCCRCTGCACCTGCAAGCACCCAAACAAGCCCAGCAGGCAGCACAGGGTCCCTGGGGTGCCCCCAGCCTCCCCCATCCCAGGCCATGCCCTTACACGATCCCACAGAGCCCTGGACACACCTGCTATGGGAGATGTGAGCCTGGCCTGAACACTTCTCAGGACAGATGTAATAAAACTAATTTATTGCCCCTTTCCCCCAACAGGATTATAGAAACATAAACAAAGGAAGGTCGAGTTCTTCAAGGAAAGGCCCCTTGAACTCATGGATGTGACTGGGAGATTTAAGACCACTCTTCTCAAAGTAAGGCTCAGAGCACAACTTTCCTCATGCTATTTCTGCAGAGCTCTGGAAGAAGTACAGCAGTTTGGGTTTGAGGACTGTTTCCCTTTGAGACACCAAAGCTGCAGCTGCAGGACTGGGTTCCCTGCCAGCCTCCCCCACAGCTGTGGGGAGCTCAGGGGCTGCCCAGGAACACGGGCTGGGAAAGCTCAGACCATGCTGCAGGTGGAAATGAAACTACTGACAGCAACCTCAGAACGGGCTACAGAGCAAATCAGCAACACCAGCTGGTGACAGCACACACATGATGGAGGAAAATCAACACAAAATCACAACCTTTGCACACCCCCATCTCCCCCCAGCCCCACTCCTCTGCAGGAGGAGGCAGGGCAGTGCCAGCCATCACCCTGGCAGTGCAGCAGTGCTGAGGACTGCCATGGGGATGCTCCCAGTATGGGGATGCTCCCAGTATGGGGATGCTCCAGCACGGGGATGGCTCCCAGCATGGGAATGCTCCCAGCACGCTCCCACCCCTGTGTCCTGGGCTGGCACTGCTGGCACCAGGATGGGTGGCACCAGGATGGATGGCAGCAGCAGAGCACCCAGAGCCTGCCCTCCTGGTAGCTTTTCCCYGAGTTTTGCTGATAATAACATTACATTTTCCCTGTGCTGGCAGTCGGAGGAGAGGAGCCTGCAGCCTTTGGAGGCATCGATCCGATCGATCCCAGAGGCTCCGTGTCATTTCCAGGGGATTTGCTAAAGAAGCTACTTATGTCCCTTTTTCATTTTCACCAACTCATTACCAGCTGCTGCTGCTGCCTGCGCTCCAGCAGCACCTGCAGGAATGGCTCCCAGCCCTGGTGCTGCTGCAGAGGCCACGAGCAGGGGCTCCCAGCCAAGGCTGGGGCGCTCCCCACCTCTCCCTCTGTGCAGGCACGCACACACACTCTCCTTTCTCCTCTCCTTTCTTAAAGGGCAGCCCAGCAGCAGACTAAGCAACTGATCCCCCGGCTTAACTTTTAAATTAAGACCATTGTAAATTTGGGAACTTGAGAAGAGATGGAGAGGAGACCCATAATCCTTTGCAAATGTCAAGTGGCTCTCGATATTGGTTACTTTTCAAAGGTAGCTAGGCTACAGCGTGCRCAGTAATGAAAAACCCTGCCAGGCCCACTCCATAGGGCTTCAGTCAATATACATAATATTATTGGGCTTTGAAAGGATTAAAGATTGTTTCTTTTGCTCCCTTCTAATATGGAGATGCGTGGTGCTCAGCGCTGCTCCCGCGGGAGAGGCGCAGGCCTGGGCTGCTCCGGGGCTCTCCGTGCCCATCCTGGCCCAGGGGCTGCTTCCCCCACTGCCCTGCCTCTGCTGCCATGGATAGCACCTCACCACCCTCCCACGGGCAGAGGAACCAACACATTTTAAAATAAAAGTTACACAACACTGAAAGGCTTCAGTTCCCAGCAGGGCCAGAGGGGCACACTGGGAAGGACTGAAACATCTGGAGAAATGCCATTTTTCACTACATCCCACTCAGAAAAGTTCAGAGATGTGTGTTTTGACTGCAAGAACTCGGTTCCTCACAAACASCCATTAAGCACAAGAAATGGGAACAATTAGCAGTGACTGGGAGCTCCCAGGAGCCGTCACAGCAGCTCTGGCAGAGGAGGAGGAGACCCARACCAGCACAACTCCTGAGCCACGTCCCCCCACGGGCCTGGGGCTTCTGAAGCTCCATCTGCAAAAGGCACATGCAAACTGTGCTCTGAGGGTCTCAGACAGAGCACCTTGTGGCTGAAATACCATCAAGCACATTTTTTTTAATCTTTACTTCATTGAATATGGGGAATTTTTCTTCTCACCATCCCTATAAATATAATTATGGCAGGATTCCCTCCAAGTCTCCTTCCCTGAAGCCAAATGTGCAATGCTTTAGGGCTGATTCAACTTTGGCAGAATTCAAGAGAAATGGTGTTGCTCCAGCAGAGAATAAAGCCTTTGATTTGAGATTGATTTAGAAAAGAAAAATATTCCRTATGAAAGCAGCAGTAAATAACAGGGGATGTTTACAGACTGGATGACACATTAATTTGGGTGCTGAAAGCAGTTTTCCTGAGCTGAGGTGAGTGCCCTGAGGCCCAGCTGCTTTGGCTTGTCAGGAGTCTGAGCTGCCACTGGCCACTTCTTTACAGTCACCACAGAACTCCATTTTGAGAGGGATTTTGGTAATTCTGTGTGTCACCAGAACTAATCTTACAAAAATGGGTAGGTTTGCTTCATTACAATGTACATTTCTTTTAGAAATTCTAGATGAAAGAATTAGGAAGATATAAGGATCTAAACAAGTTCTTAATCATTTACCTTAACTTTCCAGAGCAACACATACTCAAAATAAAATAACCAAAAGGTTCCAGAGTCTCTGGTTTGTGTGATTCTTCTGGGGACAAGCACAAAGACAGCAATGATAGAACACTTCAGCTGCTGGTATCCTTTATGAGATACTGAGAGATTCCAGAAACMCTCCTAACATCTTGTAAATATTTTCTAAATGTCACAAAAATTCCCCTTTGTCTTCAAAGGRTCTGTAAAACTCTCCAGAGATCTGCAGGTCAGGAATCCCAGGTGAACTGAGGGAGAAAGGAGGAAGAGAAGCAAGAGAGCAGAAAATGCCCAATCCAGAGGCTGGAAACACAGACATTACACCAAGAGAATGGGGGAAGAGGGAGGCAGAACTGAAAAGGAATCTGTGTAATGACCAGATGATCCTTGCTCAAATAAACTCTCTTTATAGGCATCACACTGTCCCTTTCATCTTCTGTGATCACAGCAATCCCAGACTTGTGTGGTGCTCCTCGTCTGCTGAGGGAGAGGAGCAGTCCCACCCCTGCAGTGCCTGCAGGTGCTGCAGCTCCTCTGCCACCAAAGGGGTCTCCAACCTGCTTTTAAAGGCTGCAGCACAAATAGCCCAAGTCCATTCAAACAAGGGAATTAAAAAAAAAAATAACATCAAAAGATTCCAGCCTGGCAGGGTGATGAATCAGAGGTTAAATACCCACCACTTGTTCAGGTATCACTTGGGGGATTCAGTTTTCCTTTTCATGGTAATTTTAAGTTGAATTTTTAGGCCAACTGTTGTATTTCTTGAAAAATCTATACCGTTCTCCTAGCAGCTTCCTTGAAATAACTGATGGATCCTCACCAACTAAATTCCAATTTAAAAGATTTGTCAGTAAGAAAATCCCAATCTCAATAAAAGGTAAATGCAGCTGGAGCTCTSCGAGCCAGGCTGAAGGCAATAAAGGAGCAGGGAGTTTCTATTAGCTCCAATGAGTTTCCAGATTCCAGGTAATCCTCCCTATTACCACCCTACACCTGCACACAGATGCCACAGCCTAAGTGAGGATGGGTTTTTAATTTCTGGCGAGGTGAAGTGCTGGGCACACCTCGTGCTGGGAAGGCAGTGCAGCAGGGAGGGCTGGGCAGGGCCTTTGCTGCCAAAGTGCACGGGATGCTGCAGAGTGCTAAAGTCATTCATCACATGTATTTAAAGTTGAATTTGCTGATATTTTATGGTATTGGATTTTATTTCTATTAACATTTTATGCTGAAATTACAGAATGATTCGTGAGTACTGAATTTTTGATTGCTTTTATACTTGCTGGGACACTATTAACGTTGATTTACGTTAATAGCACTGTAAGAAGATATTAACAATGAAATTTCCAAAAGCACTTAGCATCCCATAATTGGAGTTAAATGACAAAAAAAATGAGGGGATAATAAAGTAGAGAGAGAGACAGAATTTTTGACAATACTCCCTCTAAACTGTATTTTTCAGGAAGAAYTGGAGCAGGACAATTTTATAAAAGAATAAAGTCACCCATCAGGAAGAGAGCACTTGTAGTGACTGAGCGGGTGAGGAGGAGCTGCAGCAGCACCTCCCCAGGAGGGATGCAGGGACAGCAGAGTGCACA
The DNA here is from genome assembly GCA_902810485.1 of Alauda arvensis. Taxonomy (NCBI): domain Eukaryota; kingdom Metazoa; phylum Chordata; class Aves; order Passeriformes; family Alaudidae; genus Alauda; species Alauda arvensis. Next base: position 396,982 of record CADDXX010000556.1, on the reverse strand, counting down.
CAGCCAGGGCTGGAGCCCAGGAGAGCAGTGGCACTGCAGGGACCTCGGAGGGGACAGGAATGAGCCAGGCTTGGCCCTGCCCAGGCTGAGCACGAGGCTTTCCCAGGAAGGACAGAACTGCACTCTGCTGAAGGAGCTGCAGGACCTGCCAGGATCCCAGAGCTGCCTGCACACCCCCCCCACACTCCCTCTGATCACTGAACCGAACKTCACTCACTTCTACAAACCAGAATTGCCACTAATTCTACTTTGACATCACTTGGATACTGTTCCTAAAATTCTCTTTCCATTAAAAAACCATCAAAGTGCTTTTTTGTTAAAAAGTGCTTCACTGATCTCATCAGCAGAAGTTAAACAGCTCAGGCAGGGAACACACAGGGCAATGTGACAAACGGTGTGAAACCTTGAACAAAAAAGTAAACTTGTAACAAAAATGTTAAACCAGACATCAAGGAACAAAACACCTTGATTGGCTTTGAGTGGCTCTGGGAAAAAATGCCAAAAATGTTGGTAGGGAGGCGTTTCATCAGTTTTGTTTAAATGACATTTTTGTGGGGGTCAGAAGGGAGATTTGACAAAACATGTTCAAGTAGTTTTAATCAAGAAAATAACTACAAAAATAATATGTTGCAAAATAATTGTTTTGTCATTTCACTCAGACCAGGAGGGAAGCTCATGTCAGACTTTTGTTAAAAACAAATAATTTCAGTGGCATTTTATGGCCCACTAGAGAATGGAAGAAAGTCATTGTAGAAGCTGAACTCCTGGCTGTTCTCAGGAAAACAAATGTGTAGCAACAACAAAGCTCACCAAAGCAATGACACATCAGGTGTGGGATGCAAAAATGAACAAAGCAAGGGAAATCTTAGACAGCACCAAACCCTCAGCTCTGTCTGAGATGCACAGATGTGACTGATCAGAGGGAACACTGGGATCTCCCAGCCTGCTGATCCCAGCCCCAAATTCTGACATGAAGCTGCTGTTACAGCTTTTAAAATATATATATATATATATATATATATATAAAAAACAGGATAAATGAGCAACCTGGTCTAGTGGAAACCCATGGCAGGGGTTGGAATTGGATGAACTTTTAAGATCCCTTCCAACCCAAGCCACGCTGGGGTTGTGTGATAACCACTGATGTACAAACCTCAGCTGGGCAGGGATCTGAGATGGCTGAGTGCTCACATCTCCCACACCAAGCCACCTCAGGTCTGGAGTTGTCCAGCTGCAGGCTGTGGCAGAGATCAACCTGGGGAATGAGCTCTTTTGTGTGACCACAAACAATGATTGTGCTGSTCAGGAAATGCAGGATTTGTTGTTACACAAAAGCAAAAAGATTTCTTGTTTTGAAAGATCAGCCAATATTTCCTTTCGATGGGAGAATGGCTGTTCCACAGGCAGGGCTGTATTTTGGACACTGCCACCTTCACTGAGTTAAAAACAAACAAACAAACCCCAACCCACCCCTTTTATCAGCAGGAACCACATTTGCTTACACAGAAGATGTCAGCAGCCCAGAGTAAATAGATCAAATGGAGCTGACATGCTACTAAATTTAATATGCATCCTCCTGTCTTTAAAATTCCCATCTACCCACGCATTTCAAAGGTAAGTTTGTGGATTTCTTAAGTAATTATATTTCAATAACAGGCGAGAGAGAAACGCCTGGAAACTTAACAAAGCCACTGACTGCTACATAAATTAAAAACTGATTGATGGATGGAGAACTTAGATGAATCGTTAAATTGGCACATGATTGGGAAAACAGATCCAAGGYTTGTGCAGGGCCCAGCTCAGCAGACTGTGACAGACACGGACCCAAAGGAGCAGGCACGCAGACAAACCGAGGGCAAGCTCTCACTGAGAGTGCCTGGTACCCAGAGGCAGGGCCAGGTGCTGCATGGGCACCAGCGTGGGGCAGAAACACAGAGCTGCAGAGCCAGGTACTGGCACGCAGGTGTATGAGGACACAGCTGTCCCCAGCCCTGTCACCCTCCTGGGTGTTCTCCACAACSTGTTTCAACCTGCTCCCCACCTCTGTGGGGCTGAACCCACAGCCAGAGGGCCCGAGGGCAGCAGGGCTGMCACCAGGAGCCAGGAAATGGATGTTTCTGGAGCAGAAGAATCAGAGAAAAGCAGAGTGTATGAAGGGGAGAGAGAAGGTGGCCGTGCCCCTGAGAGCAACACTGATCCCTGCAACAYCAAGTCCTCCCCAGGGCCCAGCGCCGCCTCTCCAGCAGCCAGCGCCTGCAACATCTCAACKGGGGAAATGTAATTTTATTAAGGCTCTTGGAGCTTCWCTCTCAGCATCTGCACTGCAGCAGAGCATACAAAGGGAGGTTATGAAGAATTTCTCATTATGGCCACAGGCACAGACTCATAACATCCCCTGGCCAAGCTGGGTTAATAAAGCTCCAGCTCTGCCCACCTGCCCCCAGCCCCTCGCCCACAGGTGCCCCCGCCCTGGGCCACCCTGAGCACGGCCCCCTCRGCCCTCATGGACAGCAAACTCCTGCTTTGTCTTCCCTAACTCTCATTGCATGGGCACCTTCATTTGCAAACGTGCTCTTGGAGGCCCAGAGCTGTAATTAATCCATGTCACAGGAAAGCTGTGGTGCCGGGAGAATTTATGACTGGCTCTGAGTCGCCGTGATGAGCAGGGGCACCTCAGCCCCTTGTGATATAAATGCCTCTGCTAATTGGATTGCAGGAGCTAATCAGGAGCTGGAGAGAGAATGAAGGCGCTCGGCCCCCTCGCTGCTGGCGTGGGCTGATAAAGCTGCCAGCCACGGGATTGCATCTGTGGGAATTGCACCCTGCCTGAGATGGCTATCGGGGG
>CADDXX010000556.1:383386-393517 GCA_902810485.1 Alauda arvensis | reverse complement strand
CAGAGGGCTGTGCACACACACAAGGGCTGTGCACACACAAAGGCTGTGCACACACAGGGGCTGTGCACACACCCTCAGGTCAGTGTGGGCAGGTCCCTGAGCAGGGATGAACTGGCTGCAGCTGGCCAGGAGCTCTCCCAGGAGCTGTCCCGGGCGATATCCCAGGAGCTGTCCCAGGAGCTGTCCCAGGAGCTGTCCCAGGAACTGTCCCTGGAGCTGTCCCGGGAGCTGTCCCTGCTGGCTGCTCGGGCCAGCAGCACCTCGGGCAGCCCCAGGCCGAGGCACACCATGGCATTGCACAGCTCCTGGTCTGGCTGGTGCTGCAGACACCCCATGCCCCCCTCTGCAGTCCTTGGGGCCTCCACTGCTGACCTCAAGCATTAGAAAGGGGCTGAACACTCAGTGATCCCAATCCTGTGTCTATTGACACCTTCAGTACGTGTCATCAGAGAGATGAGGTGGAAGAGACACAACAAGGCCGCTCCTGCAGCAGGAGTGAGGCTGACCATGCCAGGAGCAAACTGGGCCAATGTCAGCAGGACATATGTGCTCATGTCACACACCTCACAGGCAGGGGAGAGGTTCCTGAGGATGGGCTCAGGATGCTCTTACCAYGGTCTGACTCCAGCCTTCACAGAATCTTAAAGCTCCATGATCATGCCTAGCTGATGGCCAGGGCAGACCTGTCCAAGGGAGATGGGAAGAGCCCTGGATGGAGAGGTCTGACCTCCAAGCCACACAAACCAAACACACACAGCTCCCCACTGGAGAACAGTTTTTTTGCGATCCAAGGCTCTTCYACATTCAAACAGCTTTTCTGTCTTCTCCATGTCCTTCTTATTACCCTTTATTTTCATCTCTGCCTCCCTTTCTCCCAAATACATGGATTAGAAAGTAAATCCTGAAAATGATGACTAAACCCAGCCATCCCTCCTTACGGAAACACTTTCCCACCTTCTTAAACCCTTTTTGGAGGCACGAGGGAAAATAACCCTTGTATTTATGCAAATTTCAAAGTGGCGTGTGATGATGGAAACAAAACAGTGCTGGAGCGCAGCCAAGGCATGGCACCGACGGGGCCTCTCAGCTGCTCGCCTGCCGATTCTTCGGGGGAAGCAGCTGTGGAGAAATGAAAGCCCAGGAGCCCCGCGGCACCCGCGCATTCCGGCACCCCGGCGGCCGCAGGGTGCGGGCTCCGGCCGCCACCGCCTGCAGCCACAGCACCCGGTCGTTCCCCACAAGCCTCCCTGTCCCACTGCTGCTCCCGATTCCCCTTTCAGGAATTTACAAACATTTKCCGCAGATCAATATCTGTATTGATTATTCATTGTGAGCGAGTCGTGTGTCTTTGGTGATCCAACCTGGCAGAGTGAGCAGCCAAAGGCTGCGGCAGATACAGGGGGGGAAAGAAAAGGAGAAAAAAGCCCTACAGAAGGCGAGAGAGACCCAGATCTGGCTGGGTTTGCTGCTGCCAGCAACGGAGACGGATGGAGAGGAAGGAAGGAAGAAAATGGGAATGGCATGAAAAGGAACGAAGAGACGAGGGAGCCGAGGAGGAAAAGCGAGAGCAGGAAAAACAAAGTCACTGCTGGAGAAGCGGTGCCGGGGCACGCCAGCAGCCTGGAGAGATTCCAGCCTTGTGCTCGACCTTCTGCACRGGGATGCGATGGACTTATTGCTTCGGGAGTGAAAAGTGACTCACGGTTTTGGTATCTGCTACGTAAGAGCTTTGGGGGGATTCCTTGGCTGGCTGACAGAAAGGGAAGAAAGCAGCAGCAGTGAGGTAAAGCGCGATCCCTTCCTCCTGCCTTCCTGGGAATACGCGGCGCCCGGGCTGGCTGGAGCAGCTCGCTGCTCGCTTATGATATGCAAAAGGAGAATAATTAAAAGCGCCAGCATCACTTGCAAAGTGAGTAAACACAAAGCCTTTCAAAACATGCTCTTCAGCTAATGAGAAGCTGTAATTTCTTATACTTAAAGGCAAAAAAGACCCTGATGAGGCTCGGTGGAGTGTGCGCGCGCGCCTGCGTGTGTGTGCATGTGTTTGTAGATATGAGAGAATCAGTTAATTGTTGATGATGTTTAGAAAAGGGATTATGAGAAAAGACACTGAAATGATGACAGGGAACATCTTGGATCAGAGCCAGAGAAATAAAATAATCAAGGACAATCAAGCCTGCAGCTCCGGAGAAAGCGCCGACTGCTCTGCCAGGGACTTGGGAGGAATTTCCCCGCGCTGCCGAGCTGCAGCTGGAATACGTGCTTGGCACCAGGAGACAGAACTGCAAGGAGCAGTTTGCTTGGAGCATGAGACAACAGAAGAGAGAACTATGGAGCTCTGCTATAATTCAGAGGTTAAACAGCTTTGTCTGCTTATGTGTCAGGTGGAGACTTGGTTTTGTCCACATCTGACCTGCCCTGAAAATGCAACTTCTGAAATCCCCTGACTGAAGCCGGAGCTGAGGATTCTCCAGACGCCTCTCCAGAACTACTGTGACGTTATGAACACAAAGGAAAGGGAGCTCGAGGAATTAAGTTCTCCTGTGGCTGCAGGACCTGATGGACCTGACCATGGAAACTGCCTCTGGAATCGATTCCTTCCTTATTTCTGGAAACCAGAAGCCCCTTGCTCCAGCYGGGGATTGCAGCGCACGAGCACACGGGAAAGGTGGCGGTCATCAGGAATACCAGGAGCGAGCTTTCCTCCCAACCTGGCCATCYAGCTGCTGTCCTGAACCGATGGATTTTAATAAATGTTGGCTTTCTCTTGGGCTGAGGTTGGGTGGGGAGAGAGAATAAAGGGAAATTTAAACCATCCTGTGACTGCTGTGTTGTCAGTGAGCTACAGAAATGCCGTCCCTTTGTTTTGGATGCTAAACTCCGTCTGACCTCATTGTTGCTGGATTTTGGCACGTTACACTCTGGGCTTCTCCAGCAGCAGGAACACATGGTCTGTTAAAGTGGGAATCTTTGGGGACGCGGAGGCAGAGGAACGAGCCAATCATACGTGGCTTTCGCACGGTGCCTGCTCTGCGGCTCTGCGCTCCGGACGGTGCGGAGGGCAGGTACGCGGTGCCCGGGAGGGCGGGGGGCAGCGGGGCCGCGGAGGGGCCGTGCGGCAGAGCCGGCATGTGCCACGGCCGGGCAGACACCCCCTTCCCTTCCCCTGCCGCTGCCCCTGGCGGCTGCCGAGGCGCTGGGAGTGAGCGGAATGCTAAGCGGCAGCAGGCATTAGCATATTCGCCAGCGCTGCCCGGGCGGTGGCAGCCCCAGCCGTGCGGGCACAGCCTGACAGCGCTGCCGCTCCTTTGTCACAGCCCTTTCTCCAGCCGTGTTCGCCTTTTGTTTCCCAATCACACCCTAGAAATTCATTAACAGCGATGAAAGGCGGGGATGCAAAAGCCCCTAATGAAAACAAATGATCTATTTAAGCGGCGCTGGGGCTGAAAGGAGGGGGCTCGTGGCGYCGGGACGAGGAGAAGGAAATCCTGCCACCTGGAAAATGCCGGGACATGCGTGTCCTTCCCCGTGCCAAGGCTCCAAGGAGACAGCCACTACAAAGCCGCTGGTGTGTGTAAAGATGTCGTAGCGTTGTCTTTACAGAGCCTCAAACAAACAGCAGCGGCCGGCCAGAAGGAGAGCYCGGCGCTCATTGTCCCCGCTCCGGCTGCCGGCAGACGGAACTCCTCCCTGGCACTGCATGGGCTTTAACCACAAACCRCTCCAGCGCCGCAAGGATTTTAAATCACCCGACTTTTCAAATCACTGGAGTTCGTTCRCACGGGTCCTCAGCTCTGGCCCTGCAGCCCTGCGGGAAGCTGTGCTGGCCACAGGGGACAAGGGCACCTGCCACTGTCCTGGAGCTGGCCCCAGGGTGCTGCACCTGACACCACGCTCTTCAGGTGTCTTCCTCCCCTCTGTTATTTCTCAGATTTCACAAATGTTACTGTCCCCTAAAGTGTCACATGGCTGTGAGAATAAAGATTTAATCCAAGCATGGCCTTTTTATCAGAATTGATCAGATAAGATAAAACTGAAATCATGTATGTTGTATGATTTTTGTTTGTAAATGGTGTGTGGAGGCTTTAAATAWCACAGAGGCACAACTTACGTGTTTGTCAACAGGATTTTTAGGCAAATCTGCCTGTCCTCAGCCCCAAGCTCCGTGTCCAGTGTGAGTGTCCCATCTGTGGGGCTGGATGTGCAGCCAGGGACACCCTTTCCAAAAGCACAAATGTTAGCAGGGAAAAGGGGAACAGGCTTCAGCCCCTCTGTCACTGTCCCCAGCTCCTACACGGGCTGGGTCCATGGGCAGAGCCCCAGGGCTCTGTGTGCAGTGAGGTATCCCACTAACTCCAGCTGATTTCACCAGCYACAAACCAAAGACACACAACACAAGGATTTTATCTGCTGGAGAAATTGGAAGAAAATCTCTCAACACCTGCCACACGTCCACGTTTTCCAGTGAGGARAACAACAACAACAAACTCTTGTCTGAGGAAACCTCTCCAAGCTGTACCTGGTAAAGACATGCTGGATAATCTTACTCTAATGGCCTTTATCTCCACAATTAGATAAACTAAATCCCTTAGGAACCTTCAAAATGTATGCTAAGCTACCACCAGTTCATATTATTAAACTTCTAATTGTAAATACAGCAAAAAATGGTGAAATCACAGAATCACAGAATGGTTTGGGTGTGAAGGGACCTCAAAGCTCACCCAGTGCCACCCCTGCCATGGGCAGGGACACCTCCCACTGTCCCAGGGTGCTCCAATGTCCAGCCTGGCCTTGGGCATTCCAGGGATCCAGGGGCACCCACAGCTGCTCTGGGCACYTGTGCCAGATGTTTGCTGCTTGCTCAGGCTCCTCCTGACCATGGCTGGGCTGCTCATGGGGTGCCAATGGGGTTTGGAGCTACTGAAATAAAACCACATTTTCACAGCAGCTTCTGAAAGAGCCTCGTGCTAGTTAAAAACTATTTTGGAAAATCACATGAGAACTGTCTCACATGCCACATATCACCCAGGTGATGAGCTGCAAACACAYTCCCTGGCTTTCTTCTTGATATGGAAATGAAACAGAGGAAAGTTACTAAAAATACATTATATTCTTATAGCAGAAGATCAAGACATGCATTAAAAGACAGTAACAAATACCCTCCTGTACCCTGAAATACAGCCTTGGTCCCATGTTCTCCCCTTCCTCTGCACTCATGGAAGAGCAATTAGTCACCAAACAGGTAATTACAATAATACCCCATAATTAAATCTATGGAACTACAGCAGAGTATGAACAAGGGCCTCCTCCTCACCAGACTGAAATCAAAGCCTTCAGTTTAATGGCCAAGTCTGTTCTAGGTCCAAAAGAAGCATTCTGACAAACATGGAGAGTAAAGTTCCTTTTTCCAGGGGAAGTGAACAGTGCTCTMCTGACACAGAACCACAACTGCTGATTTTTCTCCCTCAGCTGCTTAAGGCCTGGGGTCTCTTCTAAAAGCACATGAGCCTCACAATATCCTGCCCTTTGGCAAAATACAACTGCAGCTGCTTGTACCAGCTGTACAAATTGTAAAAGTTGTAATTCTGCTAAACAAAAGCCAATTTTCCCATGGACATCAGAGGAGTAATTCTCCTCTGGAGGCTTCTTCCTTCTCTTCTAYCTTCACACCTCACAGTTGCCTTTCATCACCTGTGCTTGTCTCTTCAGCACAATTTAACCTGCAGTTGTAATTAACTCAGATGCTCAAAGCCACCACCTGAAAGCTCCCAGAGGTGTTCACTGCCCATCTTTTGTCTCACCCCAGCACCACCAGGGGTTTCTGGCTTGTGTCTCCTTCTCCATTGCCCCACTCAGGCTGATGAAGCTCTGAGGGCTGGAATCCCACAGCAGAATCCCACTTTTTCTACCCCTCTCAGTAATGGGAACAGGGCACAGATTGATCCCAAAATGGAGTTCTTTGGCAGGTGCTACACATTTTTACAGAAAACTTGCAATGTCCAATACAACAAAAGCAGTCAAGACATCATAGTGTGAGAAAGTCAAAACTGACCATATGTGCTGTCTCTCCAAAATCTCTCCAGTTGTGCCCCAGTCAGCCCCCTTCCACCTCCTCCTGTCCCACCTTCTCTGTGCTTTTCTGTCCTCTCTGTGCTCCAGCCATTGCCCTCCCCTTTCATTTCCATATCAAAATCAGGAGCACTGGYCCCAGGGAAGGTGGGATTTCAGCACTGCCATTCCTCCACAAAACCTCTGGATTCAGTTTACAACCCTGAAAAACACCACTCACCCCCTCAAAGACACCAAGGCCTGGAACATTTCCTGACTAAAAGGGGAAAAGTTGATCTTTTCCTCAGGATCCTCTGAGATATTGAGAGCACAAAGGAAATCAGAGTTTGTCTGTCATAAAACTTCCCAAGGTTTCCAGTACAAGTCTGATGATTCTCAAGAACTTGAAGTGTGCACTTGTGTTGTAAACAAAATACTTCAGATAAGAATGTAGGAAGAAAAGAGGAAAGAAATCTTTAAAGGATAAAAAACTCCCCAGAACTAAATATATGRAAAAAATTCCAACTCCAAATGTACATTTCTCAGTTTTCCATCAAGACAGAGAACTCTGATGAGTATTTTTTGAAACCTGCCATTAATTTTTCCATTGCTATCAGTATCACACAAGGTTAGTTTGGTAATACCAAGTACCCCAGAGATTATGAATGTCCTTATAATGACTAAGTATATATAAATGTATTAAAARCAGGTACTTCACAGTGACTCACTGAAGTCTATTTACATGAAAAGTAATTTTTAATGGAAATACTTCACATGGACCACAGCCAAATCTCCAGGTGGGGATGCTGGTAGGAAGGAGAGGGATGTTTGCCCATGTTCAGAAGATGTTTCCTACCAGCACATCATCTGCCATCGTTTTGGGAAACTCATATTCCCAGATTGTGACAGAGCATCCCAATGTGATTCACTTTCACCAATTCACGTGGAAAATGAACCAGCTCAGGAGTCTCATCCTGTCCTCCTCCTTTGCTCATCCTTCCTTATGGCTGTTTGATTAGGACAGACGTTCAAGGGACAGTTTTCCTGCTAAGAAGATTAAGCCAAGGGCACTAATCACTTGGCCTGTTCTCTAATGACAGAAACTAACAGTTAAGGTCAACATAAATAATTAAATACCAGAGCCCTGATGGTTCTTCACCAGCCCAGCCAGGCTCTGTGGACATGTAGGAAAAACACAATCTGTGAATGACCTTGTTCAAAAAAACACATTTTCATTGAAAGTAAGAGGAGCCAACAGTGTGGGCAGCCAGGGAGTGCCCAGGAACACTTCAGGCARGTGGCATTTAAACCAAGCCACATGAGAAGGAGGAGTGAGCAAASCCTGCAGCTCAGGGAGCACAAAGAACCCTCAACTCTGCCTGAGAACAGCTCTGTTACATGTAATCACATCTCTGCTAATCCAGGTGATTTACATTACACATCCCAGGAGGGACCAACACAAGAATCACTTCTACAAGGCTTATGAAAATTAGGTCTTCCTACCTCACTGTGGAAATGTGGAGATGTCACAGGATCTGGTGCTGATGAGTGGAGCAGGGGAGATGGCTCCTATTCAGACCAGAAAGTCACTACAAACTCTCCAGATCAAAGCCTGCAAATAAAAGAATGGAAAAKATATAAAATATTTTGAAATATTTGGAATAATGCACCAAAAGAAACAGAAGTTTGGCTACAGCATGGAGTGTTAATATTTTTTGTGTTCAGTTCCAACTCAGTCAATACTCGCAGCCATTCAACCTCCTCTGTCACTGAGGGCTGACCTGCAGCACCTTTGTGACAGGTCARCTTTGCCTCCTACAAACCAGACAGCTGCCCCTCCCAGCCCAGGGCTTACAGGGAAAGATTCTGTCACCTGCACTGGGGGGGCTTTGCCCCCAGGAACCCCCATGGCATCTGTGCCACAGACTGAGGCAGGAGCTCTGTGCTCTCCTGTGCTCTGAGCAGCCCAGCCTGGCTGCAGAGACCCCAGCAGGGATCACACACACAGTGAGGAGTCAGGGAAAACAGCCTGAACAGCATGGAAAAGCCTTCTGCTTCCCAAGGAAACCCTCCTTCTGGCTGCACAGCTGGCACCTGGCTGGGCAGCTGACCTGGAGCTGCCATGCACTTGGTGCCAGCAGGTTTTGGGGACAGGGGCTTTCCCTTCCAGTGATGTCCTTGCTGCAGTCACACATCTGTGGCTCTCAGGAATTCATAACTAGAAATTACAGAACTCTCATGCAATGCTGTTTGCTGTTGCCCAGTTTGATGCTCCTCTGTCTGTGCACCTGAAGCTGAGGCTGCCCCTGGATCCCTGGCAGTGCCCAGGGCCAGGCTGGATGGGCTTGGAGCAGCCTGGGCCCCTGGCAGGGGTGGGATGTGAGGAATGTTCAGGCCCTTCCAACCCAAACCATTCCATGAACTGTGGGACACAAGTGTGTGAGACACACCAGGGGAAAGGCTAAACCACCACACATGCAAAGCTTGCTTTAAACCAACGGAAAAAGGAAGTTATCTGAAATAAAAAAGGTGCTTTCAGGAAAATGGAAGTTGTTTCCAAACAATAAAAATAGAAAAGGATATAAACCCAGCACACTAAGTGCAAACCCACGATAAGGCAAGGCAAAACAGGGTCTGGAGAACAATCATCAGGGTTCGTGGAGCTAATAAAAGCTTCTCCAACACAAAAGCAGGAAGCCTGTCTGTCACCCAGAGCTGCTGATAGATGGGCAAGGAGTAAAGGGGGGAATTAAGAAAGATAAGGGCACAGCAGCAAAATTAAATTAATTCCTTGCAGTGCCGTTCACTGTGCAGGGGTCAGCAGGGTTCATGTGCCAGAGCCACAAATCACCAGAGGCCGACAGGGCTTCCTCAAGGAGCCCAAATATGAAATTGCTGAACTTTCTTCCTTTGCATCTCAGGAYTGCAAGGAGAGAAATTTTTACAAAAGTCTTTAGGAGTGACCCTGGGAACGACAGGCCACAAAGTCTGATTTCCAAGGCAAAAGGGTAGAWAACTGTGGGACTGATCAGAATTAGCAGCAATGAATAAACACAGGTCTGGGGCAGAGCCTGAAAGCAAGAGCAGTTTATATGAACAGATCAGAGTCTCTGATGAGGAACCAGCCCTGCTAATACAGGAGATTTGGGCTGATACAGTGGAATCTGATTTTCTAAAAGCTTTTCTAGAACATCCCTCACTAAAGGTTCTTAAAGAAACTGAACTGTCATGGAGTAAGAGGGATTAATCTTCCTGTGAATTCCTGATAAAAAGACAGGAAAAAAAGGGCACAAACACAACATTAGCAAGGGCTGGAGCAGAAATTCTGCACTGCTTCAGCTTAGTCATGAATAACTTGCAAGAGGAGAAGGCAAAGTGACAGGCAGGTAATGAGGGTGACACGCAGAGTTTTTCAGAAAAGTCGAGTTGAAGAGAGAGGGGTTCCTGCCACAGCAGCCAGAGCTCAGACTGGAGCCCCAGTGCCAGTGCACATGTGTGTAATGGGCCTTACAATGGCATCCTGGCCTTGGGCAGGTGCACTGAGCCTGGATTCCCCAGCCCCTGAGGTGGCTCTGGAGATGTGACAGCCATCCTTTGCTACTGCCAGCCTGGCTCCTGGTGAGTACCTGACTCCATCCTCTGCCTGATGGAAGAAGGGAAGCTTTGCCATGGCTGTGAGAAATCTCCCTGCAAACACCTCCCACCTCAGAGATCATCCTCCACATCAACTGCAAGCGGGGTGAAATCCCTGCCATTGTTCTGGGCTGGCTGCAGGTGGGCAGGGGCTGCTGGAGCTGCCCTCAGCCTGCCCAGGAATGTGCCTGCAGTGGCTCACTGCCCTGTCCCCTGTCACTCTGGGGGCACAAGGACAGGATGGAGAGCAATGCCACAAAAGGGCTGCTTTCTGGAAAGGGCACCGTGCTGGAGGGAAGCTCGTCCCTCTGCCTGCCTTGCCAGCTCCTCTCTTGGACTCCACAATGCCACAGGAATCCCTCCTGCCTGGCTGAAGATGGCAGGGAGCTGTGCCAGCCTGGCAGGGAGGTTTTCCAGCCTGGCAGGGAGCTGTGCCAGCCTGGCAGGGAG
>CADDXX010000556.1:354560-382725 GCA_902810485.1 Alauda arvensis | reverse complement strand
GTGAGGGCTCACGGACTCCGTTTCTTTGTCAGCAACGCCCGCGGAGGCGCTGGAGGAGGCAGCGCGGCAGGGCTGGGGATGCTGTGTGTGTGTGTGTGTCTGTGTGTGTGTGTGTGTGTGTGTGAGAGAGAGAGAGAGAGAGAGCCCTGCCACACTCCCTGCTCCATCACACTGACCCACACAGGGTCCTGTGCGCAGGAACTGAGAGCCCGGGGCTGGGGATGCTGTGTGTGTGTGTGTGTGTGTGTGTGTGTGAGCCCTGCCACGCTCCCTGCTCCATCACACTGACCCGTACAGGGACAAACATCGGCTGTGTGCAGGAACTGAGAGCCCGGGGCTGCACCAGGGCTGTGGAACACAGCGCAGAGCACATCCCTCCCACACCCCTACATCCCCACACCACAGCCAGGACACAGCCCCACTGCCCTGCCCTGGCACAGCCACAACCCAAGGGAATGCTCCAAGGGCACACAATGATGATGGCCAAAACATCCCCAAATTCTGCCTGCTAGGCTGGGGATGCCCCTAACACTTCTGRGTAGTGGTTCCCTCCTGCCTGGGCTCAGCCAGAACACAATCACAGAATCCTCTGGGTTGGCTGAGCTCCAGCCATCCCCAGCACTGCCACGGCCACCAGTGCCCCATGTCCCCAAGGGCCACATCCACGTGGTTTTAAATCCCTCCAGGGATGGGGACTCCAGCACTGCCCTGGGCAGCTGGACAGCCCTTTCCAGGAAGGAATTCCTCCCAATACCCAAGCTCAGACAGACTCAGCAGACTGGCCTTTGAAGGACACTGCTCTCCTGAAAGCAGCCTGTCTGCAGCACCCATGGCTGCTGTAAAACCTCAGTAATTCCAGCTGATCCCAAGGAGGATGTTGTGAATTACCAAGTTTGTCAGGTTAGCAGCACGAGAGCAAACTGTTCMGACAGAACAATGCTTCACAAAATGCAATTTAACTTATTTTCTTAATTGTGGGCTGATTCTGATTTATGCTAATTCATAACAGATTATGAACTCTATTATGTAATTGGGAAAATGACCATAAAACTTTCACAATGCTGGGGAGGTTTTTGGTTATTTGGTTTTTTACACTCCATTGCTTAYGAGGGCTGGCACACACGTGGCTGGGCTGTGTCCCCATGTCCCCCAGACACAGACCTGCCATGGACTGCAGCGCACAGCCCAGCTCCACACAGCACATGAAGCCATTTCTCCAGCACTGGGGTGGATTGGGACTGAGAAAGGGACACAGATCCTCCATGGAGAGGCTGAGGCACATCAGGATGTGGCCAGGTATTGCCCCAGCCCTGGAGGTGCCCAAGGCCAGGCTGGACAGGGCTTGGAACACCCTGKGACMGTGGCAGGTCCCTGCCCATGGCAGGGGGGGAACAGGAGGAGCTTTGAGGTCCTTCCAGCCCAAACCACTCTGGGATTGCAGGAGGAGGAGCTGCCCTGGTGGCTGGGGCAATGGGGCCCTCTCTGGGTCACATCCTGCTCGCCTTGGGAACAGGATGGACCAACAGTGACTGAGGCCAGAGGGGAAAGCCACCCCAGCAGGATCCCAGGGAGGAAATCCCCCAGCAGGGCACTGCAGCAGGACATGGAATGGTCAGGTTCAAATCCTGGTGAGAAGGATTTTACCCCGAGTGTGCATCTGAGGGCCTGAGCCGCAGTGAGGGGCTGGCTGAGCAGTCACCCTCCAGAACCAGCTGCTGGAGCTGTAATTGCTTTTCAATGATTGTATCTTTTCCTGTGTTACTGCTGTACATGGCTGGCTTCTGTACGATACTGAAAATCAATACAAATGCATGAAAAAATGTTCTCCCACCCCCCTTAAAAGTTAAACAATCTTGTTAGGATTCTGGCACTGCTCTTTTACATCAGTCAGTCTTTGTTTTTCATCCCAAGCCTGAGACTCACTGGGGTTTCCCCCAGGACCCTGCTGAGGAGCCACTGCTGTGCTCTGGAGAGCCCCTGCCACCGCCAGGGATGTGGTGCAGGACACGAGCTGGTGTCACCTCTGACACCCTGGCTCACAGGGAGGAGCTGGAGCCAGGAGGGACATGGATTCTCCCCCCAGTTCTGGGGAGCCTGTGGCAGGAGGAGCCAGTGCTCCTCATGCTGCTCTGATGTCCCTCTGCAGGGCTCCTCAGGACCAGTGTAAGCCAATGTGTCACCAAACTCCCTGTGCCACCAACAGCACTGGGGTTGTGTTTCCTGACAGCCACAACAAACCATAAAAACACAGAAATGTCTAGGTGGGAAGGGACCTTAAAGCCCATCCCATCCTACCCTGCCATGGCAGGGACACTCTCCACTATCCCAGGCTGCTCCCAGCCCCAATGTCCAACCTGGCCTTGGGCACTGCCAGGGATGCAGGGGCAGCCCCAGCTGCTCTGGGCACCTGTGCCAGGGCCTGCCCACCCTCACAGGGAAGGATTTCTTCCCAATATCCCATCTACCCCTGCCCTCTGGCACAGGCACATTCCCTGTGTCCTGTCCCTCCAGGCCCCCGTCCAAAGTCCCTTTCCAGATCTCTCAAGCTCCTTCAGGCACTGGAAGGGGCTCGGAGGTCTCTCCAGAGCCTTCTCTTCTCCAACTGAACTTAAAGAGAATAAAAGTAGAAAAAMCCCCACAACAACCTATTTACTCTCCACTCCAGATTAGGATTGGGACAGAGATGCTCCAGCAGGTGAGGATGCAAACTTTTAAAACCTGTTTTTCTGAAAATAAATTATTTCCCTCTGTGTCTGGGTCCCCACAGGAGCCTTTGCTCTGCAATGAACACACACACACACACACACGTCTCCAAGTTCAGTATTTTGTCACAYCAGCTTGGCCCCACAGTCTGGAATTCCTCAGGAATTAAAGCCTTACATAAACACAGCATTTAACTCCATTACAATATAATAATGATTTTTAAACAACGTTGTAATAGGTTCTATAATTTTTTTAAAGTGCATATTATTGTACTGTCACGCTTTCCCTCGCTCCCTAACAGCCCAGTCAAAGCAACAGATACAAAGGTAAACACAACTGGGAAGGTACTGAGCACTACATGGCCCCTTTCCCAGGTTTAGAACTTGCTTTTCCCAGCTGCCAGCTGCTCCAYGGACAGCCCATACTAATGTGGGACAATTTGTGTATTCTTAAACTAAAATATTTTTCAGTTAAAGCAAGCATAAATTATTTATTCATTTGTATTTGCATTTAAATACTTGAAAAATGTCCAAATTAACTGCTTTGAAAATTGTTCCAAAATTTCCCCCTAGGCTGTGACCTTGTGGCCAAGTCTAATCTCAAAGCAAATTGCAACACTGAACACATCCAGCAGYCCTGGATGTGCTCTGCCCAGAGAGCCAATGCAGCCAGCACTGCTTTGGGGTGCAGACAGGGCTTTTCCACCACGTTATCCAAGCCTGGAGCTGATGGCCCAAGACTCTGTTGGGAAGGTTTTATTCATCCAGCTTGCTGGCTTCCTTGAATCTCTGTTCACAGCCATACCCAGCTCAGCCTTCCAATAAAAATCCTTCCCAATGTTTGTGGTTGTGGAAAGCACTGAGTTTCAGAAACCAGAATTCCAAGGAAAACAGGAACTACACCAGTGTTAATACCCCGTACATATGTGTGTGGAATCTGTGCCTCAGGGAGCTCAGCTGATAGCCAGGSCAGTGTTTTATTTCCCATCCCCTGCCTGCATCCAGGGCCTGACTGTGGCACCTCAGGGCCCTGGGCTCACATCCCAGCCTGGAACAGCCAAACACTCCTGGGAATGCCCCACAGCCCAGCCTGGAACAGCCAAAATCCTCCTGGGAGTGCTCCCACAGCCCAGCCTGGAACAGCCAAACACTCCTGGGAGTGCTCCCACATCCCAGCCTGGAACAGCCAAACACTCCTGGGAGTGCTCCCACATCCCAGCCTGGAACAGCCAAACACTCCTGGGAGTGTCCCCACAGCCCAGCCCGGCTGCAGCCTTGTCCCTCCTTTGTCACAGATCTGCNNNCCCCACAGCCCAGCCTGGAACAGCCAAACACTCCTGGGAGTGCCCCACAGCCCAGCCTGGAACAGCCAAACACCCCTGGGAGTGCCCCACAGCCCAGCCTGGAACAGCCAAACACTCCTGGGAGTGCCCCCACAGCCCAGCCCGGCTGCAGCCTTGTCCCTCCTTTGTCACAGATCTGCTTTCTGCAAGGAGCAGAATTACAGCACATCAATTCCTTACACAGTCCCTTCCAAGGAGAACTGCTGAGAGGGAAGGGAGGAAGCCCAGGCACTGCTCTAAGATCTCAGCCAGCTGCAGAATGTCACCAACCAGCAAGAGAGGTGGCTCCTGACAACGTGTGTCCTGATTCCAGTTCCCCCAGGTGAGGGAGAGCTCCTGTGCCCGTGATTATTCTCCTTTCAGGAACAGAATGAAGACAACAGATATAAAAGAGAATTCTTACGTGTGCAGGAGAGGACAATAGCCAAGAGTTTCAGTCAAACCCTTGGTGGATCAGACATGTAACTAAAGAAGTACCTGAGATGTTTGTTTTAGTTAATATTTAAAATTAGTAATAAAATTAATTCTAAATCAAGAGAGCAGGATGGACCTGGGTTTGGAGTTCCTAACCTACAACACGGGCACCCCCAGCTGTCCCAAACACGGGCACTCCGAGCTGTCGCAGCCTGTCCCAAACACGGGCACTCTGAGCTGTCCTGTCCCACACACGGGCACCCCAAAGCTGTCCTGTCCCTAACACGGGCACCCCGAGCCGTCCTGTCCCACACACGGGCACCCCAAAGCCGTCCCAAAGCGGGGTGCCCCGCAGCCCGGAGCCCCTCCCGTAACTCAGGCCGCTTTGCACATGGATGCTCGGTGGAACTGCAGAAATGCCACTGCGGCGGCTGCGCGCCCAATCAGGCGGCGCCTCCGTGACCCCGGCCCYGCTTCAAGGGGAAAAACCCTCCTTGGCTCTCGTTAGCCCTTTTTTTATGATCTAGGATTCTGTTAATAATGACTCCGTGTTACATAAAACAGATACATTAATGTCACCGAGTCCCAAAAGTACTGAATCAAGCTGACTCCTTCAGAAGGGAAGAAAGTAATAGATATGAGCCTTAATAAGAGCACGGATCCGAAGGATGGGAAGGGCTCCACCAAATCGCTTTCTCCTTCCTATTTGAAATGGGGGATTTAAAGGGCCATGCAGCCGGAGAAGATCAGAGTCGTGGCAAGATAACTGTGARCGTGGCATCAAAGGGAGCAAATCAAAGGTGATTTTAGGTGGTGTTGCAAAGGCACGCTCAGCTGCTCCACCTGCCCGCTCCGCCGCCAGGTGCTAATGGGGACGGGAGCTGGGGAGGCTCGGCAGCCCCACAGCCCGGCACTCACCTTTCATCTCCGCAATGAAAGTGCTGCCTCAGACCAGCAGCTCTGCTGAAAGAAGTTGCCTGGACTCCGTTTAGAGGGAAAAGTGGCCAAGTCTTTGCCCTGTGCACATGGCTGAGATTATTTCTACTCCTCTACAGCTGGAGCAGATGTTACAATTAAAAGCAACACCCAGTGACCATTAATGCTTGAAAAATATTAAAACAGGACAAAACCTCTAATCAAAGAGATGAAAATACTTGAGTGGCAAAACTAGTCATGTCTGAAAGCCTGAGAAAAGAAAACCCAGGACAGTCTGACTGAGTCCTCTGCAATGGAACGTGCTGCAGAACAGGTGTGACCACAAYCAAACACTGCTGGTCCCACACAGATACTGGGTGGCAAAGTCCCTGAGAATTGTGCCCAGGGAACATGRAAATTGGTTAATAAATTTGTAAGCAGTTGCAAGTAGTTTAAGGAAAGAAATATGATATGAAAACCAAAGTTCTGTTTGCTGAATCTTGCTCAGCTGGGCATCCAGCAGCCACAGACAGGGCACGTGTTTGGATTCCCACCTYGGTGAATTTGTGAAAAGGGGAAATCCTGAGGCCAAGATGAGGCTATAAACGGGCACAGTGAATTTTATAGAGTGGCACCAACACATAAGGCTGGATTTGGCACAATGAAAACACAAGGAGGAAAGGGGAGGCCTGATGGAGCCCCAGGGTGGTGCTCCAGAAAAAGATGGAAAGCAGGCAGGAAAGTGCCACCAGCCACAGAGAATGCAACAGAACAACTCAGGATTCCCCTCATGTAGAGATGGAACCAACAGGGGAAAATCTAAATTAATGGYACAGGCCTGAGGGACAGACTTCTGCGTGCTCCTCTCTGGTGGCTGCTGAGCCTGGAGCCACAGGACAGGAAGGATGTCCATGGACAGTGGCTGTGCCCAAGCAGTGACCACTGAGCAAAGCCAGCAGCACACAGACAGTTCCTGCTCCTCAGGAACCCTCCAGGCTCCACCAGCACATCTCCTGCTCCTGGTTTGCACCAGCACCACCTCTCCCAGCAGGGCCTGGGAGCAGCTCTGCAGCAGCACTCAAGTGCCACTCACACTCATCTGTGCAAACAAATCCAAATTCAACTGCCCTGACAGATCCTCCTGGGGATTA
Organism: Alauda arvensis; assembly: GCA_902810485.1. Taxonomy (NCBI): domain Eukaryota; kingdom Metazoa; phylum Chordata; class Aves; order Passeriformes; family Alaudidae; genus Alauda; species Alauda arvensis. The sequence continues at coordinate 376,200 of CADDXX010000556.1, read as the reverse complement.
AGTCTTTAAAATTTGTATTTTGCAATTACTTCAGCGTGCTTTGCTTCTTTTCAAGGTTTTATGCTAAGTTACATGGATGGAGGGTCAAGCTTTGTTTAAAGGATCTGGTTTTTCTGGGTTGTGTCACTGTTGGAACAAATTTAAATCATGTGACACAATCACCATTTTGATTGATAGGGTCACTTTTAACCGGCCTTTAAAAAACCTGTGTTTGATAGAGCAAAATCTGGCTTGATCTACTAATTTTTAATTTAACATAAATAAAGAACATGGCAGATCAGCCACTTTTCCCAATGCCCTACTACAAAATACTCAGACTGGGATGAGGTCTGTGTTTATCAGCTCACCATGACAAACAGCAGGCACCACCACTTTGGGGAGAAAAAGCTCCACTCTGTGCATCCATTCCAAATTCACAGAGTGGCTGCACCAGTTCTGATCTCAGAGTGCTGTGAGAATTAATTTGTGAACAACCAAAAGTAGAATGTAAGTGTAGGTGCAATTCTTTCAAGCACTAACTATCTCCTGACGATGGCAGATAGGAGTTAGACAGCAACGAGGCTAAAACTGTGCTTATTTCATTATTGCATAGACAATGCCAGCCCTCAAAGCATGCCAGGCATTTTCCAGATCAGAGGGAAGTGTGATCCCTGCTCTGAGAGTGCCTAATCTAAAAAGTCAAAGATGAAAAGAGGGAAAGAAACTCTGGATACAAAGGAATCTATGTAGTGACAGGTCCCAGCTTGTTATTTTAATTAAAAATATGCTAAATCCTTCTTTTTGCCTCTTTCAGCCCTCTCATCCTGACTCTAAGCTTCAATTCCAGTGTCCACATAACCTCCCTAATCATCCACTGCTCCCTGCACACAAAGGAGCTCTTTGGAGCCGTGTCAGGCTGGGAACAGGGTAGTGGCAGAGGGTGACAGATCCCACAGACTGGCAATCCAACAGATCCAGCCCRGATGTGCTTCTGGAGAGCCACGCATGTCCTGCCAACAGGGGCCTGCAGTTCAGGGGCTTCTTGTGCCTTACAGCGAGTAAAATCAAGAGAAGTCCCCAGCAGCTGCTCCCTGGCACCTGCACCTGGGCACACCTTGCAAAGGGCATCCACTGCCCCAAACCTGCCTCAGAGGACCATCAAATCCCCTGAGCCCAACACATAAACCCCACTTGGCCAAGGATTACGGAGTGAGCCAGTGGTGCAGTGCTGGTTTAAATCTGCTCCCGGAGTGTTCCCAGGCTCAGAGGTCCCGCTGGCATGTCCGAACCTGGATGCGATCGTGCCCCGGCCCCGGGGCTGTGCCGCACTCCCGGCTGCCCCGGACACTCCTGCACACGTGTAACAGTCCCTGAGCTTCAGAGAGAGGCACAGATCGATAGGGCAGCTTCCCGCAGGCACGCTGGGGGATCAGCTGTGCCACGGAGCAGCTCCAGGGAYACGCGTGACTCCGAATAGGGCACGGCGTTTATGAGGCTGCGAGCAGCCTCTGGCCGGGACTGAGAGCAGCACCCTCCACACCCTGCCCCAGGGCAGGGCAGCCGTGCCGCGGAGGTGACTGCGGGCACTGTCCCGGAGGTGACTGCGGGCACTGTCCCGGAGGTGACTGCGGGCACTGTCCCGGAGGTGACTGCGGGCACTGCCCCGGAGGTCACTGCGGGCACTGCCGGCCCTCGGTGCTCCCCGCACCGCCACTGCAGCCCGGACACGGACTGGGCTCTGCATCTCCAAAGGGAACAACCCAGAAAGGCTGTGGGGAAAAGCGAGCGGTGTCACCGCAGTGTCCCTGTGCGGGCACAGGCAGCAGTGCCCGCAGTGTCCCCGCACAGGGACAGCAGTGTCCCCGCAGTGTCCCTGTGCGGGCACAGGCAGCAGTGCCCGCGGTGTCCCTGTGTGGGGACAGGCAGCAGTGCCCGCAGTGTCCCCGCACAGGGACAGCAGTGTCCCCTCAGTGTCCCCGCACAGGGACAGCAGTGTCCCCGCAGTGTCCCTGCACAGGGACAGCAGTGTCCCCGCAGTGTCCCCGCACAGGGACAGCAGTGTCCCCTCAGTGTCCCCGCACAGAGACAGCAGTGTCCTCGCAGTGTCCCCGCACAGGGACAGCAGTGCCCACAGTGTCCCCGCACAGGGACAGCAGTGTCCCCGCAGTGTCCCCGCAGTGTCCCCGCCCGGAGCTGCCGCGCCGCTCTGACCCCGCGGCGCTCAGAGCCGTAAATCTGCTGCACCTGATGGGAGATGGGCTTTTTAGGATCTCTGCGGGTGCTTTGAGGTAGCACTTCCATGAACTCCGTGCCGCAATAAATAACGCTACCTGCAATATGTCTTAGGGAACGTGGCAGCAGCCGCTGTCCTGCCATGAATTTTTATTCTTTTGCCGTCTGGAAGATAGATTCCAGATACAGCATTTCCCCGCACTTAGTGTCAAATCTCTTTACCCCTTTGCCCCGACAGAATGACAGGGACCACAAATAAAATAAAAGAATAAAAAAGAAGCTTAGGAAAAATGGCCTGAGAGCAGAGGGAAAGCACTAAACTCCCCTCCCTCTGCAGCTGAGCAGCTTCAGATGTGACAGCAGTGACYAAGGCAGGGGCAGTTGGAATGGGAAAAGGCAATTTTTGTACGCTGCCAATGAGATTTCTGTAGGAGGATTCCACAGAAAGGAGCACAGAGATGAAATTTCTCTGAAGAGTATAAATGTATGCAACAGTGGAGAATGTGGGAAAATGGGTTTGTGTGCCAGCCCAAACTGCTGTGCCAGGGATGACCCAACGAAGGGATGTTTAAAGATAAAACCCTTTTCATTAGAAAGGGTCACATGCAATGAATAACAAAATGGTCTAAATATTTGCAAAGTCTGACCTGGTACCGAGTACAAAGCAGATCTGGTACCAAGGCTGGAGTGCAAAGCAAAGCAGGAGTGCTGCAACAGTYACCTGCAAGAACAGCAGGGAAAAGGCATGGGACTGGCAGGGGAAGGGATTGCTGAGAGAAGGGATTGCAGGGCACCCCGGGGTCACACGGGGCTGCAGTGACACTGGGGTGGTGACATCAGAGCTGCAGTGACATCAGAGCTGCAGTGACACCAGRGCTGCAGTGACACCAGAGCTGCAGTGACACTGGGGCTGCAGTGACACCAGAGCTGCAAGTGACACTGGGGCTGCAGTGACACTGGGGCTGCAGTGACACCAGAGCTGCAGTGACACTGGGGTGGTGACACCAGAGCTGCAGTGACACCGGGGCTTTCTGGCTTTCTGGCTGCCACAGAAAAGCAACTGAGCAAACCACCCACAGCACTCACTTCAAAAAAATCACAAACACAAGCAGGTAAAACATTATTACTTGTACAATTCCATTGAGACTATGAGAACTATCTGCTCAAACAACAGGATAACAGCTGAAAAGCTCTAGAAGAGGCAAACAGCTCCAACTAGGAGATAATCGTGCACAGGGCTTTTTTCCTCTCRGTTTCCCCCTTCCAGTTCAGTGCCTCATTGAAAACCAACATCATAGCTCCCTTCCACTTTGAATACCTGGACTGCAGTGCAATCTTGTCTGAATTTGAAGAYATTATTTTACTTTCTTCCTTTACTCTGATGAAATTACCAAGTTTCAGGTCCCTGACATCTAAGGGATATTAGGGTCAGCACTGCAGTACCCTCCCATTAATACACACATCTAGCTGGAACACAAGGAATGGCAAAGGTATTCACCAACGTCTTCAGGTGAAGCCAGAATCCATGGACACCCTGTGAAATGGCCCCTTCAGCAGGTGTGAGCCCAGTTCATACCAAAAATGATGACCCAGTGGTTGAAACACAGCTCCACAGCTGCCTTAGCATCTCTCCTCTTCCCCTTTCCACTTTCTGAAGCTGAACTTCAAACACTGYAACTCAGACTTTGCAAAACATGTATTTTACTGAGCAACAGCTGCACACAACCAGCCCCTGAAGGTGTCAGATGACACCTCTGYCACACAGCAGAGTTAAAGTGAGGAGATTTACAAGGTCATTGACAAATGCAAGTATTGATTGAGTATTAAAGTGTCTTGTGATTAATACAGCCTTCCAAGTAATTAGTGCAGAAGATCTCTTATATCTCCCCATGTTTAAATAATGTATCTGTGAACATGCAGACCCCCTGTCAATCACTCTGGCTGAGGCCAAACATCATCTCACCTGATAACTCATTTGGAAACTGGGCTTCCAGCCTGTTCAATCTTTCAAAACCAGCAACTCTTCCCTAATTGCCTGGGGTGACCTATATTTAGAGCCTTGCAGTTCACTGAGGGGAGAGAGAGGGAGGAGAGAGCAAGGAAAAATGCTAAAGCACCTTATTCCTACAATGGCAGAAAAACCCAGGAGAAATTCAGAGGCACTGAATGGGAATGACCTCCTAGGAAAGGTCTGAATCTGTGAGGGGCTCTGGATTTTAACAAACTCCTCTTGGTTCATCCTGGCAGTCATTTCTGCAGAGGGAGAAGCCCCAGCTGGTGCTGAGGACTCYCAAACTGCAGTGCTGGTGTCCCTGTGCCAGCTCCTGATGCCCACCAGAACAGCCTCAATCCCMCCTGAACTGAGGCCCCAACAGGAGGATCAGGCTGGCAGCAGTGCCTGCAGCTACCCCTGAGTGTTCCTGGGGCTGGCCAGCACTTGCTGCTCCCCTGGATCCAGCATGGAAACTCTCTGCTTGGAATGCCACGCGGGGAAAGGATCAGCTTGACACCTTCTGGGGTTTTTGGAGCCCACAGAGCACCAGGTACTTATCTAATGCCTTCTTAATCCCTTTCCTAGCAGTCTCTAAGCATTGCAATCACTGGCTTTCCCTGAAGCACACTTCGAGGTCATTAAACATTTACTGCTTATTGGGTAAATAAGGCTCCAGGAAACAGTTTCCTTCCAACTCACCTGGTTCTGAGCTGCTGTTTGATTCCAGGCTGGACAAAGCCAAGAGCTGAGCTGTGACCCCACCAGCATCTCTCTTACACCTTCTACCAACAGAGACCAAGGACAGGTGTAGAACACACAAATATTCTGCAATTTGCTAACACTGCCCACTCCTCCTCGCTGGCCAGTGCAGTGGGTGCAGAGCTGCAGCCACTCCTGGCTTTGAGAGGGAACCCAGCACCAGGGGGTGTCTGCAGGAGACACAGCCCTCACCTCCCATGGCCCCCTGTACCTCCTGAGCTTAAAACATGCAACAAACGGGAGTTCATCACCCTCAGACCTGAACAAATCAGAGCAACCCCTGAACTAATTCTGAGGGAGCAAAACGAAGGAAAATAATCCTTCTTCTTTGGAAGGCAGTGGAAGAAATCCAAAGCTGTGACTTCACAGAATCCCAGGATGGTTTGGGTTGGAGGGACCTCACAGCCCATCCCAGCCCTGCCATGGCAGGGACACCTCCCACTGTCCCAGGGTCCTCCCAGCCCATCCAGCCTGGTCTGGGCACTGCCAGGGATCCAGGGGCAGCCCCAGCTGCTCTGGGCACCTGTGCCAGGGCCTGCCCACCCTCCCAGGGAACAACTCCTTCCCAAAATCCCATCCAGCCCTGCCCTCTGGCAGTGGCAGCCATTAAAGTTGGGCCTCTTGGCCTTTYCTTTAGATGAAGCACTAGAAATATTCTTCTGCCTTTAGTGTTCATCTCACTTTCTTTTTTCTCACCTGCTACTGTCCCATAACTCACGAGCCCCTCTTCCTTCTCCTCTTTCARGTTTATTTATTAAGACTATTTACCCAGCTATTGGTTCAACACACTCCACTCAAATATCCATCATTTCTTCTCGGGGTGAATTGTATTTAATCAGCACAGCACAGAAAMCAGTGTCATTATGGATGTTGGATGCCACTGCACTCAGAAGAAATTAAACCTCATCTGAAGCTGTCCACTGGTGCCCTGAGGAAAATGGGCTGTGCTGGGAAGGTGACCCAGGGCTTRGTGCCACATCTGCTTTTAGGTCCTCCAGACTCAAGAAATACAGAGGCTGGGGAGGAGGAGAGAAGCCTCCATGGACAAAAAACCAGAACTTCTCATGAGGAAGTCAGTAAATGCATATTTTTTTTAATTTTTTTTTGAGAATATGGCAGTGCCTGTTCCACTTTATGCCAATTACAGCACTTCTAACAAGGTTTTATTTTAAGGTAAATAACTCAATTTTAGTAATACTAATGGAAAATGCCTTTACTGATCAATAAAGTCCCAAAAGTTATTACAGCACCAGTGATGCAAGAGGATGCTCAGAGGAAGCAGAGGGACAGACTCCTGCAGCAGGCACAGAACCACTGAGAACACAACATTTCCCTTGGATGAAGCAGCACAGGTCACCCAGGCTGTGGCAGGAGGTGCCAGAGCAGACCTTGCCCTGCGGAGCCTGTGTCCATCACTGTCCCCAGCAGCACCAGCACCATCCCCAGCCCAGCCCAGCAATGCCCACAGAGTCCCAGAGGGGGAGGGGAGGCCCTGGTTTGTTTTTTTTTTTGCTAATAATACATCTGAGGTTCAGATAAGTAACTAAGAGGAAGGAGAGCTCCTTCTAGTCCATCCTGCTGCTGACAATTAAGAAACCTCAAAGTAATTTTTGAAAATGTCAGCGTCTCATTTAGCAGAGGGATAAATAATGAATGAAGCATAATCACTGTCCTGTGCTGGTGGTGCAGCTCCGCGGTGTCATTAGTAAACTAACGGTATAATATCTCCGTGTCACAGTTTAATTATATCTTGTAATTAGTTTCAGCAATGGATTGCACAGAGTCAGGCCCCCTGAGCTAAACAAAAGGTAATAGAACTTTCAGAGTCCTTGCATAAATCAATTATGAAAGTGTCCTGTGTTATTTGAGGCTTGTTTGCTGTAATTTTATGCACAAAGAAGAGATGATCCCTGCTGCCTACGGAGGGCGATTCACCTCACCCACCGCCTGCCTAAACGAGTGTGAGTGCTCAGGGGCAGGGGCTGCTGCCAGAGGCAGCCCTGTGTGCAAACAGCCCGGCCTGGCTGCAGCACCACGGGCACAGGCACGGCAAGAGAGCAAACTCTGCCCTGGGAGAACAGGCAGGCCCTGGCACAGGCTGCCCTGGCACAGGCTGCCCTGGCACAGGCTGCCCTGGCACAGGCTGCCCTGAGGCTGCCCCAACCCTGCCAGTGTCCAAAGGCAAGCTGGGTGAGCCTTGGAGCAGCCTGGGATAGTGGAAGGTGTCCCTGCCCATGGCAGGGGGGCAATGGGATGAAGTTTAAGGTCCCTTCCATTCTGGGATTTGATGACAGGCCAACTCAGCAGGATGGCACCACGATCCTGCTGCTGTGGGTGCTGCTGTGTCCCAGGCCAGCCCTGTCCYTCACCAAGAGCAAAGCTGCCCTGTGTCATCTCCAGTTTGCATCAGCACTTCAAGACAGATTAGATATTCACAAAGTATTTTTCYCAGTGGAAAAACTGGAAGAAGTTGCCCAGGAGGGGGTTGGAGTCACCCTCTCTGGAAGTATTCAGGAGATGTCTGGATGTGGCACTTGGGATGAGGTTTAGGGGTGGTTGTGGTGGTGTTGGGGYGATGGTTGGACCTGATGATCTTAAAGGTCCCTTGCAACCTTGATGATTTGGTGAAGAGCAGCCAGCAGCAGCAGTTCCTGGCCCAATGACTGTCTTCATCCATATTGGGGTTGTTCTTCCTCCTGCTTCATCCCTGACCTCACTCCTCTGCTGCCACGGGAGAGAATCCCACAGGAGGGCTGTGCTGGGATGGAGCCAGGCAGGCTGAGGGGCCCCTGGAGGTCACCCAGCTGTACCTGCAGTGGGTCACAACCTGCTGCCATCCCACAGGCTGCTACTGCTGAGCTCTGGAAATTCCACAGGAGACACCCTTTTCCTGAGAGCTCTTTATGCCACACCAGGACTGAGGATAGAACAACCCACACCTGGGAAGGGGCTGGGAATGAGCCCCACCAGCCCAGCCTGTGTTCTCATGCAGTTTCAGGAGGGGAAAAATGCTGAATTACTGGAATTTAATGTTTAAAATAATGTTTCACAGTTCAGGCCTAACAGCTGTATTTTATTTGTATATTTTCCCCAGTTTTCTAAGAGCCCTGTGTATTCTGCCACCATTCCTGTGTGCTCAGGGATGCACACACGAGGCTCTCCCTGCTCTCATGTCTGAGTGCCTGCATCATTTATCTTTTCATGTTGCTCCTCTGCCCCCACTGCTTGCTGTTGGAAGCTGCCTATGTGACGTGGGATGGAGAAGGTAGAAGAAAAAAAGCCCTAAATGAAATGAAAGCTCTCAGTGTGTCTAATTTTGGCCTACTGCTATCTGCAAAAGCAAAAAAGGCTCACAGCAGCAGCAAAGGGCTGTCCGGGGGTCACCCAAGCCACGGCTGAGCCTCTGGGACCCCACTGTGGGCAGCAGAGGGGAGTGTGGAGAGGAGTCTGAAAGGTGCCCAGACGTGTAATTGTCTGAGTCCTGATCAAGCTGCAGAACACACCGGGGTCCTGCTTCAAAGCCCTCCTCAAGTCTGCCTTGAAAGCGAACCCCGTGGCACGCTGGCCTTGCTGTTTATACAACAACTTCCAGGTTTAAATGAAAAGCTGCTTCCCAAAGCAGCCTGAATCCTCCCATTGTGAGCCCTTCGGCAGATTTAACAATAGGAAAAGCACCGGGTAGGGAAAAAAAAGGAAAAAAAAAAAAAAAAGTCCAGTGCTGGGAGCGGTGCTGCAATCCAGCCGTTGCCATGGTGACACGATGACTTGTTCACATGGCAACATACCTCTGGTCCACTCCTGCAGTGGTGGGAGCCGGGCGGGCTGCAGCGAGCAGGGCATCCTGCGAGTGCAGGGAACAGAGCATCCTACGGGCTGCAGGGAGCAGGGCATCCTGCGAGTGCAGGGAACAGAGCACCCTGCAAGCTGCAGGGAGCATCCTGGGAGTGCAGGGAACAGGGCATCCTACGGGCTGCAGGGAACAGGGCATCCTGTGAGTGCAGGGAACATCCTGGGAGTGCAGGGAGCATCCTGCGAGTGCAGGGAACACCCTCTGAGTGCAGGGAGCATCCTGTGAATGCAGGGAGGGGAGAACCCTGTGAGTGCAGGGAACAGAGCATCCTGCAGGCAGCATGCAATGCCGTGTTATTGGTGTGTTTCCTGCAATTCTTTCAATTCTAACAGATTTACACCTCCTCCTGATAGCACAGTAAAGTGTGGAACTGCTGGGGAGCTCACAGGACAGGGTGAATCTCTGGTTTATGAAGCATGTGCATCATACAACAGACATGAGAAAGTCTYTTAAAATATAAAACATGGGGGGAAACACCCTTCATCCAGATTGTGTTTTAATTTAATTTGCAGAACGAGGATGCAGTGGAGCTCACCATGGGTGAGGAGGTGCCCTTGGAAAGGGACTCTGTGAGTCCCCAGCATGGAGGGCACAGAGGCTCTGGATTTTGGCAGATGTGAGAGCAGAGCAGGATTCATTTMATCTCTGTCACTGATGAAACAACAGCTTTGTCCCACTCCCCAAAACGCAGTGAGCAATAATGACCTCCTAAGGATGGCAAACTGCATGAGCAAGGAAAGAAAAGCAACCTCTGGTGTCCAACAATCCACCACCATGGGCACCCTCACCTTCCCTCCCGAGCACCAGAACAGCCACAAAGTGCCTGAAATTGTGAGGCAGAAGGAAACACCTGAGGTGGGCTTGGGCCAAACCTCACCATTTCCCAGCTCCAAGGCATCAAAGACCAATCCCTCGGCAGTCAATTGCTGTTTCCTTTTTCYCTGCACACACCTGTACACAGAAGTTTGTGCTGGGGAAGCACAGAGCACCCTGCACCCCTCCCATGCACAGGTTCCCTACCCATCCATGGGCAGCCAGGCAGGAGAGAGGCTGGCAGCAGCTGGAAGGGGCACCCTGGTACCAAAGGCCTTTGGAGTGCCTCTGTGCCTCTGCACAGCCACAGCCCCACGCTCTGTTTGGAGCTTTGCAAACCACCAAGGGACTCTGTTGATTTAAGGTAAATACCATATTTTGCATGAGTCAATAATACASTGCTGGCAGGAGCACAGAGGTAAGGGGCTGGTCTGGAAGCAGTCTGGGARTCCAACTTCATCTATTGGAAGGTCCCATTTTTATTGATAATACTTCAGTCGATAAACTCAACAGTTCAAATGAACTTGGACTCTTTCAGTGTGACTCAGTGCTTTCATGTCCAGTGCAGGAAGTTGTAGAGCAGAAATTAAGACTATAACTGACCAGAAAAATCTAAAAGCAACAAACAGGCTTCACAGTTCCATTTTGTAAAGACTGATACCAAGCTGCAGGAAACATACCCTCAGTATTTATTTCCATTTGTCTAATTCACAGACTTTCCAAGTGGGCACAGGAAGTCTTTTGCAGTGCTTTTCTCTCTCATCTCTWACTGCTCCACCCTGGCATATTCAGAAATGTTTTGACATCCCACTGGCAGCACACACAGCTGCCCAATCCCTCCTTAAAACAGCTGCTTCTACMAATTCCAATAATCTCACTTCTAAAAAGGAGTAACAATTCCTATAAAGAGCAGAGAAAYGGAACCAAGTTCCCCTATTCCTAAACTTTTGAGGATAAACCTAATTTTAAAAATAGGATTTATCAGAGGAATCAATCAGGAAGAATTTTCAGGCACTTGCAGGAACTTCATTAAGGAAACAGGAACCCTCAGGTTCACCAGAGACCCACAGGTGTTTAAACAATTCCTACTACCTCCGCTCTCACGTCGACTTTATTTTCAAGTTTCACTCAATGATGGAGTTGTTCCTCAGCTCCTTGTGTGCTTAGCCATTTAATTAAAGCAATCCATATTGAATTCATGTCCAGATGCCTTGACCAGCAGAGCCAGATCCTCATTGGCATGCCAGCTGCTCAAAGAAGAGCACAGCCCCTCGCATACTAATCAGAGGGGAAGGCAGTGATTCATCAGCCCCGATACTGCTCCAGCATCTACAAGCACTTATGACATGTAATTGCTGGTGCATAAGCAAGCCAGGCCACATTAAAAAGCCCACAGATAGTCAGAGATAAAAATTAATGACTTTTGCTTTGTGTAATCCTGCCTGTGTTGGGGGGAGGGGAGGGAGACCGGGATTAATGGACAAATGTAAGGAGGCACAAAGGAACAAAGACTTTCTTGGCCTTGTTTACATATTGAACAATAATAATAAAAGAAAAGTGACAAGTTATGGGAAAGGCAAGTGTGAATTTTCGGCACGAGTGAGTTGGAAGAGTGCTTGCAGTTCATTATGGATGCAGAATTTCCATACTCATTATTCTGAAACAAACCTCCTCGCAAGGCCCTTCTGGGAGCAGTGGCAGAGTTTTTATTATTCATCTCTGCCTGGTGCTGAGGGTGTCATTAGAGGAGCAGGGCAGGGGACAGGGGATGGCTGCCTGGGGAGGAGCAGCCTCTCCTCCCAGGGCTGGGGTCACTGCGGGCCGGGCTGCAGCACCACGGAGGGACAGGGAGGTAAATCAAGGACAGCAGACAAAGACATGATGTAATGCACCCACAGCAGAAGCTTCTGCACATCAAGTGCTCATCAAAATATTCATGCAGCAGCACTGGTGTTTGAATCTCCCTCTCCCTGCCCCAAGTCCCCTTTATTCCCCAGTGATGGCTACAGCCTCTGTGGAACACTTGGGAAAGAAAATGCTATTTCCCTGACTTACTTATTCTTTAACATTTGCTTTCTGAGGCCTTGATGAGATGTGAATCTGAAGTTACCTGAGCTGCCTTCCCACTTGGAGGGAACCAAGGGGAGGTGTGTGATCCCACACACAATCAGACGTGGCCTCAGCTCCAACATTTGCTACCTCAGCAGCTSCCAGGGCCCCACTGAGCTCAGCAGAAACCTGCCCAGGTACAGGAGCAGGGATCTGGGAGCAGTTTCCTGGCATGAAAACTTCCACTTCCACGTGCAGCTGCACGTTCTCCAGGCCAGTACCTCCAGCTCACTCCTAATGCTGGCTCCAGTCTGGACTCTGATTTCCAGTCCACTTCAGCCATGAGCCTCATCCAAGAAAGCCAATTTATTACCTGTTGAGTGCAGGTTTTTTCCCTGTAGCTGGGAAGAGKTATTTTAGGAACTATGGAGTTATCCTAATTGCACTATGGAAAACTGCYATTGCCACAACAATAGTGCCAAAAAAAAGCATKCCCTAGTCAAGTGTGCAGATCATTTTAATATGCAAATAAACCCTTCCCACAGAGCCAGCTGTGACCTGGAGGTGACAGCACAGGGGCCTGGCATCCAGCATGGACATGGCAGGATGGGCATCACACAGGGGCTGTGCTTTACACAGCACCAGCTAACTCCCYTTCCCTCTGAGCCCATCTCCAGCTGGGCACATTTGTAAGGCCAGTCTGGAGGCCTCCTGTGCCTCCCCAGCCCTGCAGAGCCCCAGGAGCAGAGGGCACAGCAGCAGGCTCAGGAAACACAGCATCATTGCTGTTGGCAGGCAGCTGAGCAGCCACTCAGAGGCATCACTTGTGCTTAGGCTGTGCTGTGTGCAGCCCTCCCCTCTGCACACCTCACCCCTCCAGCACAGCTTCACCTCCTCTCACCTGCTCTGCAGCAGTATTTACTGGGTGCAGGTGAGGAAGCAGAAGCTGCAGCTGCATCCACATCACCACAGGATTTGTTTCCAGCTGGGGCTTTGTGGYGCAGCCAGATAAAAGAGGATTAAATTACGCTCTCTAGATTAAGAGTCTGAACACTATAAAACTCCTAAGCCTTTGTATGCTAAGCAAGAACTTTGACTCCCATGGGAGCCACGACAGAGRTTCTGCACACACAGAGAAGACTCAGTTTGTTGGGGTTTTGTTTTTTTTTGCTATCTCAGTGTATCTTTCCCWAATAGAGACATTACCAAACTGATTTGGAAACTCTGTCAGCACCAAAACAGTTCAACTGGATCATGATGTCCAGTGCATTTTCATCTCATGCTTGTTCAAACAGGTTTTCCCATTGTAATGGAAATCTCTGCAGTTACACAGTGTCCATAAACCCATCCCTGGTGCCTGCCCACTGGAAGACCACTGTGAAGGATCTTTGCTTTCTGACAAATGTACTGACACAACACTTACCCCAGCCCCTTTCCTGCCCCTCTCCTCCTTCCCTTCTTTTCTCAGATACAACTTACAAAATGCACACAAAAAAGTCTCTTTCTAGTTATTTTCCCTCAACCTTATTTTCCATTTTTCCCTCCATGCTTTTGAAGAAAGGCAAGGAAACATTTCTGTTTCATGTCCTCATACAATATCTTCTGTAGAAGACAGAATAAGCTGATAACCTTCTCCAGCAGAAGATTTTTGAGTTTAATCACTGTAAGAGTCTACTAACAGCTGTTCCTGGAGTTAAAAACACAAGTGGAAGTTACCCATGTAAAACTCTTCAATACTGCTGGGATATCCTCTATACATTATGGGCTGAGCATTTTAAGGTGCCTTGTGTTATCACCCATTATTTTCTTTACTCACAGAGTGCTGAGGCCCTGGCACAGGTGCCCAGAGAAACTGTGGCTGCCCCTGGATCCCTGGCAGTGTCCAAGGCCAGCTTGGACAGGCCTTGGAGCACCCTGGGCTAGAGGAAGGTGTCCCTGCCCATGGCAGGGGTGGCTCTGGGTGAGCTCTCAGATCCCTTCAAACCCGTTTTGGGACTCAGTGAAGAGCCTGTTGCTGGAGAAGGCTGGAAGGAGCAGCTCCCTGATCCTGGGCAGCCCACAGGGCACTATCAGACAGCAACGGCCCTGCAGCAGCTGAGGAGGGGCTGCTCACAGCAATCACAGGTAACTGGCTCAGACAGGCAGGAAGAGAGGGGTAAAAAACCTGAAGCAGCTATCTTTAAAGAGAACAAGCAGATCTGAGTAATCCAATTTAGGGCAGATAAGAGTGTGCTGGTAGCAGTGTCCTTTAGCTGGACAAACGCCTCCGTTCAAGTGTCAACCCCAATCCCGGGGAGGTCACGCACAGGGCCCGCAGCCTAATGGACTCCTCAATTGCCTGAGTGGATTTCCCAAGGAGCAGGCTGGCCAGCAGAATTGATTTCCAGGCTGTGCTGGGTCCCTAACACAATTACCCTGCAGCCAGGCCGGGCTGTGGGCAGCACCACGAGGTGCCGTGCTCACAGCTCGCTCCTGATTGTCCAACAGCTCTGGAATGAATTCCTCTTGCTCTCCTCAGCAGAGAATAATTATACCCCTGCCTAAAGAGGTCTGGAGGGACCTCAGAAGAAACTTTCCCTTCCAGCTTTGTGTGTTAATGAAAAAAATCAAGTCTTGCCTCTSTAATAGGCGAATTCAATTTATGCCAAGCAAACACAATCATGTCGACAGCAGCGCTGCACGGGCGCCCAGCTGCAGCTGCACGTGGGCCCGAGAGCTTCTGACTCAGGAGAGCCACGTTTCTCCATGATACAGTAACATCAGATCTGTGCACAACTGGACAGAGCAAGATCACATTTACAATGCTTCATCTCATTTGGGTTTTTCTCAGGGAAGGTTTGGGCTTCCTCTGAGAGCCAGGCGGTGACCCTGGAAGGTCTGGGGCTCTGAGAGCTSCACAAAAAGCCCCCGAACCCAGAAGTTACAAGCCCAGGACTTCCCAGTGCTGCTGTGTCCTGCCCTGCCCATGCAGGGCTCCATCCACCACTGGAGGGGACTGTGAACCACCCTGCTGGGTGCAGCTGAAAGCCAGGGTCCTGTCCCAGCCATGGCCAGAGATCAGGGGCACGTGGGCAGCTGCCCAGGGACTCCCCAGCTGGTATTTCATCCAGCTCCAGTGCTCAGTACCCACCAGTGAACCTCTTCTCCACAAATCTCACCTATCCTGAACTAATTTATTCTTCTGGCCTCCACAATACCCTGTGCAATAAATTCCATGAGTTAATTCTGTGCTCTAAGAAAAGGTACCAACTTGTTTTTGGTCTTACTTTCTCTGTTTGGTGAATATCCCACTTGCTTCCTCTGATGGTTCCCCAACCACTTCTCCTGTGCCACTCACAGTTTACAAGCTGCCACTGCATCTCTCCATCCCATTTACTAACATGGATTATGAATTCCAAACATTTTAGTTCCTCTGCTGGCAGAAGATGCCCCATATCCATGAACAGTCTGCCTGCCTGATAACTCAGCTGCCCTCTTGGACAGTCTCAGCATCCTGATCATCCCTCTGAGGCTGCAGCACTTCTGACCACAGAGCACCCCCCGTATCTCCACTCTGGAGTGCCAAAGGATGTTCTATCCCTCAGCTTCTCAAAAAGCCATTAGTTAATCCACAGTGCTAAAAACGTCTTGGCAAACTAAAGCTGCCTGAGTGATTTTGTACTGAGGGAAGCAGTGCAGGTGCAAGCAGCCCAAAGCTGTGCCTGAGCTGCCAGAGTCATTCCCTGCCAGAACATCTACCTGGGTGATGGATTCACTGCAGCCCAGTCCTGGCTCCAGCCAGCCAGTGGGAAGCTGCTCCAACCACACTGAGCTCTGCTGCTGCTGTTGCACAAAGCCATCTGTCAGCTTCTCAGCCTGATTTCCCTTTTCCTGTCTTCCACCAAAGTAGGAGCAAACGGGGCCAGATTCCAGCTGTATTTTTCATCCTCCAATTAGCAGGCTCCAATTCATCACCCTGAGTATCTCCTGGCATCAGTGCTGAGATTCCCTCCTCGTGCCTGGTAAATCGGTCTTCATTTAAAACCCTCTCTCTTAGCCCTAAATGGAAATCAATTCTGCAAGTTTAGCAAATAGTTAATTACTCCACAAAGAGGATTGATTGGCCTTTGATCACCAGAAAGCTCTGTAGTGCTATTAGTCTCTTTCATCTGTGATTAAACCACAGAGAAAAAGAAACAAAAACTAAATTAGGCTTCTCCTGTTATCCTACAAATATTTAATGACGGGATAATCTCCTAAAGGTGTGATCAGGGGATATACATTCTGCCAGGAAACGTCTCCAGCTCAACCTTGAACCCAAAATCTCTCCCTGCAAAGAGCCTGGCAATGAACTTTACAGAGGCGTGGAGCTGAGCTCAAAGGGATGCTTTGTAGTGCACCCTCTTCTTGGCCTTTTCTTCTTTCCTCTTCTTATGTACGTTTTAATGCAGATAAAGATTTTCCCAACGGAGCCCTGACATGAATAATAATAATAATAATAACAATAATAAAGGCTTCCTTTAAATTCAGTTTTGGCTCTGCTGACTTTCTCAGCAGGACRAGGCTGTGTCCCGTTGATTTGCAGCATTGTACAGAGCTGTTTCCCCAAATGATGGGATCCTCCCACCTCAGCCACATTTCAAGTATCGCAGTCCCCTGCTGCCAACCCATTCCAGAATTCAGGCCCAGGGAAGCACAAAGCCACTGAGCTGCACCACAGCAGATGCTGTGATGGGAAGGTCACAGSATGGAGAACAAGGATCGAGCTGCATTTCTCATGTTCCAGGCAAATTGAAGGTCTGGGAATCTTCCTCTCATGACACCAATGCAAAGTTCATTGGGGTGGCTGGCACAGGCTGTGCCCCTCTCAGCCACAGGCACACCAGCTGCATCCCAGCCTCTGCAGGGCCCTGGGCAGCCAGGCCAGGGCTGTGCTGTATCAACACATACCCAGGAGCTGCRTCTTCCCCATCACCACCAGGATTTTAGGAGAACCATGAAACATCCCTGCTCTTYCCCAGCAAATATTTCTGAGCTGCAAATGGTGCTGCTCCCAGCACACATTCCCAGATGCACCAGCTGAACCCAGCACCAGGCATGAGAGTACCCCAGATTTCTGCAGCCTTTGTCTCCCTGGCTGGAGGAGGGAACACTSATGGCATTTGGCCACTGCTCCTCTGAGGAAGCCAGTCCCAAAAGTCACCAATGCTTCCACAGCCAACAGTACCAACTGCAAATCTGAAAGGATCATTGGCATGGAAGGCAAAGACCCTGCTCTGCAGGCCAACAGGGAAGCTCAGGACACAGCCATGTGCCCAGGAGAAGGTTGGATTTCAGGAGGTGTACCTTGCCAGGTGACCTGATTAAGAATGAGACAGGAAGGGAAGGAGCTGGTAATGCTGAACTCCAAGAAGTTTCACAACTTGTTACAAAAACTCAGAAAGTTATCAGAACTTTTTTTTAGCACTAAAATGTCATAATATTCTTCATGCAAGAGAAAAGCAGAGCCTCCTGACATGTTTTCAGCTCTGGAGTGGCACAGAGTCCTTGAGGGGCCGTGCCACGCACCAGGCAGCGGCAGGCGTTAATTAGCCCCGGGTTCCTGCGGAATTGKTGTGTGTGTGTGTGTGTGTTTTCCTTCCCTGGGTGTCTCATTTGCAGAATGTTCAATCATCCCCCCCTCCCGGCTCGGCAGCCCGTGTGCTCCTGTGTGAGTGCTGACACCTGTCACACSGTGCCACCGCAAATTGGACGTGGCAGGCGCGGCGTGCCGGTGCCAAGGTGTGAATTGGATGGAGGCTCGCAGCCCCTGACCTCTGCCCTGCAGCACCAGGACCGCCCGAGCCTCGGGGCATGAGATAACCAAAACACAAGGAAAAGAGCCCCACACACCCACTGCAACCAGCAGTGACACTTTCCGAATCGGGGGAAGATGTAAATACCCAGACTTTGCAAACACACTGATTCCATTTGCAGAGCAGCCAGAAACGCGCTCGGCTTTTTTGTTTGTGCCATACCAGGAGGCTCTGGAGGCCAGAAAGAAAAGGGAAAGTGAATAGTTAGTGGAGCTCTCAGATGAAAAGACTCGCAAGTCACTCTGCACAAAGGAAAACAAGCGTTTCTGTCGTGCCTGTCGATGTGGATGTGGTCACCAGCAAACTGTGCCAACAACCCCCAAACAATGCTCGTGGCTGAGATCACCCCAGTTCCCAGCCCTCACCTAGCACGGAGCCCGAGGGGGGTGGTGGGTGTTGTTCTGTTTTTTAAAACAATGGCTCCCGGAACAAAAGGCTGATTTGTGCAGCAGGCAGAGCTGGGGACCACCTAGAGCACGGGGCTGCAGCCCCATATGGTGCCACACAATAACAAATAAGAACAACAATAAGGAAAGCTGCACCCACTTTGCTCGGTACGGTGTTCTCAAAGTTACACAGTACGAAGCAATTATCCCAAAGTGGCAATTTTATTTGAAAATAACATTTAAATTAAAATGGGCATTTCAGGGCCTCCTGCTGAAGAGTGACACGGGCTGTTCAGGGGCCCACTGTCACTTTGTCAGCTGTCACATGCTGCCTCCTGCTAAATGGGCGCAGTTTGCCTTTACCCTTTATCCACACTCTTAAAATGCCGCACGCATTTTATGAAGACCAACTAAGAGGGATTGCATCTCTGACAGCTGTTCCASCTCGGACTCACTGAAAGTGCTTTGCATAGATCTCTCTTTCCTGCTCACAGTTTGGAGAGATAACAAAGCTCAGGGACAGGGGTGGAACAAAGAGCTGCCACGCCCCGGTCACCTGCGAACACCCAGCCCAGGGGAACACCAATCAAGGGGATGTTCCATGAGAACTCAGCTCTGCTTCAATAACTTGTAGGTCTCCCATCTCCTTGCAGCAGGCAGCTGTACGTGCTGCAAACCCACCCCAGACGAGTGTCCCTGTGGAGCTGGGCAAAGGGACAGTGCTGTCCTGGGCTGGGTCACCAAGAACCAGGGACAGCAGTGCCAAGCTGRCAGCACAGGAGGGACTCAGGATTCTCTGGATTCCTTCACACTTGGTCAATTCTGAGCTGCTCCTCAAAAAGTGGCAATTTTCTTTATTCTCTCTCCTCCTTTTACCAACACATTTGCCTATTCAAACTTGCCATGTCACAAACAGTGTCCTTGAAGCAGCACACTGCCAGGCTGAACCTTCATGCTGTGAGTTACCCCTGCACACTCCCCCCACAGCCTTCCCTCGAGGCRCCTGTTCCCCAGACCTAAAGCACATTTCAGGTCTCAGACATGCTCCAGTGCAGCTCTGGGCACATGCACACACACCCAAGGGCAGCCCCAGACTGTCTCTCAGGTTCCCCTACACCTGCACCAGAACCCCAGAGTCACYGAGGCTGGAAAAGCCCCCCAGAGCAGAGTCCAACCTGTGCCCCAGCCACGCCTTGTCCCCAGGCCAGAGTACACTTGGGTATTGTTTCTGCAACCCTGCTGGACCTCCTGTCCAGGAGAAGGCAGCCCCTAAAGCTAAGGCAGCTCTTCTGAAAGCCTCTTCTCTCCAGGACCATTCCCCCATGAGATAAAGAGAACTGTTCTGATGACAGTGGTAACTCCTGTTGGCAAGGTGGAAGCAAGGCATCCATTGAAAATAAGGTCAGTACTGTCTGAAATTATTCTCTTGAATCACTAGATACTCCTACTGAGGATTCTGTATTTATAAAGAGTTAAATGACTAAATATATGAATACAGAAATATTTATGAAACAAAACCTTCCTCAGAAGAAAGCTCCTATACAATGGAGCTGAAGCAACTGGTGGTCATCATGGCTCCTTTTGTTCCTGGGCTCAAGGAGAAAGTTTCCTGCAGGAAGGCCAGTCTTGGGTCAGTGTTTCCCCAGTAAGAAGGCCAGTCTTGGGTCAGAAGTTTTCCACTTCCATGAGACTCTCCGTGCCTTAATCTCCTTCCACAACAAGATGATGTTTTCATGCTGGATTATGTTACAGAGATTTTCAGAGCTGAGGTTTTTGCATCTATGGTAATGAGGACCCCTTGGAGTAGGTGGAACATGTGCAGGAGATTCACTGATGGGAAGCAAATTCTAATTTCTTCCTGCTTTTATTGCTGATTAAAGTGAAAAAATGTCTGTACTTTGCTCCATTCTGTGTTATGAGATCTCACATAATCACTGACAATAGTTTAAGGTATTATCTGATCTATGGAAGTGCATGTATTTAAAAAGAGGTAAAAGTCTTAAACCCAACATATTAAACATGAAAGGGGTGTCTGGTTTACTTGTTCAAAGTAAGGGATTTGCTCCCAGGAGTGACACATCTATTACTAATTAAACAATTAATTTATTATGCAGCACTTGCAGAAAACAACATATTTGAAGTCTGAAAACATCTGCTAAAGAATGGAAAATAATTTGGATACAAATAATTATCTTCAGGATTTTTCTTTGCACTGGAAGATGCTAAAGACAATTCAAGGGTTGTTTTCTCTGAGCTAAGTAACAGTCATGGTGTCACCAGCAATGCTGAGGCGAAGTGCAGCAGGAACAAGGAGTCATTTTCCTGAACATGCCCATTTCTGGGTCATTTCAGAGCACGTGCACAGACAGATGACACACATGACACACTGTCGAGCCTGCAGGATCACCAGAGCACGAGGGATTCCTCCAAGCCCCATGAGGAGCTGCCCCTTGGCTCCCCAGAATGCTGGCACTGGGCAGAAGGAGAACTTGTCCACCCCTCTGCCAGCCACCAAACACCAGCAGCAGTCAGTTCTTGTGTCCTCCACGACCCAAAGCTCCTTTCAGGAGAACCCCAGCACAGCCCACACAGCTGTACACACACACAGATGTGTGTTCTGCAACAGGAGAGGGACCTTTGAGAAGCAGCAA
The DNA here is from genome assembly GCA_902810485.1 of Alauda arvensis. Taxonomy (NCBI): domain Eukaryota; kingdom Metazoa; phylum Chordata; class Aves; order Passeriformes; family Alaudidae; genus Alauda; species Alauda arvensis. The sequence goes on along the minus strand of CADDXX010000556.1, from coordinate 355,654 downwards.
ACCCACGAGGGACAGAAGGGCACGACAGGACACGGGGACGGAAGGGCACAACAGGACACGGGGACGGAAGGACACAGGACGGAAGGACAGCCAGCTGTGCCAGAGTTCCAGAATGCCCCAGAGCTGGCAGGGCTGTGGGCTGTGTGGGCACCTGCGTGGCCTCACACAGCTCCATGCTCACTGCAGAGCTGCTTCAGGGCAGCTCTCACAGGAGGAGCTTCCGCACTCCTGAATGTGATTAGAGAAGAGGCTGCAAAATGGGATCCTCATGTTCATTATGAGAAAAGTAGTGCTTGAAATAAAGTCCCAAATATGTTTTGTAGTTGCCTTAGATATCACCATTATTAGTGGCCTTAAGAGGTGTGAGAAATTTCTATAACTAAAAACGTAACAAAGGACCAGAGTACTTGGGGAGAACAGTAGAAAAATCAGGCTTTTTTTTTTTTTTTTAAGTAGATTTTAAAGGTATACAGTTCTTGTGATTTAAATTTACCACCAAACCACCCAGCTTCTCCCCCAGTGTACCAATTCAGGGCTACTTAGAAGGAAAAAGAGGAGAGAAAAAGGAAAATCATTAAACAACCCCCCAAAAAGAGGGCTCAATGAGGTCTCATTTCGTCGTAATGAGCTCCAATTTAACATGATCATTATTTCTGACATTAAAGGCCTGTGAATAGTGTCACATGCCCAGAAGCTATTTTTTTTTACCCTTTAATGCCAGAAATAACAAGCTGCAGTTAAGGGACAGTGAATCAGGGTCTGCAAAATTACATTAAAATAGGAATTTCACTACTGATAGAATGACTCTTATGCAGGCAGCCCGTTCTGAAGGAGGTTTCTGGAGCGTGTGGATACTGGAGATGGGGCTGGTGCCCAGCAGTGCCCGTGTCTGCACCAGGAGAAGGAGCCAGCACAAGGCACAGAGACACACTGGGCCCATTCCAGCACTGGGCTGTGTCCCAGGGACAGCACTGGGGTGGCTGCACCCCAGCCCCGGCACTGCCAGAGCTGTTCCTGCACTGCTGGAGCTGGCCCTGGGCTGCCAGAGCTGTTCCTGCACTGCTGGAGCTGGCCCTGGGCTGCCAGAGCTGTTC
>CADDXX010000556.1:334178-354370 GCA_902810485.1 Alauda arvensis | reverse complement strand
GCTGGCCCTGGGCTGCCAGAGCTGTCCCAGAGCCCAGGGCAGCACTGCAGCACCCAGGACATGGCACCAGGGGACACAGGACCAGGGGACAATGGTGTCACAGCAGGTGACTGAACATCACCTGCTCTGAGGGATGACARATATTTTCCAGGAAAGGAGGCAGCTGCTGTGACCAGGATGAGCAGGTAGAGGAGGAATGGGCAAAAACCAAAAGAAAGCTTAGGGAATGATCCCATTTGTCATTTAAAATGTGAGGATTTAGAAAACATGGAACATGGGGTTTAGAAATAGAGCTGAGAGGTGTCACATSAATCATCCACCAGAGCTGTCCCAAAGAAACACGTGCTCCAGTGTGCACCAAGGGCCCAAGCTGGCAGAGATCAGCACTTGCACTGGCCAGTGGGAGAAGTGAGAGTGGGGACAGAGCAGGGATCCAACACMCCTGCCTCAAAGCCAGCCATGTGACACTTGAGGAGAGCACAGACATCCCCAGAGCACTCCCTTTAACCTGCACTAACTGAATCATTGTGACCTATGACCAAGTCACCTCTCCCAAACCATGTTCACACCACCCTTGCAAATGTGACCACCTCAGTCCTTCTAAAACATGAGTCTTCTCTCCTCCTTCCTGTGCCTCCACTGGAACATAATCACTGAATTTTAAACCAAATCAATCAAAAAAAAGTATTTTAAAAGGCTTAACAGAAACTTAAAAGACAGAAGTTAAATAAGCCAAAACAACTGACTTAAGAGGGAAGGGAGACAATGATTTTCTTGTTACAAACCAGAACAGAGTCAGCCATATTAAAAGTGAACTGAAMTAAGGCACAGACGTGGCATGAAGGAAATGTGTCTGTCCTTCTCCAAGAGCACTCAGCATCTGTTTCTAACAACATCACAGTCATGTGGGCACATTCTGACTGCAGCAGGGCCTGCCACACAGATTCAGGTTTTCTGAGGGAGGAAAACCCCCAACAACCAAAGAAAAGCTTCCCATGCATGAGATTTGTCCCCAAGGCCATGGCTGAAAGGCCCCAGGCTGCCCAGCCTGGCACTGTGACAGGTGTGCACAGGTGTGGCCGCAGATGTCAAGGGCCTGGCACCGAACACCTGGGGATCTGGGGAGAACACTGCCAGGGGGCAGAAMCAGCTACCTGCTCTCAGACAGGAGTGCTCTAAGTGAAGCATGAGCCAGGACTAACATTGTTTTACAGCTTTAACTTGCTTTTCCATTGCAGGAATSAAACCCCAGCACAGTCAGCTGCAGGAAAAGGCTCTGAACAAACAGCTTTTCCTGTTCCTCTGTGAGCACCACCASCAGCTGACAATGGACTGCACGACACAGATCAGGAGAAGTAGGACTTGGTAATCATATATTAGTATTTTTTTAAATAAAACTGACTCCAAGTTTTTTAGTCAATTAAACGCATCCGGCACATCATGTATGTGATGTAATGACAGCTTGAGACTCAAAATGCTTTTGATGCATTATTAACCATAAAAAAGGCATTAAATACTGAGCTGGAATGCCACAGGGATGCATATTTCAATAGAAATTATTTTTCAATATATGCTTAAAGTTTATTTTGGTAAACAGATGACTGGGGGCTGTCAGGACTACAGACAGATTTATGTTTAGTTGGAGTCTTTTGGAAATGAAGGGAAATAGCTGGACTTGTTGAGCACACGGAAGGGATATAATTCTTTCTGCCAGCTCAGAGGAGGGTGAGCAGTAGCTTGGAAGCTGCCCCAGTTGGGAATATTAATTTTAGAGTGACGGTTGGGAATTTTGCCAGGTAAATACAATCTTGGGGGAAAAAAAGGAAAGGAGAAACATGACATTTTACTACCTGATTGAGAGGTGTCACATTCATTTTCTGCATGTGCAAACATAAGTCACAGTTCAAAGTACCAAAAGGGAAACTAATCCTGGTGCTCCAACATCAAATAATCCCTAGCAGAAACTCGGGTTTTCATCCAGTGTTTTATTCCCAACCAGAAAGCCACATTTGCCACGTAATAAAAACCCAAAGCCAAGCATCCCTTGCAGCCCTCACTGCCCCAGGCAGCCTCAGGGGAAGCCTGGAGCACGTCCTGCTCTGGCCCCTGCAGCCCCTGCACTCAGGAGAGCAGSTGCAGAGCAGTGAAGGAGAGCAGAGCCCATGCAGACCCTCCCTGCCAGGATCCCTCTTCCCTCACTGCTGAGTGAGCTCTGCAGATTCAATGTCCAGGATTTGCTACTTTCCATTTYAGGAGAAATCTAAAATTTCAGCATATCAGTGCTGCAAACTCCTTGTTGCTGCTCACATTGCTTCACCTATATAAATACATACATGAGCGTAACCAAGTCTGGTTTGGCATYGGGGTTCAGGCCTGCAAAAGCAACACCCAATGCCCACTGATTTWGCAGGGATTTTATGGAAGTGAGGTCTGCAGGATCAACCCCTTCCCACTGAGATCTTCAGACACTTGTACACCGTTATCAAGCTGCCTTGTCCTCTCTCTGCCAGGCTACACAGAGCCAGCTCCTTTAATCTTTCCTCAGAGATCAATCCTCAGCCCCTTAATCCTTTTTGTTGCTGTTCCCTAATCTCCCGGTGCTTTGTGGATAGCTCTCAGCCTCGGTGACACTCCAGGCACGGGGAGCCCCTGTCCTCAGAGAAGCTTCCAGAACACGTTCTGGCACTGGGGAGCATTTTCTCCCTACACACTGACTTGGTTGYTTTGTCACCAAATGAGGTATTTCCCACTACACCCCAAGATGTGCCTCTGCTTTCATTCCTCAGCAGTGGCAGTAGCAGAACGTGGGCAGCCCCTCCAAAGCAGGGATTCCTCAATGCAACACCTGACAATTCGATGTATTGAGGTGCAAAGGGTCCCTGAGCTGTCCCGTGACAGAGCCAGCCCTGCGGGACCCCCAACCCCTGAGCACCACAAACACTGTTCGAGCCATCAGAAAGGGAGCCCTGACTAAAGCCCAGCAATTCCCTTGGGCCTGCAGGGCTTTGCCAGGGCACACAGCGGAACTGCAGCTCTGGGCTGGCAGGTGGGAAACTGCTGCGGGCTTCCCCTGCTCACASCCACCCCCTGCCTGAGCAGCTCCACCATTTCACTGCCAAAGAATGCYGCAGAAAAACAGGAAGAAAAGCGCAGGTTAAGTGTCCTTTAATCTCCAATTCCTGCCCAAGAACGATGCACGTGGTAAGGGATAAAGGCAGATCCCAAGTCAGCGGGTTCTGCAGGCTGCGCCAGACCTYGCTTTCAGAGAGACACAGCCTGGGGAATTACACAAATGGCCTTCCATTGCCCTCTTCGGTTCTTTTTATGGCAAAATGCGTTGCTTTTATCAATTCCTCCCCCCTTCCCCGGTCCCAGAGGCTGCGGCCAAACAAAAGGCAGATGCGCCGAGTGCGCCCTGTCCCCGGCCGGGGCGGGAGCCGCCGCCGCCTGCAGAGCGCTCCCGCAGAGTAAAAGCCCGTACGAGCCGCACATCTTTCTGCCTGGGTGAAGGAATTTGGCCCCGGCCAAAAAAAAAAAAAAAAAAAAAAAAACAACCACGGGGGGAGAGAAAGGGGGGCTGCTCTTTTCAAGCCCCCGCAGGCACCGCAGCACTGAAGTGTGTCAGGCTGGAACAGACAGCAGAACACGAGCCTATTGTTGGAGGTACCGGCAAAAATAGAAGCAGGGAGAAAACGATCCCGAGCGAGAATCTCGCAGGGAGAGGACCCTGAACAAGCAATGGCTTCAGCCATGGACACCCGAGGTTCCCAGGGGTTCAGAGCAGGACCTGAAGGCCAGGGAGCACCCAGGGTGTCCCAGCAGTGACAGCAGGGACTCCCCCACTCCCTCAGAAGGGGCCCGAGCCCAGCACAGAGACCCCAAGGCAGGGTCACAGGCACCAGACCAGCTTTAGGTGAGGTTCTTTTAGAACCAAACAAAATCTAGCTGCTGTAAATGAAATTAAGATTGATTTCAGGAGCGCCCACTTTAGACTGCTAATGCTCTTACTCATGTGATTTTTGATGGCAGACAATGAAGAATCTGTAATTGGCAGAGAAAGACATACAAACTGATGAGGAATCACCAACATTTTCCTGCCACCTTTCAATCTTAATATGTCACTGACTCACACTCAAAGACCTGAATAAAGATTAAATCTGTAATCATTTACTCAGAATCAGATGCTTGCACAGTAGGACTGAAGTACTACCTACGTGCTGATTCAGCTTGAAACAACCAAACCCACAGCGCTGGCTCTTGGTAACAACTGATGAGTTGTGTTTGCTGCCAGGAGGAATGTTTAGCCACTGGATTAAATGTGTACACAAACCCTGAAGCCTCACTGGTCCAAGTTCATATTCAACACATCAATCCATTGGGCAGACTCAGTGTAAATGGGAAATCTCCTCCAGTGCCACTCTGGTTGTGCGGGACCATCAGTCCCTGGAAGCAGCAGGAGGTGCTGCCTGCAGCCCCCAGTGGCAGCCCTGGCTGCCATCTCCAAGGCTCTGTCCCCCACCTGAGGCAGGGAGAAGCACCTGGCATCTCACTGCAGCCACCTCACCTGAAGGAATTTGATAAACTCTGGGGTATGTCTGTTTTACATTTTGGCTTCTGCATTTCACAAACATAACCCATGGTCCCAGTCAGCACATAACCTACACATGAACACATTTGTGAGCACACCAAGGCCAGAGTGTACCTCACAGGGGTGAGATACCTCACAGGGGTGAGATGTCTGCTGCAGGCTGTCCTCGCCTGTGCCTGGGGCTGAGCTTTAAGGTGCCTTCCAACACAAACCATTCTGGGAGTCAGTGATTTCCCACCTGAGTGCAGCCCTTTGCTCAGCCCCACTGTCCTTCCCCACTGCCCATTTGCCTCTGAGCATCATCCTGACACACTCCTCACAGCAAAGCCTGGAGAGCAAGCCAGCACACCTTCCCCCRCTAACTGAGCTGAATTAACCACACTGAAAACACTTCTCATTGAAGGGAAGTAACTGTGGTACCAGTGCAGGATGGAATGGGGCACGGAACGGATCCTGCCCAGCATGCAGGGCACAGTATGGATGGCACTGGGAACATCCCAGAGTATGGATGGCACTGGGAACATCCCTCTGGCACACCAGGACCTGTTCCTGAAGTCAGCTTTGAAGAGAAAATCTGTGTTTTTCTATGCTTTATCTTAAAAGAGATTCTAAAGTGCTACTTGTATTTACAAACATGAGATATTGAAGGTTTGCCCATGTGTGTACGATTAATAAAACATCAGGTGCTGCCTCTTGCTTTAAACACTTGTGTGTCTGAAAGCTGGAGAGCAGCTCATTTAAACAATGTATGTATTCTGGATAACATTTCCCTACAAATGTTCTCTCTTTCACTATGATACCCTTTAAAAAGTGTAAAACATTCCATGCTAATAAGAATCAACAGGGGAAAAAAATTCTTAGCACAAGTGCTTAAATAAATTATCATCTTTGTAACTCTGCCATAAATCCCCTGGTTGGGATATGATGATTTAGCACTTGCTGCTCTGGCACAAATCCAAATCCTTGGTTTCTTATTGGATAAAATACTGCCTTTTCACCTTTCTGACCTCACTTCAGCTTCAGTGTGAGGTGACACGAGTGTCCTGGTGTCCCTGCAGTCCTTGGTGGGCCAGGACAGCAGGGCCTTTCCTGCAGGGCTGCAGGCAGGGGCTGCCCAGGCAGGGGGAGATGCCTCCTGCAGCCCCAGCCCTCACAGCAAACTCCTGCCTTCCTTTTCTCTGCTAGGAAGGAAAGACTTTGGCTCCCAGAACAGGCACAGAAAAGCCCATAAACCCACAATGAAGAAAACCAGAAAATTCCCCCCAAAAAAACAACCACCAAGTGCCTGAACAAGAGGGGTCACATTTGAGCCAGGGCTTGTCCTTTCCTGTCAGAAGGAAGCATCTGCTGCTCACTTCAGACAGAACAGTGCTCCCAGCCAGGGTGAACATTACACAGGTTACTTATCCCAGATGCAATTATTTGCCTTATTCAGTCTGGGTTATCACCACAGGGAAGAGGAGAAGCAGAGAGAGCAGCTCTGAGCCCAAGCCTTTGTGCCTCAGCTGAGGAATGTGAGCAGTGCTCCCTCCCTGGTGACACTTCTGAGGTGGGAAAAGCCCCTCCAGCCCTGGACACTGGTTTTTGTTGTTGGAGAGGCTCCTCCAGCCGTCAGACACAGACAGGGGCACAGAGCAGGATCCTGCTCCCCTGCAGGAGTTTCCCAAGCTGCTTTACAGGAACACAGCCCCAGGTACATGAACACCTTGGCCACCCCACTCACTGCTTGTTCTTCACCACCTGAACATTGCCTGGCTTTTCAAAAGCWGATTCCAAGGCCATTTAATGAAGTCAAGTCCTCAGCGAAACAATTTTTATTAGAACATTTAAGGAGTGACTCCTGCAGCACGTGTGTTTATCTGGTTTATCAAGCTTCCAGGGACTCAGGAAAATCTCATATTAGAGGTATGGTTGACTTCTCTCCAGCCAAAATGACAAATCTCAGTGTCTTTACAAACTGCAACACTAACTCCAGACCCTTTCACCAGGCAGCACCCAGGTTTCACTTCCCAACAAACTGGGAACATCAGATTAAGGAAACCTCCATTGCTCCTGGGCATCACATTAGGTATCCACATCACAGTGCCAAGCAAACACACTAAAAGCTTTGGGTACATAACATGCCAAAAACCCTGTTGAGGAACACATATTGTGAAGCAAACATGTTGACCTGTGAGTGGGAAAGGCTGTTCAGGCTGCAGCAGGTGAAAGAGCCCATGTGTGGAGGTGCAGGGGCCATGGCCAGTGCTCCATCCCCCACAGGGACAGGCTCTGTGTCCCACCACCTCTGCCAGCACAGCCCCGGGGTGAGAGGCTCACACACCAGCCCTGAACTCTCCTGTCTGCCTCTCTGCTGTCTCCCTGCCACATTAATTACCATTTCCCCTGCCAGGGCYAGAAAACAACCTTCACTGCATTAGTGCTAATTAAGAAGAGTGACTTTCCTATCCTGGCTGCTTAAATCACCCTCCTCTCCTCATCCAAAGCAGAAAGCAGTGCTGACAGTCCTACTAAAAACAGAAGGCAACGCCTCAGTCACACTTTGAGCTGGAAATGGGGGCAGCCAGCTTTGTGCTTCTGTGGGGTGAGGCTGCATGGGGCAGGAGAAGAGGGACAGACAAATGACACATGGGACTTGGAGATCTGTACCTCAGGGAGAGGTGGGACAGCACCCAGCTTTGGAAACATCTCCCACCAGAWAGCAGAACAGCCAAAATGAGCATATTTACACACAGCCCTGTTGGCAGAGTGGCCATGTGCCTCTCCATCAGAACACAGACCCTGAGCAGCCCCTCAGGACACTTTTATGGAGCCATCAGTATTTGCAAAGCACCAATTCTGACTCTCTCAGTACGGGATCCTTATTGCAGTTGCATTCAGATTATTATTATYATCATCATCTCCTGGTGTTATTCTCCCCTGGACCTGCTGCACAGGACAGACCAGGGGGTCCTGCTGGTGTCCTGTGGCTCCAGCAGATCTGGAGAGCAGATTGTGACACCCACCATGGCTCCTGCCTCCCAGTGACGCACAGTCCTGCAGGACATGAGGTGTCCCTACTTCAAGCACTTGTTGCGTGTGACTGGAAAGGCCTGGAGCCACCAGGAGCTTCAGCAGTACCTGAGCCTTTGGTTTACAGCCCTCTGGGAATAGCAGATGTGTGCTGAGGCTGTGCTATTATTTCAGTTTTTGTTGCTGACCAACTTTCAGAATCAACAGAAGGTAAAAGTCCTGCTCCACACAGGAGGCAGGTTCAGAGACCTTAAGTGGTGGGAAGCCCCCAGGGCCCAGAGCCAGTGCCCAGCACTGGATGAGGTGGATTTCTCCTAAATCACATTAAGTCATCCACAGAAACATTAAAGAGTTTCCTGACATTACAATTCTGTGTAAGCAGTTAGAGCTGTTGCCATAGGAACACTAACAAATATAGGGATGGGTATAATTGTGCAGAAAAGGGATGGGGTAAAGGAAGAAAATGGCCTAAGCCAAGGACAAAGTTTGGGCTCTGTGCTGCTCCTCTGCGTGCTGGGAGCTGCAGAGGGTGGGGATGGGCTGGGGGCTTCTCACAGCCCCGCACCACCACTACCCTGGGCAGGGGTCTGGAGAGCAGCCCCGGGCCCACCCCAGCATCCCCAGCATCCCCTCCAGTCCCAGCACCCCCAGCAGCCCCTCGCTCTGCTCCCTCTGGGGAAGGAGGTGTTGGTTCAGTCCTGCCAGCTCAGGCCCTCCTTCCCCCTGCTTTACAAAAATAGAAAGAACACATGTTCCCATTAGTCACTTGCTGGAGGGGAGCTGGGGGGTACGTGCTGACAGCCACAAAGCTGAGCGCTAATTTGAATGCCATTTGCATATTGCAGGTAGACAAAGCGCGGCCGCGTTCCAGCCGAGCGTGAGGACGCACAAAGGAGGCAGCACGGTGACATTTGTCACAAACGCAGCCTGCTCCCTGCACCTTCCCTTCCACAGGTGCCACCAGCGCCCGGCCTGGCTGCTCCAGGGAGGCTCTAATTAAACTCTGCTCGCCGAGAAGGCTTTGTGTTTGCAGGAGTGAGGGCACAGCCGYCCTCATGGGAACACCACACGCAGGGCTTTTCCCTCCGGATAATGCCATTTGCCAGCCCCAAGAAGCAGAAGCCATCCCAAGGCAATGTGAGCACAATAAGTGGCTTTCAGTGCTGTTGACTAAGCTGAAATTCGTTACTTGCAGGCGTTCAGTGAGGACTAATGAGTGTCTGAGGCTCATCTCGCCCTCCCTCCTCACTGACATCCTCTTGATCTCTCAGAGCTCGGTGATCTTTGGCTTGAGCATAACCCCGGGGAGTTCASGGGTTAAGTTTTGGGGATGCAACCAGTGTCTGAGCCAGGCAGGATGGAGCTGCACCAAGGTCATGGCAGAACACTTCTGCCAGAGGAAGAAAACCTGACCTCCTACAGGTGTCTGTGATTTATTTACCCACCAATTCCCAGATGTTGCACCAAGAGCAGGATGCCTCACAAAGCCTCTGCCAACTGCAGCAASACCAAAGGTCCACAGATGCCAACTCTCTCTATTCAGAGCAATACTGCAGATTTTTAATCAGCATTTCTGATTACCTGTTGGTCCACTATGAATCTGCAACACAAGACACCCAAATATGATTCTTTCACCAACACCAGGGCATAAATAATGCACAAGGAGACACTTGTCCGACTGGAAAACCTCCTGACCTGGCAATATCTACTTGGGAATTTCCTTTCCACTGATGTTTTTAGCAGAATTTACTAAAAACCATGTCTCTGCCAGCCACGATGGCTTTGGCTCTACTTATCATTATTATTATTAAGCAGTTTTCAACCAATACAAAGCCAGAAAAGGACGTAACCAGCAGCATACAAAAAAGAAGCAGAACAGTTGGGAAGACCCTTCAAGAAYTTAGACAAATATATCTTTGTCACGCTAACACCTCAGTGCTCTGAGATAAAGCTRTGAATTGCTGGTGTGGAATCACAGCACTGTCAGTCAGGAAGCAGTTCATCTCTGAGGAATAGGAAAGGGGTATTTGCACTGGAAAAGCAGCTGATTAACTGTAAGCAAGCTCAGGGGAATAGGCCAGATGGACATGGGACCCTGCAGGGCTGGAGCCTTCTCCTGCTCTCCCAGTAGGAAGGAGCTTGCTCCCTTTGTGGCTTTGTTCTACATCCATCATCAAAGATACAGTTTGACATTTTTCCCTTGCTAAGGATTTTTTCCTGGTGGGTTTCACTGGGCCCAATTCTGCCCCTCCTGCCCAGTGAGTGGCTGGGAGCTCTGAGCAGAGCCAGCACCGAGTGTGGGCAGGCAGCATTCCCAGTGTACTGATTGCAACACATATAAAAATACTTTGTACAAGTTCAGAGGGAATAATTAAACATTGCTCTCAGCTCTTGGCAGTGACTTTTACAACACTGGGTAATGAGTTATCACATTTTGACCTTTATGTCTAACTCACCTTGGCAACTTGCTGAGAAAACTTTGACCACAATATAATCAAAAATAAGAGAAAAAGGAAAAGGCAGGCACGGGTGCTGCTCCAGCAGATAAAGATCACAAACACCAGGTATCCATCCAGGAAGCCACTGAACTACTTCCTAGTGTTGGATTTAATAGCAAATTACCAAAGAGACACTCCACATTACTACAATCTGCACATCAAACCAGGCAGAAAGCACCCTGCAATTATACAATTACACTGATACACAAGCTTCCCGCTCGTGTTTATTCCTGCTGCCAATCATGCTGCTTACTGGAAAACAAGGGCTTGGGGCTTCCAGCCTGCCTCACACTTCCCCCCCGTGCCTGTGCATTTTGGGGGGTTCAACTGACCAACATCAACATCTCCTTCTCCCACCACCCTGATGAGATCACACCTCACCCAGGTACCTTTGAGACCCATCTTTGTACGTGAGGCACAACTTACCCCAGCAGAAACTCACTGTGTGGAATGGGAGAGTAGAAAAGAAGAGACAAATAAGTGTTTACTGTCAGCTGATGAAGGCAGTTGATTGGAACCTAACACAACCCCCGATTTCAAATGAAAATAACGAAATGAACATCATGTCACGGTACTGTGGCCTGACAGAAACCATGAGAGGGGAATGCAGCCAGGAGAAGCCTTCAAAGCACGAGGTACAAACTCTGTGAYTCACCGGGGCCGAGAGATTCCGTCTGCCCCGGTCCCCTCCTTCCCGGCCCATGGGGTCAGAGCTCCAGCCCTTCCCTGTGGCACGTTTTACCCTGAGGGTTATCCCCGGGGCTGCAGGGTCACCGGCTCCTGCAGCCACTCACACCTCCCAGGAGCAGATGGGGAATTTCCTCTGCTCCCTTCCCTCCCAGGGAATTCCTGCATCTCGAAGAAGTTCTTTTATAATGCCACAGCAATTTGGATTTACAAAGGCAGTGACACCACAGAGCAGCCTGGGATTCCAAGGAAGCCTTTCCCCTCAGGGTCAGGAAGGCAGCAAGASCTCCAGCTCCATTTTCACAGCTACCCGGGGATTCCCGTGCCTTTTGGCCAACAAAACAAATCCAGGATTGAAGCGCAGTGCAGGGTCCTGCAAACACTCGTGGGGCTGCAGGTCAGAGGCAGCCCCAGCACCCACAGCTCCTGCCTGTGCAGCCCTGCAGCCGCCAGTGCACCTCCTCACCGGGCAAAGAAAATTGCCTGTATTTAAGAGGCATTTAGAAGCCGCAAACAACTGGATCAAATTGTGCTCTTCCATTTTTAACATCATCTAAGGAGAAAGCACTTCCCATCAGCACACAGAGCTCAGCCATGCTGGGGAGGAGCAGCACAGCACTGAGAGCAAAGGTAGAAAATGGAGGACGCAGATTATAAAATTCAGTCACATTTTAAAATTTTCTGCTACAATAATTCACTTTATGTAGAATTAATGTGGCTGATTGAACGTTTGTGCTGTAATTTACTTATAATTAACATTTTATGGTGAACAGATTTCACCATCTCCTTCATGCTGTGAACTCCAAGCCATAGGTCAAAAACAGAGATGAAACAGATAAGCACAAAATATTCTCACTGAAATATTAATGAGATTTTAATTTACTACTTTAAAAATACATCTTTCATCAATGCCTGTATATCAAATCATTATTTTAATTTTTTTTCCACATTGTATTAAAAATATAATGAACTTTCCTAACTGGTTGAAAGACCCCGAAATATCTTTTGTGAAGAGACAGCTGAGGGGAACAAAAAGGTCCAAACTCTGAGTTATCAGAAATCTCACACGGGGCTCGGGTTCAACTCCCACTGAACACAACCCCCTCACCCAGCTGAAAGGGGGCTCTCCTCTCACAGCCTGTGCTCCAGCACAGTCCTGCTCTTCCCACCAACACCTTTGGAAAAGCAGAAGGTCGATCTGTAAAAACAATTCRAGTGCCAGAAACTGCTTCCTGTGTGCAACAGGAGCTGTGGCATTCCCTGCCCAGGCTGACAGGCACAGGGGCTGCTCTGATCAGCCATTCCCATCCTTCCAGCCTGTTCTGCTGACACTGAAAACTCCAGGAGCAGGCTCTGCTCTTAGGGAAGACACCACGAGTCAAAGGAAAAACGCTCTGGGAAGGGAGATGGAAGAAAACTCGTACAAAACCTCCCAGCCACTCTCCACGTGTGCTCCAAGCCTGCCCAGAGATGACAGACCGCATCTGAATAAATTATTGAGTCATCTGCAATTCATCCCATTTCCTATATTCCAAAGCACTATCAGACAGGCAACAGAGGACATTCCCGGAACGCTCTGATGACAGAGAATGAAGATATGGGATGACAATGAAAAAGTCAGCAGAAAATCATAAGTCAATGGGACTATTTTATGCTCTTTACTTCCTAGCCTGCACCAGACCATTCAAACAGCTCATTGGAATTTCAAATGAAAAGCTGAATAATACAGGATTATAAATCTGTTACAAACAAACCTAAAACGCATCAAGAGAAATGTACGTGGAATTTTCCTTCTGAAACTGCTCGGGTTTTTCCTACAGGTCTGTTTGCTGGGAATCAGCAGCTATTTGTTTTGAGGGTAAAGCTGCCTTTCCTTATTTTTCTTGCTTTTTAATGTTCTTTTCTTGTTTAGATTGAAGGCCAGTGCCTGCCAGCCCCTTGATCCCTCCAGAAGAATGAAAYTGAAGAATGGAATCCAGACTCTTCCAGGTTTCTCTGTGCAGCCATGGGCTTGCTTTCTTTCTCCTTTCAAGGTATTATGAGTAAAAATGATAAAATATTTACCTGGAAGAGAAATTTCAAGAGACACCAGGTCCTGAGCAGCATCCCACCACAGAATGACTCCACACAGGAAGTTCAATTCTCATCTGCAGAAAGCAGGAGCCGGTGGAACAGCAACAGGATTTCAGCCAGCTCTGGAGCCCCCACCCCCAATGGCATGGGGGAACATGTGGGGCTCTTTCTAGAACTGTTCTGGGAGATCTGGGGACTGTTCATACCAACATCCCTGCTCATTATTAGAACTACTCACTAGAAGTTCTTTAAAAAGAAAACAAAGCCTTAACACTTTCTCTGAAGTAAACAATTCAGAGCATTTCTAACAAACAAACTACCACCAAAATCTGAGAGGGGCGAAAGCACTGCTTCTGGAAATGGCTAGGAAAAATCCCAAGTTACAAGAAAATACATATTACTACATTAATTTTCATTAGTTTTTGTTTTTAAAACATTTTTCACTGTCAGAATGAGAAAAAAACTGAACCAAGCAAAAGGGCAGGGAAAAGCCCCAAAACACAGCAGCCAAATACTGGACCAAGACTTCCCAAATGAAATCTATCACATGATATTGCAGCAAATCATGCAGAGAAATCTCAGAACAACTCAGTGACTGCTCAGAGGCTGCCAGGCAGCACGACCTGCCCTGAGCCAGGACACTGCCCTGCTTTGGGAAGCCAAGGTGGGGGCAGCAAGAGGAGGAGGAGCTGAGGGTCCCCAGGGCAGAGTGCTACTCTGGGTGCTGGGCCCTGCAGGGACAGAGCAGGACAACCCCCCTGCCCCAGGGCGGGACAGGGAGCTGCCAAAGCCAGGGGCTGCTTGAAAACTGAAATCAAAAAGCTGCAATGAGGTCAGAGTGTTCACCCCTGGATCCCCTCCCTGCTGTTGACAGACCACCGAGCTCCATCGACTCATCTTTAAACCCTGAAAGCACCAGTGATGAGAAGCTGCTCTGACAGATGGGATCTCTGCACTTCCTCATYCCCAGCATCTCTCTTATCATCTTCTAGCACACAAGATTCTTTTTCAGAACATCAGCTAGGATTCAACTCCAACATTGGGCCAAACCTTGAGAGAGCAGCTCACAGGCACCTGCTTGAAGAAAATCCTAGTGCAAAATCTGAAGGAGAACCTTAAATTCTGAGCACCTCAGAAGTGATTATTTCCTCTCAGAAGCATTATTTCCAAAGCCCAAGTTGAGAGCAGGGGACATTACTGCTGGCTCCCTGACAGAGAGGAGCAGCAGTGCCACAGCAGTGTCACACCCCAAGAACACACCTCAGAGAGCAGGGAGCAGCATCCCATGGAGGCATCACACCAGGAAACAGAAATGGAATAAACACACAAATTAACAAACACTTCAAAGATAACACGGAAATCTCACCAGTTGCAGCACATGTCCACTCAGTTTCTTATTTTTTTTCCCTGAGTGCCTTTTCTTTAGCAAAAGCCATCAAAGATCATTGTGAGTAATAATTTTTTTTTTTTGCAGCATCGAAGAATTAAAGCAAGAGAGAAAGGGAAGGCATGCAAGGGAGAAAAGGAGGGAGAGAAAGAGAGAGGTTAAGCTCAAAGGCAGGGAGAGCGAAATGGACCAGATTATACAAAATTAAAAAGCAAATACGCACAGACAATTTGTGCCGAGTGATTGCAAGCAATTACAGTCCGGCTTTTCTGGAGGGAAAATTGGGGAGGGGGGAAGGTTATTTCAGCTTAAAAGGAGACTTTATTCATTCCTGATCAGCTTCTCCTACTATTCTCTCTTTTATTCTCGGATATCAATTTTAAAAAAAATCACCCTTCAGATGTTACATGTCTAACCCTGGGAATCCCACCCCTGGGCAGAGAGGGAGGATTTCAGCTTCCAATCGGTTCTTTCTATAGCCCTGAAAAAGCAATTTGCTCATAAAGGATAAAAAAAAAAAGGGAAGGGGGGGGACAGAAAGAAAGAAAGAAAGAAAGAAAAGGAGGGCAAAAAAGGGAAACCACAACAAGGGCATGCGTTCCTTCTGGAGGAGAGCTTCAATTTTACTGTAATTGTCTGAAGAAGAGCTGCTTTGATCTGCAGAATTATTAYTGTGCTCCAAATGTGGGGCTGCTGCTGTCCCAGCTGGGCTGGACACGGGCACACGAGGGGCCAGAGTCCTCTGCCAGGCTCTGGAGCTCATTTGGGAGCAGTGGCAGGGATCAGCAGGGGCTGCCTGGGCCATGGGCACCAGAGGGCTCAAGGCAACCCTTGGCCTCCTCCAGGGCCACCACGGGGAAGAGGCTCCCAGGCCTGTATTAGAACTCCTGTCCTAGAGCACTTCCTGTTTGTGTGGGGAATTCCTGCATTTCTGAATGACAGCTGAATCAGCTCCCGTGTGGCAAACACCTCCTGCCCCATGGTTCTGTGGGGAACAGAGAAGGACCCAGAGCCCCAAGGCCACCAGGGTGGGTACAAGCAGTCAATGGTCAGTGCCTCAGAAATTCAGGGTTTTCTCTCACCAGCTCAGGCTAGCTGCCATGTTTCAGCATGAGGCCCTGAGTGCCCTGTGCTGCCATCAGAGTGGCTGGGTGCAGCTGCTCACAGCTCTCTGCACCCTCACCCTSCTCCATCCCTTTCACTTCAAACATCCCTAATTTCTCCTAAAATTTCACCCACAAAGCCCAGTTTTGAGGTGAGGCACAGAACAGCATCCAGGCACTGGTGATGGGATATTGGCCCCCAAGTATTATTGCAGCTCACTAAGAACAGAATAAGGATGTTGGTATTTTATCAAATAAGGAAAGCACTTCACACCTAGGAAGTCTGAGATATGTATGATCTTAAAATCTTYCAATTATTATAAATACAAAGATCATACTTTGTATGAGTAAAGGTTTCTGAAATCTTATTTGTACAACCTGGAGGCCTGCTAACTGCCAGTCTGCCTTCACATGGAGAAGTCCATGAAAAATGGTMCAAATCATTTATTAAAGTCTCTAAGATCTCTCTGAAATAGTTTGCCTGTAAAATGTGCAGCACACCCAGAACACAGCGAGATGTGGCGTGGCCCAAAGGATTTACTGGCACCAGCCTGGGCTGAGCCCTGTAAGTCACACAGAGCCCCTCCCTGTCAGCACTGCCATCATCCCAGGGCCATCAATAACACCTGGCTCCTCCACAGCCAGCAGCAACTGTGCATCTATCTCAGCCATAAACATACACGATTTTTCAGTCAAAGAGTAATAGGCAAATAGCTGGATTTCACTCATTTTGTGTTCTCCAGGTAGTAAAATAGACACATATTTAATGTACATACCCAAAAGTGCAGTGCCAATAAGTAGGGAGAGTCATATATCCCAGTTAGTTTATGGATGGCTCTATTTTATGGTTCTATTGCTAAAGCTGTATTTGCATGCATCTAAATATAGATAAATATCTGCAAAGCCAGAATCTGCAGACGTGAAATAGAGAACTGGATAAATGCAAGGCAAGACACATGATAAAAATAGTCCTTATTTCTAGATACAATTATGAACTCTTGACTAAAATTACTACTTGGGTGTAGATGCTGAGGCTATGCAGAGTCCTCTTGTGCTGATCCTGGAGGTTGCTGTTGGAGCTATCGCTCTTTTGTTTCATAATTTTGCTAATTGGTCATTAAGAAGTCCCTAATTCYAATTCTGCCTTTGCCAGCAACACACTGTGGGTCAGCAAGGAAATTAATCYGCCTCTATACCTCAGTTTCTCCAACTGCAATAGAGGGAAACACAGATCCATCACCAGGTCCTGCAGGAGTTAATCTGTTAATGTTTGTATCAATCAAGTTGTCAAGTGCTATTTAAGTGCTTATTATTACTCATACAATAATTCTCTCCTTCTGGGCTCTGTAGGTTTGTAAATACCTCTTCCATCACACAGGTGAGGTTCTTTTGGGGCAGGGGAGCAGATCTGGCCCGTGGGCTCTCTGTGGCTGGACTGCACACCGAGTGCTCCAGAGCACAGCCAGCCATGTGCTCCTGGCTCCTGCTGGCCTGCTTTGGGACACCTGGCCCCTCTGGTGTCACCACAGCCCTTCTGCCAGTGGGGCAGGGGACTGGCAGAGCCCAAGGACTCTTTGTGCCTTATGTACCCCCACAGACACCACCTTGCAGGAGGAGCACCCTTCCCACGAGGCAGCCCTTGTCCCTGCAGCCTGTTGGCCCTCCTCACACTGCCTCTGTCTTGGCCTGGAGACTGGAGCTCTGAGGAGCTGTTCTGTTAACCCAGAGCATCATTTGCCCCAGCTGTTGCAGGGAGAAACTGCCTTTACTCAGGATGCCTGGCTTGGAACACCTCGCTGTGGAGTCCTGCTCTGGGGCTGTGGGCTTTGGGCAGCTCCTGCACCTGGGCAAGGGAAGGACAGACCTTCCTCTACATGGAATCCCTGCTCTTTGGAACATTTGCCAACACCAAAGGCGTGCAGCATTCCAGGCACATGCCAGCTGGGATTCCTGGAGCCTGCCTGCACTGGGAGCTTGAAAAATATAGCAGCTTCTCATCTAGTCTGCTCCCAAAATGAATTCTCTCTACTGGCACCAGTGAAGCTAAATACAACTTATAAAATATTGAGCAGATCTTCATATGGAATGCAACTAAAAAAAAAGTGACACTTTAATTATTATCTTTATGCTCCAGAAATATCCCATCAATATGAGGAGCAGATAATTCACAGCCA
The DNA here is from genome assembly GCA_902810485.1 of Alauda arvensis. Classification (NCBI taxonomy): domain Eukaryota; kingdom Metazoa; phylum Chordata; class Aves; order Passeriformes; family Alaudidae; genus Alauda; species Alauda arvensis. Next base: position 336,848 of record CADDXX010000556.1, on the reverse strand, counting down.
CTGTTCCAAGCACTCTGCAGCATCAGGAGCTGCTGGTGCCTCATCCATACTGGGCACACACACATCAGGGTATCCGTGCACACAGCCCAGAGTTATTTATCAGTTGTTTATGCAGCACTTAGTTATGAATGTATTTAATTTATAAACATTTATATTGTAGAGCATGGGATGATAAATTCAGAAGAAAAATAATCAACTCACAGAGCAGGATCCCCCTGCCTCGTTCAGCCGAGAGCTCTGTCCCTCACCCAGGTGCCCTGACCTGGCCCTTCCTGCCAGCAGTCCCAAACATTCAGACTTGGGAAGATCAGTTTGCAGCAAATCTCTTCCCTGTGAYGTTTTCCACAGCAGTCCTGAGCATACCAGCTCTGCCAGCCTCTTGAGCTCGGCTTACCCAGTCCTGTGSCTGATCCTTAGGGATCTGGGAGATCCTGTGGCTGCCTACATGTTAGCAAATCACACAGCTTCCAAATTAGTTCTGTGTCTTCAGAATGAGCTGTTCTGTGTGCAAAACTGCAAACCCTTCAGTCAGGCACACAGTACATAAATAAATGTCTCTGCATAGTTTACTGGTTAAAGAGCTCATTTCCCCATTGCTCCAGCACTGACAGCTGCCTAAACCCCAAGTCCATCACTTTTGAAGGAAGACATTTCTCAGGAGGGTATTTTACCCCTGATTTCTTTTCCTGCCCACTCTTAAGAGTCCTTTCCCAGAAGAGTTTTATTTAAACTATTTTTTGTTTGTATGTATTTTTAGGTTTTCTCAATGTGCTGGAACTTGACAGCACAGGCCAAGCCATGGATGAGTCAACATCTGTCATGTATCCTTATCTTTCCTAAAAACTAAATATGCATTCTAAATATCATCTCCTGATTTAAAATCAACATTTCTAATAATTTTGATCTCTTTTTCATCCTCTTAATAGTCTAGACCCAAACCACCCCTTGGTTTGAGTCTGAGCTTTCTGCCCCCAACATTCTAAAATTATTTAAGTTATTTCTCCTCTGCTAGCAGCTCTGCCAGCTCAGTGTTTGTTCTTCACTTTCAAGGGTATTTTATTTATTTTCTTCACTTTCAGCTATTGAAAATGGCAAGAACAAATTTATATAATGAGCCTTAATAACAGTTTCTCCCATAAAGTTCCCTATTTATCTCCTATTGTAGTGGTTTAGAAAGCACAAAAATGATGGAAAAATACAGGTGTAGTGATAAATCTCTGGGACTGATAGTGAATAATTTAAAACAGCCTTTATCCATGGGGTGATGCTTGGAACCCTCCTACTCTGTGTGAACCTTTCCCAGAGACTTCGACTCCTCCTTCCAGAACACTCACAGTTAGTATCCTACTCACAGGATTTGTCTCCACACAGACAAATGAAACCCTGTTTATTGCAAATCTCTCCCATCTCTTGGCCTGAATCGCTCACCCAACAGCCGTCACCTTTCTCTCAGAGTTTGTGCAGTCCTGGATCAGCTGCTGGGGGGCACACCCATGGCACGTGCTGCAGAACAGCTCTGCCCACACCAGAAGGGCTCCAGAGTCAGCAAMAAAGCCTCTTCWGTGGGCACTTCTCTCATGAACACCMCTTAAGGAAACCAGAGACCCTAAGCAGCAGGAATGCCACTTCAGGAGCTGCCCTGAGCCCTGCCAGCAGCGTGGCCAGCACCAGGACCCCCAGCACACCCACACCTCTGGCACTGCCAGGCTCACAGCCCTGGGCACTCCCAGAGCTCTGGCACTGCCAGGCTCACAGCCCTGGGGAGCAGCTGCACACCCAGTGTGTGCTCTGTACAGCACCAGATACTCTCCCCACCAACAAAAGCCCTGTCAGCACTTTGTCCTTAATTATTTATCCATTTTTAATGGTGGTAAGAAATKACTATCACAAGTGCTGCCTTTGCTCTGAAGACCCTGGTGCAGAGAAGATGGAGCCCACCACTTATTCCCTGTTTTTTTTATTTACAGACCCATCCACGGGCAGGTCAGAGTCCAGTGGAGMCCTGGCTCTATCCCCCTTTCCCTCCAGCACTAATTAGCAATGCAATCCCACAAAGAGTGAAGTTGCCCGAAACCTCCCCTCACTCACAATGATTTATGTTCAATTTGTACAAATGGAGAAAATGAGATTTCAAATTTCAATGCCATTTCTGCAATGAGGTGATTAAAAGAGAGAGAGGTATTGCGTTCTACTGTATAGAATATTGATCCCAGTGCTATTTTCCTTAGCAATAACCATTAGCTCAGTATTATTTGCAAACCTCTAATGTGAACCTGGAGATGTAATTTACATTTGTGCTTTACTTATTTGCTTTAACAAAACAACACAAAAGCTTTGGGTCTTTCAATCTATCCTTATTGTCAATAAAATTAGCAGTTCATAAAAAAATTAATGTATATGCAAAACCATCACTTCCTTGTAAACTGCACTGAGACTGTAAACGTTGCCCAGAACAAAAGGGAGATAAACTATTAAAAGGCTCTGGCCATTAACAAATTGAATCCCAACCAAATTAAGAGGAGCTCTCTTTTGTCCCCTTCCTTAATTTCTGGGCCCCTGGGAGCCCAGGAAAGTTTGGGCARTGTGGGGAGGTGTCCCCAAGGAGCGGGGTGTTGACAGCGGGGTGTGAAGGGGACGTTTGGGGTCGGGCACGGGCACACGCGGGGATGT
>CADDXX010000556.1:270827-331961 GCA_902810485.1 Alauda arvensis | reverse complement strand
GCCTCGGCCCTCAGGGGCACACACGGCTCCGTGCCTCGGCCCTCAGGGGCACACACAGCCCCGTGCCTCGGCCCTCAGGGGCACACACAGCCCCGCGCCTCGGCCCTCAGGGGCACACACAGCCCTGTGCCTGCGCCCTCAGGGACACACACAGCCCTGTGCCTCGGCCCTCAGGGGCACACACAGCCCCGTGCCTCGGCCCTCAGGGGCACACACAGCCCCGTGCCTCGGCCCTCAGGGGCACACACGGCCCTCACAGGTACACACACGGCTCCGTGCCTCGGCCCTCAGGGGCACACACAGCCCCGTGCCTCGGCCCTCAGGGGCACACACACACAGCCCTGTGCCTCGGCCCTCAGGGGCACACACAGCCCCGTGCCTCGGCCCTCAGGGGCACACACGGCTCCGTGCCCAGCCCCGGGGCACAGCCCTCACAGGGACACACACAGCCCCGGGCACACCCTCGTACCTCGGCCCTCAGGGGCACACACGGCTCCGTGCCTCGGCCCTCAGGGGCACACACAGCCCTGTGCCTGCGCCCTCACCCACACAAAGCCCTGTGCCCAGCCCCGTACCTCAGCCCTCACGGGCACACACACAGCCCCGAGCACAGCCCTGTGCCCAGCCCGGGCAGGGGCAGCCTCCTCTCTGTGCCACTCACCCAAGCAGTCTCTGTCCTGTGTCCCACCGGCCCCTCGGGCTGGCAGCAGCCAGACCCAGCACTGCTCTGTTCATCCCAAACAGCCCTTCTCAGCACAGTCCTGATCCCCTCCTCCYGCATTTCCTTACTCCCTGGGTGCCAGAGAGTGGATGCAGGGCACAAATTACAAACAGCAGAAGGTCAAAAAACAAACCAACCGACCAACAAGTCCACACTAAAGCGAACTGTAACAGAAAATTAAAGAAGGATAAAAGATGTTGTAGCACAAGGAAATTATGATTAATGAAAAAGCAGGGGGTGGCTACTGTTCAAACTACAAACAACAGAGAACAATTCTGAGCAATAAACAATATTGGATTAAGCTTTTCCAATAACAGCTTTTTTTCTTTAATATTCTTCTCTTTGGTCCCAAGCAGAACACAAACCCTTCAGAGCAAGGATTATCTTTGTGAAATGCAYGGCAACACAAGCTGACCTGTGCCAGGCCTTGGGGCACCACTGACCTGCAGGTACCCAAAGTGTGCTGTGTTGTGGGGAGAGCTTCCTCCCACGGCCATTTCTCTGTGAGATGCCCACAGAAYGTGGGGAAAACAGGACCCAGCTCCTGTCACAGCCTTATCTCCTCCTGCACACGGCTGCTTCTGCTTCCAATGGAGTACATGGCCTTCCACAGCAGCCACGCAGCCATTTCCCCCTTTAAGTCATTCTAATGCACTGCCTGAAGTGTAAAATCTGGGAACTGTCAGCAAACCTCCACTTGGCAAAAACCGTTGCTATTTACTACAGTAAAGTGCTTTCTGTATAGCAAGAGCTGGCTCTGGTACATCACATCTCAAACAAAAACATAGAATAAATGATCTCCCAAGATCACTCCCAACCTGTGTTCCAAGACTTTACAAAGAGCAGAGCACAAACCCTATGGAGCAGCCCTGCCCTCCCACCCCTATGGAGCACACAAATCCCTACTCTGCACCAGCACTGCACCAGTTCCTGTGCTCCAAGCTGCTCCAGTATTGAAGCTACTACTCCACACCCTCAGTCACACCATCCAAGATCTGATTTCAAACAAACAATAAAATCATCAGAAAAAAATAAACCTGACTGGCCAAACTACAGCAAAGAAAACATTCCCAAATCTACCAAGTCTCTGTACCCTCAGTTCTTCCACACAGGCAAAGGGGGTTTGAGCAGTGCTATCCAGGGGGTTTGGGAGCTGCAGCTTCACTTTCTAACAGAGATCCTGCCCAACAACTGCAAGCAAAGGAGCCAGYTATTTTGGGAAGAAAGGGAAGGCCAGAAATACTGTTTATTTACACAAATAATTTTCCTTAGAGAGGAGCAATTACTGACCTTCTTTCTTTGGAAGTTCCCATGGATCTCAGGCTGATCCCAAGTCAGGCTGAGCAGGACCAGCCCAAGGAAGGCTCCAAGAAGAGCAAGGGGAGAGAAGCAGAGGTGCTTGTTCAGGAGCAGGTACTGGCAGTATTTGTTTATGGCAGACACATCTTACACTGATCTGACTTTGCAGGTCTGGGCCATGGAGTGAGMAGTGCTTTGTTATTGCTTTTGGGGTTCACTTCAGTTCTACAGTCACTTGTGTTCTTTCTACATCAAATAGCAAATGATTGGCAGGAATCCTGTAAATCTGAATTTACAGATGCTCATTTATTTCCYGCATCTTTCTCCTACATTTTCAGAGATTAGTGCATGTAATATTTTAATGCTGTGGCATAAATTTGCATGAGAGGGAGAGCTCTTACATTTACACACTTACAGTGTGTGTGATCATAATATCCATGTGCTCAGATGCACGGACATGTGGTGAAATGCACTTAACAAAGCCTGTTTGGGGCTCAGGGCCAGCTCTAYCCAGTGAGATGCAACAGCCAGGTCTGGATTTTTCACCAGAAACAACAGAAACTCAGGACTTCTAACAGATCTGATATTTTTCTCTCTGCTCCTGAGAAGTAAGTTGTCAAGTCCTTATTGCCTGAGAARTAAGTTGAAGATTTGGGATGTTTTAGGATCAAAAAACATYAATTCATTTTAAATACTTATTAAACTAAAAAATTTCAATTTCTRCTTTTTTATCTGAGTTGCATTATGGCAGGTTACGTAGTAGATTTATGGGGCAGAAAGGGACTTTATAAAATGCTTTRAATACATATTAGAAGAAGAAAAATCATTAAACTATAATAGTCAAAATAAGGTGAAATCAAATCTAAAGCCCATCTCAGTAATTGTCTTCATGAAGCCTATGCAGGCATCAGTACTTCTGCTAATGACACAGAAAGGAAAAAGATGGAAGAAAAAGTGGGAAATATGGAATATTCTGGAACAAAGAAAATAGAGATGCAGTCACTACAAAGGTTACAGTATGTTTATTCAGCCAAGGCCAGAGTCCATCACCAGGAAGCCCTGAACCTGTGGGCTCCTCAGCCGTGCTGGACTCCAGCAGCCCTCAGTGTCCTGCCTCCTCATTCCCCTTGGGAAGCAGAGCAGTGCTTTCTGTCTTTAGAACAACAGCTCGAATCCCTGCTGGCCACATTCCTCTGTCCTCACAGGAGATGTGACATGGGACAGCCGGGAAGAGGAGAGCAGCAGCCTGACCTGCACCACCTCAGTCCCCTCTGCTCACTGGGCAATTCAAAAGAGTATTTGTGCAGAAAAACGCTCTTTCCCCCCGTTTCTTAGGCAGCATGACTAAATCTGTCTGGGATGTTGCATACAGGTCATCTCCTTCCACAAAACCAACCCAAAAGCGACGGYGTTTGCTGTGAAAAACAACTGCAATGGTTTTAAAAAACAAAACAAACCACCAAACCAACTTAAAATCAAGCTGAAAGAGCAGAATGCAACACCTAAGGAGGCCATGGGCCAAGCAAAGACAAAGGATGGATGGGACCCACCTGGAGAGCAGAGCCAGGCTCTGGGTGCAGGAAGGTTCCACTGGGGAGTGGCTGGGGCTCCAGGCTGCCCAGGGCCATGGAGACTGGTGACACACAGCTGGGGAGGGCACCCTCTGTGCCCGCTGCTGGGGAGGGCACCCTCTGTGCCCACTGCAGGGGAGGGCACCCTCTGCCTGCTGCTGGGGGGCTCTGCTTGCCTGGGCTTCCGATTTTCAATTGTATTTTTTTATTTTGTAAGCTACATACGTGGAATGCAAAACCTCCATTTGTTCCTTCTGGGTCATATGAGGGAGCCACTGGCGAAGATAATAATATATGAAGCAAGAGAACGAGAGGGAGAAAGAGGGAGGGAGGGGAGGGAAGGAGGGAGGAAGGGAGAGAGAAGCAAAAGGCTTTCTATTATTCGGGACACTGGTGATGCACACTGAGGCAGTTGGAAGATTAAATTAAGTATTATATCTGCTGACCCCATTGCCATGGTTACCGGACAGCGGAAAATATTAATCAAGCCAAGCCTTTTCAGCCGAACATACCAGAAAAAAATACTAAATATAAATATATATGTACATATTTGCTGCTCTACCATGCTAATGTGGGCTGCCAGCAACCAAACCACCTGATATCAGGGAGATAAACAAATTTAAAATATCCTTGGTGCACAAGGGGGCTGACGTCAGCGTGGCGAGCGCGGTGTKAGCAGGGGCTGCAGCGCTCCCTCGCCCTTCAGCCGACCAGAGAGGGAATTTCCATCAGGAACGGCCACATCCTGCTGCCTGCTGGGCTGAGGAGGCTTTTGGGTTCCCTTCCCAGTGGGAATTTAGGGACCAGCACGAGCCCTGGAGTCACATCCATACTGACACCTCCCACGGGGAATGAAAGCAATTCCCACCAGTGTGGTGTTCACCTTCAGAGCAGGGCTCAGAGGAGCCCCCGCTGCAGTGGGATTCRCCCCACGAGGGATCCTTTGTGTGCAGGGGACCTGCAGGTCACTGCCCTCCGGCAGGTGGGACACACCAGGGGTGGGGAGACACACACGAGCCCTCACAGCAGCACAGTGACACCTGAGGGGACACAGCCGAGGTGGCCAGGCTCAGAGAGGGCACAGCCCAGTTCCCAGAGGTGTTTCAGCACTGCTGACCCCTGAGCCAGGCTGCCCCTGCAGCCCAGGCCCTGCACACCTCACCCAGCGTGGGGCACGTCCCTTCACAAGGAACCTCTGCAAGGTGCCACCACACCAAACCCAACCCAGCTGAATTATCATTCTGGTACTGAACTACGACCATKCTTGAACTCTAACCTTAAACACAGAAATGGGAACAACAACACAAAATAATCTRTCCTTTTTCAAACAGTAAATCATTGGCATAACTAAAAAGGGAACAAACTTCTCATTCTCTGCTCTAACCACATACTCAAACAGCATGTCCATACAGAGACAGTATTTCCTCCCAGTCACCATCTTCATTTTTGCCTTGTTGCCTGTTTTTGTCTGTATTCTACAGGAAAGTTTCACGTGGCTGCTGCTGAYTTGTGTCATTTTCCCTGAGGTATCCAAGCCAGCAGAACACTGAGGTGACAACACATCCTTTGCTGTGTCCTACCCACACATGGAGGTGGMAGGAAAAAATTGAAAATTAAAGGAATAATAAGCCACCAGACCCAATGAGAGGGCCAAGCATTTTAAAGGAAGCTGAGATGGAAGYRATCAGTGYCAAGAGAAGCTGTGGCTGGCCCATCCCTGGAAATGTTCAAGGCTTGGAGCAMYCTGGGATAGTGGGAGGTGTCCCTGCCCATGGCAGAGGGTGGGATGGGATGGGCTGTAAGGTGCTTTTCCACCCAAACATGCAATGATTCTATGAACACTTCAATACMTGTGCTTTATAACAGTTCTCTGGAAGCTGGATATATACCAGCCTTCTCAAAATACCAGCAGCTTGAGCTCACAATACAAATATACATATAAAATACTGTATAGATTATACAAAACAAATGTTCTGGTTCATTTACAGTTCTGTAAAAGAAGAGCCAAATTTACTGAAGGCATAAACAAGGACATCTATTTCATTTTTAAAATGTTAATGAAGAATGAGATTGTTATTTGTTCTTGGTCTATTTTGTGATTTTAGCCAATAGTTCTAGTGATAATTATCAACTGTTTATATTTAGATAAARGCAGCCCATATGGCAACAGCAGAACAATCTGATGTTTAGATCCTCAGCTACGTGTTTTCTATAAATAATATGATTGAATAACTGTAACAAATTATTTCATCAGTCTAAAAGCAGATACCAATATATAACAACTAAGAAAGCCATTTACTCATTATCTGCAAATAATAAATACCTTCCCAAGTACATCTAACACTTAGGAAAAGACAAAAATATAATAATGCAGATATTAACCCATAAATGCTTACATTAATGTAYCTTAAMATTTACTTCTTAATTTCCATGGACMCAYACGCAGCRTTATGTGGGTTCTTGAGGCAGGTAAAGGGTCTGCCTTGTTGTGCACACAAATGTGCACAGCCATGTGATGGTTTGTACCCAAATCTCACCAAATCTCACCAAATCTCAAGCCTTTTCAAGCAGCCCTGCCCATTTCTCTCACTCCAAAGCTCAGGAACGCCCTGCTGCGAAGGAGCTGGTTCCTGGAGCCCTGCTCAGGTTGGAACAATCACACCMAAGCCATTCCCAAGCTTACAGCCACGCACACACCCGGCCAGAGTGGCCAGCATTTGYGGGCTCAGCGCCTGTGCAGGGCCCCGCTCTCACACAAAGAGCTGCCAGGCCTGCCCAGCCCGCAGGGAGAATGATTGCGGCACAATGGCCAGCACGGCCAGCTCAGGGCAGCTGTGTCATATAAATTGTCAGCAATGACCATAAGCACTCAGAGAAACAATTTAATTCCTCACTCCCGCCATCATGGGCTGATATATTCTTTCAAGGTCATTACCCAAGGCTAGGAGGGTCGCGTGATTAACGAGTGACACGTCCAACGAGGGCGGCTGTGCCTGAGCAGGCCTTATATTAATTAGACACAAGTGCTGAAAAATAAACGGGGCCTGGCAAGGAGGGGCCAGACCCACACCTCCGTGGCTGTGCACCTCCCCAAACCCTCAGCCACCACAGCCCAGCAATTCACCAGCACTACACACAAAAGATGTTCTTTCCTGCTTTAAATGACTGGGGCTCTCACCCTGACTTTTCAAGTCTTTGGTTTATGCTTTTCTTCCTTCTTGCCATAAGTTACTGACTTACACTGCATGGAAGCACAAGAGACTGCTGCTCACAATTAACTTTGCATCTCCAGAGCAAATGTAAAATTTAAAAAGTCCCAGGGCTTGCAGGTCTGTGCATTCAGTGGCTCAGCAGCAGCARTGATGGGCTGCAGAGCCCCTGGGCWGGCTTTCCAAAGCAGAARTGCACCCTCTGATAAGAGATCAGCCTCTCCCCAGGGCTGTGGGCCAGCTGTGCCACCCCAGACTCAKGGGGTGCYATGGGACCAGGAGAGATGGCTCTCAGCAAACACACACATCAGGACTACCTGGACCTAGTGTTCAGAGAAAACGTCTTTGGACAACACCTCAATCTCAGATCTCTTCCCCCCAAAAACCTGGAGATCAGCCTGCTCACTCGAGCCCACAGCACACCGAACYGGGCTTGGTGCAGCTGCTCCAACAGACAGAAACCCACTTCATTTTCTKCATGTTGGGGCTGCTGCCAACTGCTCTGGCTGAGGTTTACAAGTCAATAGAAAAGCACCTTTCAACAGACACAGAATAGTCCAGATCTGCCCCAGCAAGACAGACCAAATTTTCCAAGATTCTCAGCACTCACAGCTTCAACTGCCCTAAATGAAGGCACCTCAACAGATGTGCAAGACTCCAGTCAAACACTGCTGGTACCCAGCAGTTCCCCACAACACTGTGACACCTTCCAGCTGCTCAGGCACTGCAAACCAGCACTCCTTCTGGTATTTCACCTTACACYGGTCTCCAGACAGGACCTTCTCCTCAGCCCAGCCAAGATTTCAATGATGTAAATCACTCAAGTCTCACAGCAGTGCCTGGCCTGCAGAACCTCCCTGACTCTGACATCCTCCATATCCTCTAGGCTGGAATACTCCAAACTGCCCAGATCAAACCTCACCCCAGCAGTCCCTCACATTGCTGGGGCAGAAGAACCCCTGTGGTTCCATTCCTGTACCATGTTCCCAGCCCTATGCAGCTCTGCCCAGGTGGGGAGCAGCCAGAGCAATGTCCCACCCCCYACAAGTGACCCTGCTCTCTGCTAATCACCATCAAATAACTCATTAAYGCGCCACAGAGCTGACTTTTTCAGAGCCTGCATTTTCTATGTTCAATGCACTATGACAAAAAGGAATCATAAAGTTCAATCTGAACAGCAGTTTTTTAGGTGTCACTGGCCTCATGACACCCAGTGGCTTCCCCATGTTCTCACTACACAGACACAAGAGMCAGCAGCAAAGAAAAACAAAACTCTGCCCTAACCACTGAATTTTCATCACCACCTGCTTCTCATAATCCACCATCAGGGATTCCAAGACATTTCCCTGGGAATGTSTGTTGGGCACTTGTAAAAGAGCCAACACCTGAGAAAGAGGATTGAGACAAAAAGCCAAACTCCTGAGGCTAGGCTGTTAATTTGACTCAACAAATAAGTTATTTTTCAATCCAAACCRAAGTTTCACCCTATTTTCTAGCAGCATCATTCAGAGATAACACACACGTGTATACACACATGTACACAGGTAACATACATGTAACACACAAAGAGGCACACATGGACACACAGATGGCAGCCAGTTCCATTTGCAGCCCTGAACAGCCAAACTCTGTTACCCTGGGCCTGGCAGCCTTTCCCACCTCCAGGAGTGCCCATGCTTTTGGCAGGCACAAAGCACTCCCCAGGCTTTCCCAAYGGCCTTTGCCACCTCCCTGAGAGGAATTTCATTTGACATTTTTTCCTTTTTTTTTTTTTTAATTAATTTTGGTGTGCCTAGAAACAAGGAAACTGGAAAGGAAGAAAACATGAAAAGGCTATGTTATCCCTAGAACCTTTTTATGACATGGGGTTATCACTTGGAGCTGCTAACACTGTTTGGTACCTCCCTACTCCTAAATTGCTGCATTTTTGGCCCTTCCTCATAAGCCTCCTCTTCATGTCCATAAATTGCACCACCTTGGAAATCTGGTGGGAAGAGCTGAGGTTAAATCCCCCTCTCTCCTCAATTTCTGTCCTCCATCGCCGACATCAGGTTGGATGCAGGATGAGTTATGGTGAAGGCAGAGCAGGAGCTGCACACCCCGAGCAGCGAGTGCTCTGTGTGGGGTACAGATGTGACCTCCAGATGTGCTGCAGCTCCCACCAGTCCCAGCACAGCCTGCAGACACAGCTCACACAGGACCCTGCAGGATCCCAGCACACCAGAACTGCCTGGCATTCATTTCCCAGGTGCTGACACTGGAGCTCTGCAGGCACACTCCCTGCAAAGCTCAGGACACATTTGAGCAGTGGCTTTTCAGCACCAGCACCACGAGCAACATCCCCTGGCCTTACACCACACAAAGGCCAACTTTAATTAGAGAGGCCAGGAAAGAAAGATTCCTCCCTTTCTGTTCCAGTCCTTCCCTCCCAGTAACAGCCCCTTTTCCTGCACATCTGGGAAATGGGAGCAGCACTGGGCACTGCCAGGTGGGCAGCTCAGGTGGAAGGCTGGCTCTCGGGCTATTTTTGATGTCTTCCCTRTGTATCCATTTACATTCCATCTCTTTAAGTGCGTGTGAGTTCCTGTGTTCATGCCTGCTCACATCCAGGATAAAAACACACAGCACGGTTAGGCAAATACATGGAAATACAGACAGACTCCAGCTCCTCTGGCAGACCACACAAAGGCTAAGAAATGAAAAATGCACTCACGCCCTCTGACACCCGAGTGCACCGCGAGAGCTCTCGTGGTGGGACTGAAGGCTGGCTGCTGGCTCCCTCTCTCTCCCTGTTCTGCTAAGCAGACACTTTGAGCGCCGGGATTGCTCACAATCTGGCTCTGTGATCCACATGCAGGACTGCTAATATGCCTGCTATTTCCCTCTCTCTCCCCATCAAGCCTCCCCCATCGCTCCTGTTCTCATGTTCAGTGGTTATTTTCGCTTAATGCGGTGACATCACAGCTCGCTCCCGAGCACAGCCCCGGCTGTGAATGCAGAGCTCGGCTCCACTGAGCCCTTCCCAAGCACGGCTTAGGGAGCTTTGGGAGCCAGGGCTCGTCCCGGCAGCACAGGATGCTCTGTCCCGGCAGCACAGGATGCTCTGTCCCGGCACAGCCCCGCGTGGGTTTGGCTGTGCTCGGCACAGCCCTGGTGCAGCCGGGGCACAGAGGTGTGTCTCACACCCTGGCAGTGACACCTGGCACAGACACTTCCRACAAGCTCCCTCATTCCTGAGGAGCACAGGAGAGCAGCTGGACACCTGAATCTGGGGGAGGGGGTGTAKGCACAGGCTGGAAGGAGGTGGTGGTTCCTGCGAGGGGGAGAGATGGAGCGCTGGAAGGCATCTCATTTCTCAGCATCACCGAGGAGTCAAACCTCGCATTAAAATGGAAATACTCTGTGAATTTTTAAAGCTGAACCCCTCTACAAGTCTTCATCTCCCAGTAATTCCTCCACCCCATTATATCAGATCTGCAATAGTCTCAACAGCTCTCATGATTTTGCTCCATGTTCTTCTAAAATAGGAAACAAAGAAACAGCACATGATATTAGAAAAACTTCACAGCAGAACAGATAAGATGCRGGAGAAGAATAATGCAGTCAAATAAGCTTTCCATTATTAACAACCGTGCCCYGAGGTCTACGGGCATAGTCCCAAAACCTAAATTATCTTAAATCATGAGGTTACCAATAAAGACAGCTCGGGACAGCAGAAGGGGTCTGTGATTTCAGGGGCTTTGCAGACCACATATATATGATTAACATTTCTGTGCTACGGTTTATTACTTCATTATAATATTTTCCATCACAAATGAATAGGTAAAATACCTGGCTATTAAATATAAACCTATCCCTCAGGATGATCAGATTATCACTTGAATTTAAAATCTTTCTGAATTTTTAATAACGCATAACAAATAAGATTATTTATGCACTTTCTTGGCTTTGCTTGCAGGGCCCACGGTGCCGTGCAGCCGTCTCTCCTGAAATGCAGGGCCGAGGGGGGCCCACAGTCCCTGCTCCCCTCTGGGCTCCCTCCTGCAGCTGTGCCCCAGCGCCGGCCGCTCCGGAGCGCTCCGAGCTCACCGCGGCGGCGCGCCGGCAGCAGCCGAGGAACCGGGCCAGGCGGATGGAAAGTCAAGTGGAGGCCTGGCTGTCTGAAACCTCTTCAATAGATCTGTAGTCTGGACTTGAACCCTGCCCTCTCACCTCGGGGTCCCATATTTCTTCCCCCGCCCCCCCGTGCCGGCGGCGAGGGGCYGCGAGTGACCCCGGCCGCAGCGAGGGGGGGGAGCGGCGGGGGGAGCGGGGTCCCCACTTCCTCACAGGTAATTAAGGGGCTGTTTTCAAGGTTGCGTGGGCAAAAGACAACGGGGCCTAGCGAAGCATCGATCGGCGGCGCGGGCGGGCAGCGCTGACACTCGCTGCCTCCGCGGGCCGGAGCAGAGCGAGCTCCGAGCCCGGAGCATCCCGCCAGGGCTGCCCGAGCCACGGCGGGCACAGCCCGCAGCCCGAGCCTCAGCAGCGCTCATTAGGGAGCCGGGGCTGGTCGGTTTGTTTGTTTGTTTGTCTTTGGGATGAACCTCGCTCATSGCTCCCGTTCTAACCTCGCCAATCAGCGCCGGCGGGGCTGGATGCATGAGGTCAGTTATGGGGATGCAGGAAATTACTGGGGATCGGCAGGGCTGGTTTTGTCGATTKGTAAGCAAAACCCTGTGTTATTGCCGGGTTTTCATCTTTTCATCACTGTCAGCCTGTGCTGGCACATGAGAACTAAAAGCAAAATAGTCTCAAGGACTGCTGGAAAATTAATGGTGGAAGATTAAAAATATTTTTGTGTAAAATAGAAATAGGAAGCAGGTACTTACATTAAAAAAATACAGCCAATTAAGCCCCCTGGAAGTGCTGACACATCCAGCTCGCCGCTCGCCCTACCCAGGCATGCATCTGCTGCCTGGCTCGGGAGCCGAGCAGCTCGGCAGCATCGCGTTCCTGGGCTCCCCAACCTGCCCTCGCCTCACCCAGCYCCTTTCTTCTGGCCCAAATGTTTGCATTTGTAGGACATCTGAATGGTAATAAAAGGGCCAGGAAATGATAGTTRTGCCAAGTAAATTGGGGTGAATGCTGGGGGAGGGGAGGCCGGATCGATTGTGAAACAACTTGCGCATTATCCGGGAAGGATTTGCTCACGGTCCTGCGCTGCTCCGCGTTCGAGAGGCCCCGCACTCAACAATAGCGTGTCCCCTCAGAGCAGGAAACACAAAGGGAATTTGCTCTGATTCAATCCACACAGTGAGGCCCCTCTGGGGCTAAAGAGGGTCACTTTTACCCTGGCTAAAAATAAAGAAAAAAGATTTTTTTTCCCCTCTCACACACACACACGCACACGATCCGGCTGCAGAAAGCAGCCCACCTCCACTCAACCACATGCTTAAAAATCATGAGCTGCCTCTCTCATTTTGTCCATTTAGACTTTAGAATTTATCAGAATTTACTTCTAAAAAAATTTAAACAAGTAGAACGTGATCAAAGAGCAGCCAAACGGCCTCTTCCTTTATTCCATTYCCTTGTCTAACAAGTGCTTTAGCCGGGGACTGCTGCAGCACCAGCCCCTAATAACAAAGGAGGTGACACTGTGAGGGCACAGAACTGTAAACTGAAATTTGAAAGCCACGCGAGAGCCCGGATATCAGGGCTGTGCTGTATTCAGATACATTTGTTTTCTAACACTTCTCCTTTTTTGTTCTGCTTCTAATCCTAAATTCCTCCATCAAGCACAGGTCACTAACGACGCAGCAATTGTGTGCAACACCTGCTGAAATTAGACACAACAAGAAGTTTTCCCTAAAACCCGCTAAAATGTAGCTCAGCTGATTCTATCTGCATTCATCTGGYGAACAACGAGATATTGGTGGGGACAGACTCCGCATAAAGCGGCCCCGAGCCCCCGGAGTTGGTGGAGCTCAGCCCAAACAATGGCCGCTTCCCATTCACCTTTCCCCGGCTTTTCAAAAGAACATCCCAGAAACACAAAGCAGCAGCGGGAAATGGCAATTTTATGAATCCTAATCAATCAAAGGGCTTATTAACTCAATGTGAAGCCAGATTAAAATCTTTAATTATAAATCGTGCTAAAAGGAAAAACAAAATGTACTTATGGTACATTGAAAATTCCGGATATTAACATAGTTGCCATTATCTCTCGCAATATTAAATTTCCCCTCCCTGCCCTGCAACATGCTCACCTTTTTCTGTTCCTAAAGAACAGAACCGCRGAGCAAAACTCATTTTTCTCCTTCCCAGAGTTATTAAAATGTATTGCTGCTCCCCGCAGCCGGGGCTGTGGAAGCCCCATCCCGGGGGGAGCGGGTGTTCAGCCCGGATGATTTTTGGGGCCCGGTGCAATGCGAGGCGTGTGCGGCGGCCCGGGGCGGGCAGGGGTGGCAGTGACCCCGGCAAACGGGAAAGGGCCCCGGCAAACGCGATCCCGGCCGCAGCGGAGGGGAGGCACGGCCGGGAAGCAGCCGCGTGTTCGATTGATGTCTGGGAGTCACGGCCACCCCTTTGTGTCCCTGCCCGTGCGGCCGGGGCAGCGCAGGAGGGGCTCCTCCCCTGGAGCCTCAGCGCCGGCGGGCTGAGCACCATGTGCCCTGCGCTGCCTTTCCAGCAGCTTCCCTCGCACCGGCCTCGTGCCCGTCCCCTCCATGCTGCTGCGTTCGGGATTAAGGATTTTTTCCTCTCCGCAAAATTAGTTTTTCAAAGGGGAGTGGTGTTTCTTTCAGAAAAAAATCCTATAGGACCCACTCAGATTGTGATTCTAGGTCATGTTTTACACAGAATTCCTCTCTTCCTTTCTCTTGATGCACTCCTTCCCTGGGATTTATTCCTGAAGCACTCCCCAAAGGAAAAGCACCTTTGCTGAATTGAGATTTTTCAAATTTGCTGTCACTTTTGGAACTATAATTGAAATCCCAAATCGTGTTTCCCTTCTGTAGAACTTCAGAAAACACAGCTGGTGAATTTGAAATACAGTTTTAAGGCTGAAAAAAATGGGAACTTAATTTTATATTTTACAAAYGACTGGTTGTCTCTAAAACGTTCACAAAAGGGGATTTCACAGCTTCGGGAAGGGAATCACTGTCTCTGCCCTGTAACTGCTGCCTGAGAGTTCTGCAGCCTGTCCCAAATTTCCTGTGCTGCCCCAGTGCCGTGATTCCCTGTCCAGCTGATCCCAAACCCAGCCAGGCAGGGCCGCATCCCCCTCGGGCAGGTAAATCCTTCTTCCTGCTGCYTCCCAAAGCAGGAACACACCTGCCTGCAAATCCTGCCCAGCGACACAAAGGGACGAGGCTGAGCACATGGAGAAGAGAATTTCCAGTACAAATCCGTGTGGGAGTGAAGCCCGACTGGCCCGGCTGTGAATTGGGAATTGCCCTTGCTCAGACACTCAGCACATGTGTTCCTGCACGGAGCACTGCTGCTGTGGCCTGTGCACAGAGCAGGAGCTGCGGGCTGGGTTCAGCAGGATGCTCACAGGGTCAGTGCCAGGCTCAGTGCCAGGATCAGTGCCAGGGTCAGTGCCAGGGCAGGGCACCCCAGCACCCCCAGCACCATCCCCGCCTCCATCCTGCCCTCTCCAGCTCCTGCCCGCCAGGAAATTCAGACAGGATCCTTTGTGCCCAACTCGGGTTTCATTTCATTGCTTTTAAATTTGTTCAGCTTGACTTTTGACACTTCAGAGGCTTAAGCCTTCTTTAAGTACAACAATATAATAAATATTTGTGTTGCCAAAGGAAAAGTGGATCCGTTGTTAGTGTTAGGGAAAGCAGGATCTCTTTCTCATTCGTTTGGTATAAATAATTCACACAACTATGTGCATTTTATAAACATCATCTTTAGGAAACTGATACTATCAAACATTTTCAAGACAACACTCAGCAGCATATAAATATGCACAAAGTATTTACTACAGCGGATCTGAAACTAAACAAAAAATTGTTAATGAAAGCAGAAAAATAACGATAGTTTATGTAAATAATTATGTTAATACAAAGTGTTTTCAGACTTATTTATACAAATTAGTCATCTGAATGACAAAAAGCTTTGACAAACTACAAACACCTATCAAAAATCATATTATTTGGCTCATTTTTCCCTCGCAATTTCCATCTTTAGCTTGCCTTGGAAAAGCAGATTTAGAGCCTCCCCTGCTCTCTGTCAGTACAGCAGGAACGAGCCCAGTCAAAGGCATTTTCTTTACTTAGATATTAAAAAAAATGCTTTCATGTTTTTTTTTCTTCTAAATATTTGAAGAAATTGTGGTTTTTTAAACAGTAAAAAATTAAACAATAGATATCTATTTTAATACACAATTATTTAAAAAAAATATTCACGTGCAGTGTGTTTGGTTCAATTAAAAACCAAAACATATTTTCAGGTAACAATTTGATATGCAGAAAACACCTCTTTATTTTCCAACAGAAAACACTTTAAAATCATCCAAGAAAGAAACGATATATTTAAGATGAATATGCMAAACCCCGTGCACAAACTACCCAAAGCTCCACGGCTGCATTTTTTGCACTTTTTGTTAGCAATCTAATTGTAAGTATTTAAGGGTTTAAGTATTCCCTGCTTGTTGATGGGATGAGATTTCCCTGCCCTGTTAGAAATGACRGTTTGGGATAAAAGTTAGCGATGAATTCACAGCCTGCGCTTCCCCCCCGCTCTGCTCGGGGCCGGGACTGCGGGGGCGGCGGGGGCGGCTGCGGTTCCCCAATTCCCGAGCACTTCCCGAGCAGTTCCCGAGCACAGCACTGCCTCAGCCCTCGGCACGCAGAGCCGAGCCGGGCCGGGCGCTTGCAGAGCCTCTCGGAGCATCGATCGCCCCTCCCGCTCGGGGCAGCTCCCCCCGGAGCCCCCGAGCCTCCATTGAGCCGTGATCCGAGCGGCTGCTCATTGAGGGAAGCGGCTATCGGCGTCCCCATCAGCCGCACACCCCCTGCGAGAGCTTAAACAAGTGCGCTCGCCCCATGGCAGGCCCCCGGGGACAGCTCGGCCCCTCCGCTGACCACTGGAGCCCTTGATGGAGTGCACAATAAACCTGTCAGGACAGGCTGGACACCGCTCCCGAGCGCCGCGGGGACCGCTCCCTGCTGCTGCCGCTGCTGCTGCCCACGGTGTGTCCGTGGGACACCTCCTGTCCCTGCCCTCGCTTCATCTTCCTCTCCCTGCCCGGGCTCCGTCTTTCACTCCCTGCCCTGAGGCCCTGTTCCATCCGTGCCCCGGCTCCATCCSTGCCCTGTCCCCGCCCCAGGAGCAGCCACCAGGCCAGTGCTGTCCCTGTCACCTACAGCAGGTACACGGAGACACCAGAGCCTTGCAGCCACCACCAGTGCGAAGGCAACTGGGGAGCATCCCCCAAAAACACCCCAGCCAATGTGCCAGGGGAGGTTATTTCACCATGTTCTTAGAAAAGAAACTAATCAAAAGGGAAAATAACAAAATACACCACTTTTCCTGATCCAGAGAACAATTCCTGGGAGAAGAAATCAAGTTTCAAAGTATTGATTCTGCATCCATCAGCCAAAACCACAAAAAAGTACCAGAAAAGTCAACCTTAGCTGTTTCCTGATGAAGTACTGATAATTGCATTTCTGTTATTTAAATAAATTATATCTATTTTTTGTTGTTGTTGCATATGAGTTTATTAGAATTTACTTTCTTAAGTTTCTGCCAGTAAAAAGGGCCCTGGGTTTGACAGSAAATTTTCTAGTATTTGGAAGCTTTTATCCCAATTTTAACACCTTATCTCTTTTCTCTAGAGAATTAAATGATACTGCATTAAACCAGAAAATTATATGGAATTTTAAACAGTCCGCACAAGTGGGGAACTGACATTAAACAGCTCTACTGGAAAGAAACTTCCTCCTAAAAATTTAGGAATATAGGAGGATACCTACATTTACACATACATATGAGCATACACATGCAGCAATTTTAGAATAGGTAAATAATTTGGCTAAAATTAATTTAAATAAAACCCACCTTTTATTATTAAATACTTCATCAATGAAAACATGAAACAGATATTTTCTTTTAACCTAACAGTCAACAAAAAACAACACAGCCAAAGAATATGCAAGTATAATCCAGATTATTCTGATCTGATTTGTATTTTCRGTTCAACCTTAAAAGCTTTTAACAAAAGAAACATCCTTTTTGGCATAATGCATTGTCTAAGCTGCAGAACACGCTCAGATTTCAAGACATATTTATAAAAAGCCATTGAAAAAGCCTCAATTTTGTGACACGTTTCTGACTCGGTTACTGCTGCGTTCGGATGAACCCAACACAAGCAGGTTGTTTCCTGCCCCAGGTAGTGGCTTTTGCTCATTGAGTCAGGGGTTTTTTGTATTTAGGTATTTTATATAGTTCATAATTTTTCACTGTGATTAAAGTAACGCATAAAAAGGAAGAAGAATGCCAACTTTYCTCCTTCCCTGCAGGACCTGTTACTTTAAAACGCTGCGGATTCTGTGGGAGCGCTGGCTCCCGGGGCACGAGGCCATGCGGGCTCTCCAGAAGGAATAATTCAGTTCATCACAAGGTGAGAAGGAAAAGCAGAGTAGGGGGGAAAGCAGCGCTGTTTTTGCAGAAAGCCCTCTCTCCCAATTAGCGGCAGGCTGTTGTTTATCCGGCCCGAGGATGCCGCTGTCAGAGGGGAGCGGCCCCGCTGCCCGCAGCTTCACCCACGGCTGCTCTTTGTGCTCGCCCCCCTCACATCTCCCCAGCATTTCCATTTCAAGCAGCCGCACAGCCATCGCCGCACCGATCAATCTCCACATCCAATGTTTAGGAATACCACCGAGGTAGATTTTATATAAATATTTTCATTTAGTAGGAGCAGGACAGGCCTTTTGAAACCAGGGACACAGGAGCTCCTCRCTGACACTGCGGGCGCCTTCTCCCTGCGATCACCAGAGTTTTGTGGGAATTCCCGACCCCGCGTCATTCCCACAGCTCCCTGCCTTCTTCAGGAAGTCCTTCCTGCCCTGGCAGTGCCCGTGGGCACCGAGAGGTGTCCGGGTGCCCGAGGGGTGGCTCTGTGGCAGTGCCACCTGCGGCAGGGCGCTCCCATCCMAGCTGTGGGTGCTGCCCCAGCACAGAACGCCTAGGCACGGGAGAGCAGCGGCACAAAGCCTGAACCCAGCGCCCTGCCAGCCGGGAACACCACGGGAATGGTGCAATTGGGAAAATGCCGGGGCACGACACGGACTGAGGTGGCACCGAGGCCTCTGCAGCAGCACCAAAACGCAGCAGCACCAAAACGCAGCTGTGCAGCACCAAACTGCAGCTGTGCAGCACCAAACCGCAGCACTGAAATGCAGCTGTGCAGCACCGAAATGCAGCGCTGAAATGCAGCTGTGCAGCACCAAACCGCAGTGCCAAACCGCAGCTCTGCACTCGCAGAGCTCCCAGCCCAAGCCAGGAGGGCCGGGACACCAAAAGCCAGCGCTGTGTGTCACAAAGCCCTGCCGGSCTCTGTCACACCGGCCACAGGGGGAGGAGCAGCGAACTCCAAACTTCACCAGACATAGGGGACCTTTGACCCCCGAGCCTACACAGCAATTACATTCCAACAATCACCCAGATCTCCCTGTGACAGTCAGTTTATATACTATAAAACAGCCACAACCTTGGGAAAAGATACTGGGGGCAAAAAAGGATTTAAAAAAAAATATTTCCAACCACTCTATTTAGAAGGAGCACAAATGAAARATGGTTTTAAGCACATAATAAAACCCCAAAGGCTGCATCCACAGGATCTCAATTGTCATGTCCCCCTGACTGCAAAGCCCAGCCCAGCMGAGCTCAGCTCAGCCCTGCTCTGAGCCTGCCCCACACGGTACCTGTGTGCTGCACTGGTGTGAATCCCACCAGGGATCTCTGGCAATCTCTGCACTGCTCATGCTGCAAAGGATTCTCTTCTCCCCCTTTCCTGTCTTTCCATGTGGTGTCTAAAATCCTGTGTGACCACTCCATTGTTTTTAATTCCAAATTTCCTTAAACACCATAAACCTGTTTGCTCCTTTTTCATTTTGCAAGTCACCTGTGTGTTCCTCTGTTCTCATTTTTGCCAGACACTTCCATGTTAACCAGCAAGGTCCCTGCAGAACCGGGACTGATTTTCCTCCCAAATATCCRAGTGTACAAATACAGAATTTACCAGGGTTCAAAAGAGCCAACGCAAACACCACTGGATACAGAGCAGCACCCTCAGAGCAGGGAGCCAGGAATGGACTCGTGGAGCTTCCCTTGCAATGAAAAGAGGGACTTTTTTAGGGTGAGTGGGGACTGTGGCTCTGGGGCACAGGCTGGGAGTGCTGCCCAGCACCACTTCATCCCACCCGTGTGTACAAACACTAAATGTTCTGCTTGGTTGATTGATCACAACATTCAAACACACCTTTCACTATTCCAACCCTGAGAGATTCCCTGTCCTTACTTTGAAATACATGCAGTGTAAATTTTCCAAACTTCTCAGCCCAAACTGGAAYCTCTTCCCAACCACAGTGAATATCCACAATGTCCCTGCACCGTGGGGCTGAGCCTGGCCTGCCCCTGCTSCTGCTCCCCACACAGGTTAAACACCAGGCCTGGGGCTCCCCAGAACGCCCAACCTGGGCAGGAATTTCATACTGGCAACTKCTTTTATTTCTTCCTGAGAATGACCAAATCCTTTTTGGAGCCAAGTCAGGACCAGCTCTCCCTCCAAGACCACAAGTGACATATATTCATAAGCAAAACCAGAGTTTCTTTTTCCTTAGCTCGATCACTGCTAGCTACTGAAACATTTAAAYCAGGATTAACAGGAAAAGCCCAAACAAGCAGCATGGATGGCAAGAAAAAGGGATCAATGTGGGACTGTGCCTCAGACACACATTTACAAGAAGCCAACTTTGCATTGTTGTACCAGATGCAGTCCCAGGGAAAAATGTATGCAGGCAACAGGGAGTTAAGTAAATAATTTTTTTCTTTTCTTTGTCGATGTGTTTAGTTCTCTTCCTGCCAAGACTCATTTCACTCTGCTATCTAGTGAGAGACACATATGGTGCAGTGAAATTGCCATCCAAGAAAGCATGTCCCAGCCTGTTGAGACATCATCAAATAAGATTAAAGCAAAGTAAAAATAAAAAGATAGAACGATTTTTTTTTCTTTTTCTTGTACAGAGAACATCTGATGAAAGTCACCGAGGTACTTGAATGCTTCTAAAGGTTTTGCAACCATTTCTTTACTTTGCCTGGTTAAGAAAAAGGCAGAAATAACAAGCCAGTATCTCCTTTTTCTTCTTCAAGTTAGTGAAAAAATGTGTTTCATAATCAACCTGATGTATGTGAATAAAATACAATATTGCCTTCTCTGCTCCTGAGAAAACAGCACTTCCATGCACAGAGACACAGGACTGTGCACTGGTGGCCTCTCCACCAGCACCTCTTGAGTTCTCTGTGCAAGAACTGGGCCAGGAATAAAAATAATGTGGCTACTGATCTCCCAGGGAGGAGCTGGMCTGTGATGATCCTTGGGCCTTCCCTCCAACCCAGAATATCCAATATTCTATGTCTAAAATGCACAGCAAGGTCTGAGTCAGCTCCCAACCAGCATCTTCAGSTGTCTCTGCCTACCAACTGCTGCATCACTCATTAAACTCATCCACAAATGCAAACTGCAGGATTTAAATATGTGTTAAAAACCTGTTTTCCTTACACASGGACACTGGATGAAGGTGACTTTACAGGTTCTTTCCCTATAAAGTCCTTTCAGTCCCCACATTAAAAAAGAACAGGACAGAAACACATCAGCCCTTGCAGACAACCTGTAGGGCCAGGGGGGAACTGCTGTAGCAACAAGAATCAYCAAGCAGCAACTTGGCAGCTCCTCTGCAGCACTCTGAGATCAGGCTCTAGAAATATTCCACTTCCCACCAGGAAAGCATCAGCAAACACAACACATACAGTATGTTCTGTACTCTCAGTAAATAAACAGGAGTCTGCTGCAAGGCAAAAAAATATCCCACAGGAGAGGAGGAAGCCCAAATCAAATTTCCATTGTTGATCATGAGAGAAGTTCAAGGGAGCTCCTTAACCACAGAATAATCTGCAAAATGGGCCCAGCTTCAGAAACAAGACATATTTGGGGTATTCCTCTGCCAACCTCCCCAGTTAGAACCACATTTCCAGTCCYGTTTCCGAGCCGTCACTGGACTGCAGGAAAGCAACAATGCATCAGTAGCAGAGATTATCCCTGGCCTTAATAAGCTGTTGTTGGCTTTCATAACAACTGCAGCCTAGGCCGAGTCACACCGAGCTCAAAGACAATCTTACCAATAGCCTGGAGCAAGGATTATAGAAACAAGAATCCAAGGGGGGGTGGGAGGGAGCAAAAATCCCAAGAAACAGGGGCTAATGTAAAATCGTTTACATATTAACCTTCTTCCCTTCTGACAGTGGTCAAGTTCTGATTCAAAATACAAATTATCTCCAATTACTTCAAAAGAGGCAGTCACAGAGCTGTCACTTAACCTTCACCATCTGTTTGGCTCAAAAGCAAGCTGTACAGCCTGCCACTTTGACCTCATCTTTCTCTYTCCACACTGGACAGGCACCAAAAGAAGAGAAGATGGTTTATTGTTCTCCCGAGAAAACCCGGGGGCTCAGGGTGCCGCAGGGAAGGGCAGCGCTCGGGAGGTGACTTCATTTAACTCTTCAGGGGCATTTGTTTGGGGAGGATGAGTCTGCAAACCTTCCTCGCTCCTCCTGCCGGCTCTCTGCCGACATGGGGTTTGTTTAAGGAAGAGCAGCGGCTGTGAAATAACCAAGAGGGGGAAGGCAGGCACTGGTTCTGGCTTAGGGACTCCTCTGAATCCAGTAGCCAGATGTACACAGAAAAGTAACAGCTATTTAAGATGTCAAAGGGGAAATAAATCCTGGAAATGAAACAGCTTTCTAGGAAAGAGAGTAGCACAAAATGTTGGGGGGAAAAAAAACCCAAAACCCAAAAAAACCCAAACAAACCAATAGAACCCCAAAGAGCAAAACACGAGCCGATGCACAGTCTGGGAAAGCACAGCTTAAAAAGTCCTAAATATGAGCTCAGTGTGAGATAAATCAGAGTTACCACTACTCTCAGCTGCACAGACCCAACCAAGGCTTCTCCCAAGCTGCTCGTTAACCCTTGCGTGTTGCAGCCCTGGCTCTGGGGCAGGAGCCGAGCTCAGACTCACCCTGCAGCAGTGGCAGTGTGAAGGACCCCGCGGGGGTCAGGAGCTCCAGGCGCACAAACACAGCCCGCAGTGCAGAGGTGTTGGGAATACAACAAATCTGCTGGAGAAAAGGGATTCCAGAGGGGCTGGAGGGCACAATAATAGGGTGCAAATTTCTGAATGCCTCATGGTTTATGGGCAGCTTCTAATGCTTCTGCCGAGAAACATTACAGCATTTCCATTGGCTCTGATCTTTATTTTTAGTTTTATTACCCACTGCATAACAGGTTTCTTCCAGAGAGAAAGAAAGAAAGCAGATCCCTCTGTAAACAGGAGCAACTCCTGAGCGTTTCACATGGCAATGGTTTAGCACAGGCTAATTCCACACGTGAAGGCAGCTCTGAGAACAAACATCTCTGTGGCTGGGCAGTGCCTGACACTCCTGGCATCCCTGGGCACGGCCAGGGGAGCCCCTTTTGCTGTGACTCCGTATTTAACCCAGGAAACRCACACCGCAATGAACACGAGCTGCAAAGTTCCCATTTCCAGAGCAGATGGTAACGAGTCAATTAAACCCGCGGCACGAAGCACCGAGCATTCGGTCGGTGGGAGAAAGGAAAGGGCTGCAAAAGGTGCTGAACCAAATCATGATCTCAGACAAACAGCCCTGACTTCCTAGAATCCAAATTCCTTTGCTACCTTTTTCAGAAGGCAGACAGAATATTGAAGTTGATTTGCAGCTCAGAGGGGGCAGGAACCTCCCCGTGCCCCCGTGCCTGACACCCACCGCAGCCACGCTGAAATGTTTCATTTTACTTAAAACATTCTCCCAGGCCTGCGTATTATTTGAAGTATAATGTACRGAATTATCTAATGAATTCTCGAATCAAACCCTCTCGTTTTGCTGCGGGCCATTTCCCAACAACAAGCTGGAGGCACAGAGGCTGCTCTGAGTGCCTGAATTTAAACACATGTCCAGTGGCCATCAGCCTCGCTCACACTGCCTCTCCCATCCACTCGCCTCTATCTCGGCCGGGCCAAACCCCCTGAAATTAAAAACAAACAGAGACTCAAGATAACAGAGAATCCAGCGCGGCTTCCCAGCACAGSCGGGCCCTGGTGAATGGCGGCCGTCCCCGGCTGGTGACAGTGAGAAAGTCCCCGGGGAGCAGCATCTGGCTCTGATTAGGTAACAAGCTGGAGCATCTGCAAACTTGTCAGTCCCCGGCCCACAACAAAGCCCAGCCAGAAGATGTGTGTTTAAAAAAGGGAACTGGCTGTTGGGTTTTATAAGACAAACATTATCTGTTCCATTGCAGGGTGCCGTTTTATTAAACGCCGCCTAGAAGGGGAGAAATTAAATGTGCTTGTTACATTTTACTTTTCATCTCAAGGAAAAAACCCATTTGGTTTTGTCTGTCAGAAACCTTTTTCCTTGTCTTTCCTCAGTGAAAGGCGGTGAGATACCAGCAGAGCTTTCACAGCCCACAGTAAGTAGCTGCTGTGACCCTGGGGTGCTCTTACAGCATTTCTGTTTTCTCTAAACAAGAAAGATAAAATAAAATAAAACAAAATAAAACTTCCATGCAGTGAACCCAGAAGCKATGAGGATCGAACCCACCACAGCTGAATTAAAATTTACTCGTCTCCATGTTTTCACTTAGACACTTCAGCCGTGTATTTGACTATGAAAGCTKCTACATTTCAACATTTTTTCTTCCACTTTTTTCTGGGTATGTTGAGATGGCCTTTTTTTCTGCTCTGCCTTACTGAATGACAGCTACAGTTCTCAGTGCCTCTTCTGTACCCTGAAATGTATTTATACTTCTCTTTTGAAAAATGAGAAGAGAATACTCTGTGCCCCACATAAGACCGAAGTTCAACGTAASTGAGAAAGAACTGAAGAATATTAAACCTGAAAAGTCAAATTTCTGTCCAGCCTCACAGTTATTTTTGAACATCTAAGGCAAACCACCTATGAACACCTCCACAAAACAGGGGCCTGTAAAACTCAGCATTAGTCAAATCAGTAGTAGAGAYTTGGTACAAATCCTTCTGCGTGGTTCTGGGAATCAGTCAGGAATTAATGGAATTCCAGSACTCCTCAGGCTGAGCAGTTTGCCTCTGAAAGTGGCACCAGTGGCCGTGGTGCCTCGCTCCCTCTGGGGCAGCCTCAAAGCTGGCTGTAGGCTGCTGCTCCCTGTCCCAGCACAGAAACAGCCCAGGGACAGCAGTGACAGCAGCCAGGCACCGAGCCACCACGGGACCCCAGAATGAGACCACACTGCTTCCCAGCCCTGAGATACCCCARAGCTCCAAAATCAGCACTCTGAGGGGAAATGCAAAACGAGAACTTGGGCACAGAGCCTTTGGTTGGCTTTTTTCAAAACCTTGCTGAGAGATGTGGCCTATTTATGAGTTGGGAAATACAAACCACATTATCAACCATCTTAAGGAAATGGATTGATGTCAAGTGATACTTGAGAATCCACCCCGTAGCAAAGCTCCCACACCAGCACAGACAGATAAGCAGAAAATCCTCCCTGCAAACACCGTGGCTGTCCTGATACAACAGAAACCTGGAGSTCTGAAACCACTGTCATGACTTACCAGCCTGGAACGCTTTGCTACACGWGGAACTGATGAGAAAAGAACGATTCCTAATTCAGGTAATTACCCCAAATGCTGCAGCTCCAACTCTTTTTGCTAATAACCCAAATGAACCTTCAGGTTGCCCGAGCCAGAGGATAAATAGAATAAAACCCCCTACTACAAAATTAGTAATTTGCTGCTTCTGAAAAATGGCAGGTGTTATAAAAAGTAACAGGTATGTTTGGTGGTGTAGCAATTCTTGCTGCTGTGGGATCACTGAAACAACCCAGTGAGAACTGGGATGTGCTGGAGAAACCSCTGGGAAGGGGTGTGATGGGAGCCAAGGCACAGCCTCCCATCCCACTGCCTGCCATGGAGAGCCCTCCTCTCTCTGCAGAAGGAAGCCCAGCTCTGCATCTGCTCTTCTCTCTGATTTCAGAGCTGGCAGCCCTCGGGTCAGCCAGCCCCGTGTGTCACAGAGCACATCTCTGCTGGTGCCTCCTGCAGCCCCACAGGCACCCGGGGGTACAGCTCAGGTAATTTCCTTTCCCTCCTGCTTCTCTATTCAAAACCAAACAGGGGCTCCTGAACGCTTCAGTTCCCYCAGCACTGCAGCTTTTCCCCACTGCTGTGATTGCCATTCCCGACAGCCATCTCATGTGCTCAGCAAAGGCCCTGCATTCCAGCAGCAACACGCTTTGGCCATTATTATGATTTATTCTCTTCTGCAATCCAGTGGTAGCCGAGGCCCCTGCCTGGGTTCCTGTGCTGGGCACACACAGAACACACAACACTGATCAGAGAATTCAGCCTGAAGGGCCCCACACACCTCTCCAGGCATTGCCTTGCTCCGTGCATTCATTGTTTTTACCATCCTGATAATAATTAGAATGCWTTTTCACAAAACTAAAGAAGTAGAAGTTTCCCAGCACCTCCACTTCCAGATAGAATCCTGCAATTAACACAGCAACAGGCTCCAGGATTACCTGTGAAATCTTAACAGCCAGSATCCAAAAAGTCCTTAGGATCCAAGGACAGGCAAGGTACTTGTRAGCATCAGGATGATACAAACTGGCCTGCACTGAAGAAATAATCAGGCAAAAATGACATGATTTGATGTGATTCTCTTTCCTTTCRCTGGAAAAGAAAGCCCAAAGCAGCTCCTCTAAATGAGAAAAAATATTCAGAGACACAGTAAACAAAAAGAGCAATATGGGCATGGATGCACGATGTTGTGTGGAAACAAAGGGAAGGTGAGGAGACAGCATCCATCACCCTGGAAAGCCGGCATGGAAAAGTCTCCCCTATCTCTACAAGCAGCTGGGGATGATTCGCAGTAGACTTTTCTGTAATAAAACTCCCTCACGTTTCCTTACTTGGGAAACTCAGTTTATAGGTCAGTTAACAAGTATTAAAACCACAAGAGAACATGAAACGCACCACCTTTTCCTTTTGATCCTTTTTCCCTTTTGGATGAAAGTTTTGAAGTCGGGAATATAAAATCCCTGAATTTTTGTTATGTTTTATGCCTCCACGAAGGCATTAAAGCGGCAGTTTGTGGGCTGAAGAAATATCCCCTAAGTGGCAGGGAATTAAAGCAAGCTGTCCCCAGCACAGCCAGGTGCGCCGCTGCCCAAATGGAACACCTCATTTACAAAACAAATCTGCCTCCAAAATTACCTGCCCCTCTTGATTGCTGCAAGTGGTTTCCATCAGCCCGCGCGGCTGTGCAGGCTCTGGAGCCGAGAGGGGCTCTGGAGCAGCAGCAGCCCCATCCCCAGCGCACAGCCCAGCTCCCCGGGCACGGGCAGCCCTGGATGTCCCCTCGTTAGGGCACAGCCAGGAGCCACCCCCGGCACGGAACTGCCCCTTGCAGGCTCTAAAGGGCCCCTGCTCTCCTGCAGGATGCTTCGGTTTGGAGATCTATCAAAGGCATCTCACAACAAATTACATGGTGAATTATGATCGGTGCTGTGGCCTCCCCTGCACACCCCACTGCTCGCATGAATGGCCGGGAGAGCCCCGTGAAAGGCGGCAGATAAGCAGATTACAGCATGTCAGGTGCCTCGGGCTCCCACTGCCCAACTCCAGCGGCTGCTCCTGTCCCCGACGTGGGGCGCASGCTGCTGCAATTCATGCACCCCTAATGACCAACACTGTTCCTTATCGGGGAAGGAATAACTGCAGAACACAGCGAACAGCCACAGCACAACGCTGTCCCCAGCCTCGCTGCCTTTGGCTGCTCCAGCCACCTCACACASAGGGAAACGGGCTCGTGAGGAACCGAGAATTTCTATCAGAAAGAAGCCTTTTATGTAGCTTTCCTATCATTACCCACGCATTTCTGGCAGCTCTCAGTGTCCTCTAGATCCCAGCGCGCTGCCTAACAAGACCCGCAATGAAAACAGAATGCAGAAAACAAATTAGCATTTTGGAAAGAAAAAGCCTGGCTTTTAATCCTATTAAGATCATGCCTTTTCTTTTTTTTCTTTTTTTTTTTTAAGTTCTCTGAAAGATATACTGATGTTGCATTAGCATAACTGCTGAAATCAGCGTTTCCTTTGAAAGAAGTTGTTAATATTTGGGAATGGAGGGATTTCCCATCCCGGCTCCCATTGTTATTCCGCGCTGCCCCGCCGGTGCCAAGGTCACGGGGAGATTCACCTGCACACCGAGAGAAATGAAGGCAGCCGGCCTCAGCCCATGTATAATTTAACATCCTCCTCCCCAGCACCGCCGCGCATCCCGAAAAATATTTTATTACAATAACAAATTGGTTTGGAAATCATGCATTATGTATCCCGAAATGAGGTCTGCCACTGAAACCTGCGTGTACAAACACAGCCCAGCCGYGCAGGGCAGCGTGGACACACGAGTTATGGGCTCCACAGGGGCTGCAAGGAACCACTCATTCTTCCCCCAACTCCAAAAAGTCCTTTTTTATTACTTTAATCTGCATAGTTAAAAAGAACAAAACAATCAATTGCTGCAAAATGCATTTAGCAGTCCAATGGCATGTCCTTTTCYAGATGTCTTTATGGAAAGGAAATGTTTAAGTGCAAAGTGCCCAGTATATCAAAACATCCTTTGGGGACTTCAGTTCTCAAGGGCAGGGCAGGGGAAAACAATACAAAGCTGCTCAAATATTTAAGTGTTAGTTATATTTCAAAACTTTACCATTAGAACATTTTAAATGTTTTTTTTTCCTTTAGATCAAGCTCCTCCAAATATTTCAGATCAATTTATCAAAAAATTCCTGCTAAATTCTTGATAAATAAAAGGAGTCATTTGCCATTTTCTTTTTAGTTAGAGTTAAAAATTTCATAATATTGCTGAATTTTCAGCAGCAAATGCTGTAAGGCTAATGCACTTTCATGATAGATGGTTGGTTCTGATTTGCAGGTTTCATTTTAAGTTAAATCTACATTGATAAATCCTCCTCTTACAGCCCAAATATCCTTTTTTCTCATGCAAAATAAGCATGTTTCTTGGTCAACTGACATTTTGTTCAAATGGACTTGAGGTAGCTATTTATGAATAATTAAGATTAAAATGTTTCTGTGATTCCCTCAATGCTTTTTTATTTTAAAACATTTATATCATGTCAAAATGGACTTATTCTTCCAAAGGTAACTTTCCATTAAAATAATGGAGAAAATGACATTTCTAATTTTGATAATAGCCCTGAGTTCAGAAYGAAAGTCAGAGCCTCCTGCTGCAGAGCACGAGGGGTTTTAGGATTGAAACCATGATGTGAATTCTCTGTAATGGTGTTAAAATCCTGGATTCAAAGTATTTACAACAGGACAAATAAAATCAACGACATTTCCATTTTATAACAGCAGCCCTGACTAAAGCTTTATTCTGGACTCTGTTTCACTCAGTTAAAATGATTTGCTTTTCTGTTCTTTATGGTAAAAGAGTCTGGCAGATATTGTTATTAATTACACTTGGTTCAATTTTAAACTTTGGGAACTATTTTTATGAATAGCTTTCAAGCAGCTATTCAGCCTGGACATTTGTTATTTCATTTTTATTCCAAGTAGCAAAAATGAAGAATACTCTAAACACAGTGTTTTGCCACAGGAAAGGCAGGAAATATCGAAGCCTTTGCATTTCTAAGGTATTTTAGTTCAGTAAATATTGCCCAAAATGAGAACCCTGACACTTCCCTGTTTGAATCCGAGTGCAGTCGTTGCCCTCAGCCGCTGTTTGTCTGCAATTTCGTTGAGCTGCTCTGATGTGACCAGACACAGCTCGCTAGGGAGCAAAATCAGGAGAAATCATTTAATCTAATCAGGATATCTGAGAATGGGAAATGTTAGCAGCTTAATTTGGGATCTCTTAAAAAGCCTTTTGTAGTGCTATTTACCGACACGCTGAAGCTTCTCTTTTACAGCAATAATTAACAAATTGGTGGCAGGAATTAAATGTCCCTATTTGAAACCAYTGCACTGTTCTTGTCCCTTCCCCTCCCGAGGGTGAGCCTGGCAAACAGGGAAGCRAAGCCCCCCATTAGCAGGGATGCCATTTTCGGGGTGCTCTCTGCAGGAAGGGATGTGATTCATACAAGCAATAAGCAAAGCTCAGGCTCAGGATTTGCAGCGTCCTGSCTCGTGCTGCTGGGGTTAAATGATTAAAGCCATCCCTGCCTGCTCGCTCGGGCTGCACACACGTTCCCCTGAATTTAGCTGTGGGCAATTCAGAGCTGCATGGGAAGTGCTCTTTTATTTGTTATTAAAGTCCCTTGCTATCTTTCAGAACTGTTTGTTACACAGATCTGAGCACATACACGTATTAGGAAAATACACTGAATAAAGACAAGGTTATAAAAACTGGGTGGAAATCGCTCAGTGCTCATTTTTCATGGCAATTTGCTTAACGAAAATTATCAATGGCAATCCCTTCAATCAGTAAATACCAGCAGCATCAGTCTTGTACAAATACAAGTACAAAACAGAAGTGTTTTGCAAAGCCTGCATGGAATCCTGAGGGAAAGGGACACTGAGAGGCAGAAYGGGGCTCTGGGCTCTGGCCAGGGACCGTGCACTGCAGCTCACAGGGGCTCTGTGAATCYCCCACACAGGCTAAAGGCAGAGCACAGCAGCCTCCTGCAGAGCTGTGCTGGCAAGGAACACAGCTGAAAGCTCAAATGGAAGCAGGTTTGTGCATCCTTTTCCCACTCAGGATGCTGTGAGKGGCTGGCGAGCAGGACACTGGGGGAATGCTCAGGATTTGTCCTGACAGGATTGGGGACAGGRAGAAACCCAACCCCAGAGCACAGCRGTGCTTCCCAGCACAGTCTGGTCACAAAACAACCCTGTTCTGATTAAGTGTCAGAGCACAAAGAGCTGAGTGCAGCTGCTGGGGTGGGAGCAGCCCCTGCCCCGTCCTGSTGTGACACCAGCCACTGTCCCCACCCATGGGCACACCAGGTTCAGTGGGGACACTGTCCTGGGGCTGCCTCCATCCCTGGGCTCTCCTCTCTAAGAGCTTTCTGCTAAATGCAGCTATCGTAATTCATGGTTCCTCTGGGCTGTTGGAAGCCAACTGATGAATATTTGTGAATTTAATGGAAAAGTTACGAACCCCAAGAACTCTTTTTTACCATCATTATTAGAAATCTAGTCCCATGGAAGTTTCTACTGGGAAGAAACTCCCCAGGGTGTTTCATTTCATGTCACTCCCTAAAATGCAGGCTGGCATTTATGTGCTACACAAGGCCAGGGACAGAGAAGGAACCCTGTCCTTCCTGCACTTGGGAACCCAAATGCACTCCCCAAAGCCACCCCCAGGAACGAGGGGCTGAGGGGTCATTCCAGGATGATGTTCACAAAGCACCATCAGAACCTCCTGCACACACAACTTCCCCAGGAAAGCAGCCAGATTTCACCCACAGACAATCAGGTGAAGATCCCTGGCAAGGAAGAATGCTCAGTGTAAAACCAGAGCAAGATAATTTTTATGGGTTTGGATTTTCCAAGTAGCAGGAGGGTGCAGTTCTGTCCACAAAAGCTCACTACCCCTCAGACATCACCAGAAATKATATTGAGCAGTACTTTTGTAGGCAGAGCTCTAAAATAAAATATAAAAAACCAAATCTGTTCACATGATAYACAACTACATTTTGTAGCAGCATGTGAAAATAAATTTAAAAGTATTTCAAGCATGTTCTCAAGACACACAAAGGGACAGTRGGACAATTTGCTGCCCAGAGAACTTCTAGGAAGATGGTAGCCACAAAGGAATGCCTGGCCCCACATTCAAAACAGAGGTTTTAATTTCCTTGGAAAGTAAATACATTTTTTTCCTCCTYCCTCTTGTTCCTGCTTTACCTTTCCCATCCTCTACCACTAAAAAACAACCTCTTGTTTGGCTTCACTGCATYAGTTCTCACTTCATCTAGACTTTAATTTTTACTCACAGCTTCTATGATTTTTGTGAGAGTTTTTGCTCCACAAATGTTGTTGCTCCAGCAAGCAGAAGCAGAGATTTATTGTTKGTTTCCCAAGCCATGGGCACGTGGGAAGGTTCCCTGCCATTTCCCCCAGTGCCATTGATGCAGAAGTGGTGCCAGGCCGTGTGCCCCTGTCCCCCTGGGCACGGCCCCTRTGCCCCCCTGGCAGCAGCACACCCCAAGCACAGCAGTTCAGGCAGCATCACCTGCATCCTAAGCAGCAATTCCAAGCAGGGCCTGCACCAAATCACTTTGGTTTTGCTGGGTCTGTGTTTATTGGGGCTGATCCATCACATCACAGTCTCAAGGAACAAGAGCCATTTTTCAGTGTAATAGGTTTACAGTAAAATGAGATTATGGCTTTCTGAAGCCCTGGGACAAACCCCCAAAGATCCCCTATGTGCAGAAAGGGCCTCACTGCCCMCAGAGTCCTCCTGTAAGGAACAGCTACTGTGCATCTCCCCCTTCCCCAACAGCTGGAGAGCTYTGCTCTGTCCACTCCTGGCATGTGATTGCCACTCCAGCTCCCTTTATTCTCCTCTGCACATTTATCCAGTCCCATGAGGTCCCTTCCTCCTCTGAAAAGGAAAGCCCAAGAGRCTGGATAAATGTTGCTGCTATTGTCCAGGAGAATCCAGGGGCCAGCAGCAGATACTGCAAACTGTGATCTGGGTCACCCCTGAGCCCAGCACCCAGATGTCCCCTTTCCTACAGCCAGAGCAGGACAGCAGAGCTGCAGGAGAAGGGAAGCACAGATCAAGCCTGAAAAGATTATTTTTAGATTGAATGAAATACACCGCCCACAAAGACAGGGAGAGCAAGACCTTGGGAAACCATGGGACTTCTTTCTTTCTGTGATTTAAAGGAAAACACTGTTTCCTCTTGGCGTTGTTAAAAAACAATTCCCATTTAAGCAGTGACAGGCAGGACTCTGTAATCTGTACATACAATTTAATCCTTTCAAGAATCAGCAGAACCCACATCAATCAAGCCTTCATCAACTTGTAAAAACAATATTTTGATTCAATCAGATTCAAAGCCCCGAAATTCCCAACTAATTAATGCAGGGTCACTCGGAGCCGCCGAGGCAATGGCGAGCAGAGTGGTCAAATATTTACCCCTCACCACAGTAGACATTAGGACAACCAAAGGACCTGGAGAGTGGGCAGGAATAGATAATGTGACTGTCACTGCAGCAGGTTTCATTCACTGCGAGTATTTGGATAAAGAATTATTACAAAGGAGAGGGAAAAAAGCAAGTGAAGCCTCTGCTGTAAGCAGCATTCTCACATCCTGCTCAGGGGCTGTGAAATGGGCAGTGACCCAGGCAACATCCTTCCCATTTTGGGATTTTTAACATGCATGTCTCCAGACAGTTGAGTTGCTTTGATTCTAGTCCTCCCTTATAACATTCACAATAAATTACATTATAAGAACATAGGCAGCAAAAAATTACTGAGGAGTCCAAAGCATTGAGACCTTCTGCCCTGCCTGTATTCCTAGAAACGAGACTGGAATTCAGCTTTTCCCTTTAAATATCCTTTAAAAYGTGTGCCCAGCATGCAGGATCTTCTCTGCAGGGAGGGGATTTTCCCAGCGAGGAGGGTGCCTGTGTGTGCTGTTCCTGTGCAGTTCCTTTGTGCAGCTTTACACTCTGCCTTGGAAGGAGGCATTTTGTGTTTGCCCCCCTCCAACACCACCACCCCAGTGATCCTTTCCAGATGCAGCCAGTGCAGCAGTGAGGGTGAGCAGTGCAGGACTCGTGTCCTCTCTGGCTCTGTGTGCAGCTCAGGGATCTCCTGYCCATGGCACAGGGTGCCCAGAGCAGCTGCCCCAGCCCCGAGGTGTCACAGCCACGTGGGAAGGGGCTCACAGCTACCTGGGACAGGGGAAGCCACGAGCTTTTAGGTCCCTTCCAACCCAACCCAGCCCAGTCTGTGATTCTGTGGGGCCCTGCATACACTTCAGATTAACAGTGATGCAATTAACACACACTTCATTCTGCAGCCAAGTTTGCAGAAAGTTCAACASCAACCATTTAGGAATTCCAAATTTTCACATTGCCTGTACTCAGAGACAACTTGAAAATTAATTATATGCACATAGGAGTTTTTAAAAGCCATTTTGTAGAGCCTGTGCTGGTGATATTCCAGTGCAACCACAGTCAGAGCAAGGTTGCACCGTGGCAGGTTTTAGGAGGATTCCCTGTCCCAGCAGCAATAACTGTGATAGTGGAGAAGGGTCCAGGTAATGGCACCTGAACAAATCCATTTGAAGGAATCATCATGAGTCTTCTCCCAGTGTGACCACCATGGGACAGCCCTGACAGCAACCTGGAGCTGCAGGAGCAGGTCTCCATTTCCAGAGGAACACCTCACCCACGAAATGGCAGGTGTAAAAACCTGACTGCAGCATCTCCTCTTTAACTGCATTACTGCCACTCCTCAGCATCACAAARCAATACATGGAATACTGTTTGCTTTCCCAGGCTCCTGGGATTTCCTTGTGTGCTGCACTTCACAACCCTCCAGCAGAGAAGCTGCCTTGGCCAATTTTGGGGCAGTTTCCCATTCTGCCTCCAAGTGCTGGTACAGTCCTGAAGTGTGGGGGATCCTAAAATAATCCCAGCTTTAAAATGCCAAGCACAGGTGGAATTTWGGCCCTGGGTGGATGTTCTCAGCAGATGAGCAGTTCTGGCACACAGAAGGGAAAGGCAGCAGAGGCTCCTGCTCCAGGTGAGGCACTGGGGCCTCATGGGCTCTGCTGGGGTTGCTGAAATTCTGTGCCAGGGAACCTCTGCTATGAAACCACCCAGCCCAGCTTCCCCTGCTCCAGCTACTACAGATGGGGGAGCTCTGGGATGGGAACAGTGTCYCTTCTGGTYTGAAGAAAGAACAGTTGCCCTGTGSAATGCYCCAGGTCCCAGCAGCTGCTCTGATGGGTTTCCCAGGCTAGGGGATCCCTCAGCAGCCCCCACACAGGGCAGAGCTTTCCTCCTGTCCCTCAGGAGATGCCACAACTCCARACTCAGTGGCTGATGGCAAGTGTGGGTCCCTAATTTACATCCTGCAGGTTCCCATTCAGCCAGGCACACAACACTCAGTGATAGCAGCACATTTTCATGTTGAAATTACAGCTCTTTTTGAAAGTGTCACTGTTTCACTTTCACCTTGGATATTAATTCAGCATCTAATCCATAACTGTTTGTAAATATGCACACTTGGGATTTATTCTAAGACACATCCAAAGTTCTTTTATCCCCTTGCTATCATTYCCTCAGTGATTCTGCAAACCAGCCTGAATGCTCCCTGAGGAAGTGCAGTGGGATGAGTCTATTTTTAAGTTTTAAAATATAACAGAAAGACAAATTTTAACAATAAATCACAGATCTAGGTACTAAGTGCCTGGATATTAATAGAAATATCACCTCTCACACAGAAGTTCTAACATTTTTGCTACAGATATTTCAGAGTAGTAAGGAACAGAAATTAAGGAAGTCTGAAGCCTCAACTGGTAATGGATATTCCCAGGAGGAAAGGCTTTTTACATCATCCTGCAATGCAAAGTGTGTTCCTAATATGAAACCCTCCCCATTCTGTCTTTCCCACAGTTTGTCCCCAAGAAATGATGAGTGATCTGGCACCAGAGCAATCCCTCATCCTGGTGCTTTCTCCTTGGCTCCTGGTCCTCCTGTGCCTGTGTCCCCCCTCAGCCACAGAACTGTCCCTGCCCTTGGGGCTCTCCAGTTTCTCCATTTGCTGCCCCTGGATCCTGCAGGCTCCCAAATCCATTCCCCACCTTGCACCTGGCATCACCCTGGCAGTGCTCTGCTTGCCCAGGCCAGCACAGGTGTCACCTTGTGCCACTGCCACARCAGGCACACCTGCCCTCTGAGCGTGCCCTGCTGCACCCCCACACACAGCTCTCCCTTCAGCTTCACCCCACTGACACCCAYCGTGGGCTCAGGAGCAGAAATTCCTCTGGAAATCAGTTTTTGTCTCACTGTCCAAAAGAATTGATTTATGAATTCTTTTTTCCCACCAGAGTTAAGGAGCTTAAATAGCAGCAAGATGGGCACATGCCAAGAGCTGTCCCTGCTCCATGGGCTGCCTCATTCTCCTCCCCACAATCCTCACTATATATCTCAAAGCACTGCATCAGCTCTGGGAAGAAGAGCTTGGCTTTTCTATATGCTCTGTTAAAACAAACTACGTCATAAAAATAACTGATGTTTGAAATGTAATTGGTCACGAGAATTTGCAAATCAGTGAGATAAAAGTAGAACAGCTCTGTAAATCAGGGGGTGATGAATTGACCCAGAGTGGAGTGAGCTGAGCAGCCCCTGTCAGTGTGTCACCCAACATGTATTTACAGTCAGGAGCACTTGCCTTCACAGGAGACTCTGCAATTCCTGATTCTGATCTCGCTCCACACGGCAAGAGAAGGATCCTCAGCACAGGGTGTGCAGGCAGTGCCCACCCCCTGCCCACAGCTCAGCATCTCATTTCAGAGGAGCAGAACCCCAGGATGGTTTGGGTTGGAGGGCACCTGAACACAAGCCAGTCTAAGGGAAGGTGTCTCCTGCCCGTGGCAGGGGGTGGCACAGGATGGGCTTTGAGGTCCCTTCCCACCAAAACCAGCCTGCAATTTTGTGACTGTGTGATCACTACCAACAGCCTCTGTCCAACTGCAGGCCACCAGAGCCCCACAGCAGTGTGGGGATGAGCCTGGAACTGCCCCAGGGCACAGCCAGGCTCTCCAGAACCTCCAGCCATGGGTTCCTGTGTGCTGGGGCTGTGCTCCACCAGCACAGGCAGGCAGCTGCASTGGGCAGTCCCCTGGCACCATGCAGCCCAAAGCTAACCCACGGAGCTAAACAGAAACTGTTTTCTCTCTTTGCATCTCATCTGTTAGTACAAAGTGAGCAAGAAATCTATAAAGGACTAATTAAGACAAAATGTGTTAAGTCAAACATGTTCTTCCACAGCTGAGGGTGATATCCCAGCATTCTGCCAGTCTGAGGAAATGCAGATTTACAGTGGGGAGGGGGAAAGGGAGGGCAGGGCTGAGGCAGCTTTGGCCACCCAGCCCTGGTGGCACTGTGTGGCTGCCACCAGCAGCAGGGCTGCCTCCATCATCTCCCTCAGCTCTGCTGCCAGAGCAGAGCACAGGCAGCATTTCCCCAGCCTGCTCCCAGCTGCAGCCCTGCCTGCTGTGCCAGGAGCACACTTATTTACCTAATAGACTCTAAAAGGTATCGAGGGAGTCGTTCCTTCAATTGGGTCATTCTGACATATGTAAATATGTATTTAAATTTGGTAAATATGTACAGTATTTAGAGTATGCAGAGAATGACACTTCTGTGGAATGGGGCACCTCTCTCCAAAGGGCTTGTGCTACTCCAGGTAAATTAAGCTCCTTTCCACACCAATCATGAGAGCTGGAATCTSCTGGAGAAGAGGGCTCTCCTTTGTGAGCTGGTGTGAGCAAACCCTGCAGAGCCTGGCAGCATTCTGACTGCAGCCAGTAATGAGATGGACTGCAATAACCCAGTGGGTTTGAGATACTATCTGATTTTAAGGGTAGAAATAAAGATTCAGTTCCAGGTAGGAAATAATTCATTAATCAAAGCAATTCCATTMTTAAGGACTATAKATGTATATTTATATGTATATATGTATATTTATATGTATATGACGTGTGGGGATTTGCTTTAGGGGTAATTATGGTGGCCCTTGGACTTGATCTCAAAGGTCTTTTCCAACCTCAAGGACTCTGTGCATGAACCCCAGCTGCTGAAAAAGCCTTGCACACAAGGTATGGATGTCTCTTCCTTGCACTTAAAATGCAAACACTTCCCCAAAATAAAACTCTCATTAACATTTTTCTCTGAATTCATTACAAAAAAATCTAACAAACCCTTGGTCTCTTCTGCTTCTAGCCAGAATCCCTCAGAAGAGAATAAATGTGTGGATACTGCATCACTATCCCCACAGCTCTGCAMCCCCAAATTTCCTGGGCCACTGCTCTAAGCAGCCCTGTGTCACAGAAATAGTTCATTGAAGAGTTCTCCCAGTAAAACCACAGCCTGCTTGGTGCACCTGGGTTAGAGAGAGCCCTTAGCAGTCCTGAAATAACTCTGGTTTKGAGGTACTCAAGCAGGACTCATTTTTGTAGGAGAAGCTCATCCACCATGCCATGGCTTGTTCAGGAATCCTGGTGGGTGGGACAGGGACACAGGAASTCCAGGTGTTCCAGTGCTGAGAGTGAAGAGGTTTGGGGCCATGGCAAAAGCTCCCAAGGTTTTGTTTCCCAGAAAATTCCTCCCTGGTCCAAGCTCACCTCACACTGTCAGTATCAAATGGGAACACATTAGACTACACTTATTTATCTCACAGCCTGAACAGCAAGTGGAAATCATTTAGGATTTCTACAGGGAATATAAAGGGGAAAATAAACCAAAGCAGTTCTCAGTATGACATGCTAAGTCCCTTTTTGGAGTTTCTGGGCACAGCACTTCACACTGAGTATTTATATGTGTGTGCATTGTCTGTACAGAGTGCAGCTCTGCACACTCCATTAAAGGAGGTACAAAACCATGCAAAACCCCAGTAACATGTTTATATTCTACTAAATGTAAACAGTGCTGACACATTTCTAAATATAGTCCTAATTTCTRTCTTCAAAAAAGCTTGTGAAAATGAATATAGCCTGGATTTCCACATGCCCCAAGGAAACAAGTACAACCCTGCCATGTTCAGGTAACTCACAGGTGATAAAGGGAAACACAGGGAGGGTGAGCTGGTCCACAGGAATTACACAATTGACCTAACAACCAAAACTGTCCAAAAGTAGGAATAATTTTCATAATCCTAATAAAATCAGGCTTTGCAACCTTCAKCTGACTGTTGTTTGCCATTAGAGTCTTCCCTTAGATCAAGTTATACAATGAATTTCAGCTCTCTGCCACTTCTGTTTTCAACAGATTATAATGAACATCATCTTAGGTGTGCATAATACCTTTAGTAATGTGTCAAGAGAAGAAAGTGCTCTTCCCAACACAAGCTGGGTTAGGGGAGGAGACGCAGAGAAATCACACCAAAAGAAAATCTTTCGAACTCGTACTGAATTTCAACATTCTACTTGCTTATAATGTAGTATAAATAATTCACACTTGGAAATCTTCTTTTCAGGAATGTTTACTGACACAGCAAAAATGCAYGGAGGGGTTACTGACATGGCATGTAAATGCACACCTGAGGAGACTGGAGTGATCACCAAAAGGGGAAAAGAATTCATCTAAGGAAAATGTCAGCCAAGAAAATCCATCGTCCTGAGTACAGCAGGTAATTAACAGCTCAGGTCCCTGAGTCCCCTTCAGATCTGTCCAATGTTAGATGTGCTCCAAAACACCATCTCAGAGCACAGACTGCTTCTGCTACGCCTCACTCTTTGATCTGGTTTATATTTTGATTTGAAAGATACGCAGAGAAAATTACTAGGAAAAATCTACCATGATGGGGAAAGGAAATTTGGCTCAGGTGTTTTTGCTCTCTGCTGTTGCAATGAGCTTTGTGGGTTGGAACTGGTTAGATAATGCAGTTTTACAGGAGGGGACTGGGCCAGCAGCAGGCATTGTGTCACCTGCCCTCAGCCCCACAGCCAGACCTGGGCTYCTGCTGGAATTCCTGTCCCACCTGAAAGGCACAGGACAGGAGAAGGCTGAGCTGAACAGCCCAGGCCATGGGGACTCCCAGGGGCCTGTGCCCACTGCAGTGCCCAGAGCTGGGGACAGCACAGGGACAGTGGGGGATGGTATGGGGATGGTGTGGGGATGGCACAGGAGGCACAGGGATGGCACAGGGATGGCACAGGGATGGGCACAGGGATGGCACAGGGATGGGCACAGGGATGGGCACAGGGATGGGCACAGGGATGGGCACAGGGATGGGCAGGCCCAGCTGAGGCACTGCCTGGCCATCCTGGGCTCCCCTTCATGCCCACCCTCCGTGACCATCACACCCTTCACAGGGAACAAAACACTGCAGCAAAGAAAAGGTTGGCTACGTCACACAAAAAATGGTTCAGGGAAAGGCAGAAAAGCTCATGAAATTGTRACTGCAATTATCTTAGATTAGAATATTTGGCTTGAAAGATCTGGAGGGTATTGTTTTTGATAAGGCAGAGCCACTTGACAAGG
Organism: Alauda arvensis; assembly: GCA_902810485.1. Lineage (NCBI taxonomy): Eukaryota > Metazoa > Chordata > Aves > Passeriformes > Alaudidae > Alauda > Alauda arvensis. The sequence continues at coordinate 292,646 of CADDXX010000556.1, read as the reverse complement.
CCTGTCACCACTCCAGGTCTCTCTGTTGTCAACTCAAGATGAAAGGACATCACAAGGAATTAACTTCAGCTTTTAAACATTTTGAAAATGTCAAAGAGGTCATAGCTGATCTATTTCCTTATCCAGCATATTCACTTGATGAAATTTGTGGTAACAATGTGTTTTTACTTTTCATTCAGCTGGGTGTGCAGCGGCGGTAATTGATCCCAGACTAATGAGGGCTGACAGGCGCCGCTGCCATTGGCTGAGCTGCGGATCAATCACAGCTGCCCGGCCTCGCTGCCCGCACCACGCTTGGCAATGGCACTAATTGGGGAGCGCAGGGAAACCTGCTCCGGCCCCTCCCGCCGCTCCCAGCGCCCTTGATTTGGTTTCCAGTTACACTAGAGCCAATTTAAGCCCTTTTATAACCAACACCTTCCTGCATGCAGGACCTATTGTTCCTGCCTTCCCACGAGCCGTCTAAAGAGTCCTAAAATATTCACTGAGATGGCCCTAAATTAGAAACGGGCCCGATCTGTGAGACAGCACAAGTAAAAGTGGAAACTAAATATTTGTAYTGACCTTTCAGGAGCATGATCCAAATCAGTAAAATATCTTAAAGGCATTTTGTTATGCACAGAGAGGTGAAATTTGAAAATCTCATTTAAATGAACACGTGAGCACATTTGCTAAGAAAGGGTTTTCTATTTGCAGAACACATGAGGGTCTCTAAACACCAAAGTCACCAGGTAAAAGAAGCAGGAAGGCGGTTGGACGGTGCTCACTGCCCCTACCCCCACAGGAGCTGCAGAGAAAGGTCAGGGCTGCTGCCACGGCCCTCCCAGGGATGCTCCAGGAGCCAAGGACCCAGACATTTTCTGCATCAGCTCCATTCATCATTACCCTCCATCTTGAGCTCCAGCAATAAACACAGTGTGTGCTACAGAGAGACAGCACACCTGAGACACGAACAGAAGGGACAGAACGTGGCACTGACAGTCGGAAATACTTTGTATTTCAATCCATAATCAGAGAAAAAAACCAAACCAAACCAAACAGAAACAAAAACCAAACCTAGACAGAAACAGAGGTAAAGTTTAGAACAAGCAAGCACTAAGGTTTAGAACAAACARACCTAATTATGCTGTTTGTTCTCCAACCTGAGATAAAAATAATCCAGAACRTATTAACAGGACTCTTCAGTGATACTTCAGATATTTCTCCAAGCAAATCACTCAGTGGAAGTATTTTAGGAAAACCAGCTCCCAACCAGGTTTCCTCACACATTTAAGATGGAGGGGACATGAAAGAAAACATATTTTAATAAACTTCCACCTGAATTTACAATTATATGCTAAAAAAARGAAAGCATTTACTTTACATTATTTAAATCTATTTCTTTACAATATTTGGCAGACAGCAGGAGGTCACATCTTCTGTACAAGCACAGCTGGCTGAAGCTTTAGTAAGTGCCCTGTCCTCCGAAGGTGAGCCAGGCTGTGCATGGGAACAGGAACAAATCCCAGCAGGACCTACAGACGTCACCCAAGGTGACTGCTCCATTCCCAATTCTTTGCTCGTGTTTTGAGAAGTGTTTCACGTCCGTGAGCCACTGCTCCACCCCGGGAACCTGATCCCCATTCAATTAGTCACTGGCAGCAGCAGCACTGCAGGTAATTACCCAAAGTGTCATCTCCCCCCTCCCAAAATGTAATTACCGCAAGGATCRGCTCCCCTGTGCCAGCCAGGGACAGGCAGGCACAGCTCAGCACCGGCTCACCCTGCTCACCAACGAGACCCCACTCAACAGCAGGCTGGCACAGCACACACAGCACACAAATGCAGTACTGAGCTTAAGGACACCCAGGTTTCACTGAAAGTTCCACAGAAAAACCTTAATGCTCACGTACAGCTGGGACAGGCAGTGGGAGCCCCTCCTGCCCCAGCAGTGCCACAGCAGAGCCCGGGTGGGAGCCTCCCMCTGCTCTCTCAGCAGGATCTGTAGGGAACAAAGTGGCACCGGGGCTTTGCTGGTCTCTGCCTGCACTGTGAGTTCTGCAGGGAGCACAGAGTCCCTGMGGAGGCTCAGGGCCACCCCTCAGCCCAGCAGCAGCGTGGGCACCATGAACCACGTCCTGCACTGCTGTGCAGAGGAGCTCAGGAAGGCAGAGGGAAAGGAGAGGAGCCCCTTTCCCAGGCAGTGTCACGGGGCAGTGAGGAACACAGCTGGAACAGCTTTAACACAATCCTTCCCAAATTTCCACCAGGCTCTAAAAAAACGTGTCAAGTCTTTCAGAATTCAGTGCACAGTAAAAAACCCCGAGGAAGCAGCAAGGTCCTCTTTGCTTCCTCACCTTCCTTTCAGGCCAAAACACATTGCACTGACATTGGATTTTGGCACAGCAGCATGTAAAAAAGGAGGAGGAAAGTCCTTGGCAAATATAATTTCCYCATCAAATTATATTTGATGGCAATAATAGGCATCCTCTATTTTCAGTCCTAGGTTAAAAAAAAAACAGCAAACCAACATAAAGGCATTTTACATCCYCTGAACTCTGTGGCCCCCACTTTCTTATTAAGAGGGTTTGAGGTTAATCAGTTTAAAATTGCATTGATTTATATAATCATTTTGATTCGGTGAGGGAATAAATTGAAAGGAATTATGAGGTACATAACTATATGCTCCATTTTGCTGCTTGTTCAAGATTTGGATATAATACAAGGGAAAGTAACACTTATCCCATGGAATTCTCATGGATCTATGGCAGTCCCAGTGCCAAAGAGGCAAAGCAAAGTCTCTGAAATAATATTTAGGAGTGAGGGAAGATGTTAAAGAAAAAYTGAATTTATCAGCAGCTCATAAACAGAATGAAAAAGATTAAGAAATAATAGAATTCCTCTTAGTACATTTCTTACTGGTGTTGTGTTCAGCAGTGGAAGTGAATGACCCTGGCCCTACCATCACCTTCCTCCCACAAACTCAGGGCTCCCCTCCCTCCCTTTCAGAGCACAAGTTATTCTGGGGTAACTCAAGTCCCACCTAAAAGCTGATTTTAATCAGCTGTTTGCTAAATCAAGAGGAATTTAATTAAAGCTTTTTAACCTACTCTGTGGTAGGACCTTCACAATCCATTTCCACCTCCTCAAGTTGGCCTGAGGAGAACAGGGCAGCTCCCAGAAACGGATGCTCCAGCTCTAGRAATGCCCACTGCTGGAAGCTGGATGCCCAGGGCTGGCCCCAGATCAGCTTTCAGGTCCCTTCCCACCCAAACCATTCTGGGATTCTGTGAACTCTGCCTGCAAAGCTTCTGTTTCAAAAAGCAGAGTATTTCTGTGTGCTTACACAAACATTACTGCATAGGAAATCCAGAAACATTCATTTATTTGGAATTACCACTAATTGCAGTTGAAGACAAAGACTTTAAAGATTTTAAAAATGCCACMAGTGACCCTCACTCCCAGCACACTGGGACTGCTCAAAAAGCCTCATTTTCCATCTGCCTCATGGCTGTGTTTTCTTATGCAATTGGAAGAGCTTTGAATTTCATTGAATTTAGATCCAAGCCTGACTTTTTTTCCCATCTGCTTTTATTTTGGCATCAGACTCGATTATTGAACAGACACTAACACAAGCAAAATCTGGTCCTTTCCCCAAGCCAAGGTGTACCAGAGCAGGGACACTGAAGTCCCTCCTGGTGAGCACCTTCACACTCACAAACCTGAGTCTCCTCTGCCCTCCTGACTGGCTTTGGCCTCTAAAACAGAGCCAGCACACACTAAAAGGTTGGGGAAACAGATTATATTTTTAAAGTGCAACATATTTTCTTCCTCTGATTCAAAACAGCAAATGTTAAACTTAAAGACTCTTCCTAGTGCATGTTAGTGACAGGCAAAGCTCCCAGAGGGGTGACTGCCTTCACAGACAGGTAAATGAGGGCCCATATAAAACAGCCAAGTATTGATGTTGTAGTAAAATTCAAGAAAAACACATTGGCAGACAAGTAAATTTGTCACTAATAATTTAATGTAATTTCCCTAAAATGGAGGTAATAGGTACTCAGGGAATACACCTCCAGGGTTTACATCAAATGTGCCTGTGGAAAATTGTGAAATAATATTTTTTTTAATGTAGATGCTTTGGCTGACATGTTGGTTTATGATGAAAATCACTCTCCTGAAATGATAAAGGGGAGGGGAAAATACCAGCTCCCAAAGATGSCCAAGCTGGAGCTGCTGAGAGCAGGCCCAGGACAGCAGCAGGAGCCAGGGGAGCTGAGCTCCTCCCTCGGGCTCCTCTGAGCCCTCCCAAGGCTGGGCTGTGGTGCCGGCCGTGGCACTGCCCCTCACACAGCCACACCTGGGAACAGCCCGAGCTCGCAGAGCTTGTGCTTGGCTGCACTGAGGGCACAGCTCAAGTTGGGGTTAGTTCCATCCACACAACCASGAGCTAATCAAGTACAAAAGCTGCATTTTCCCCGAGTGTTAATGCAAGATTTTAGCCCARCTCCTGGGAGTGTTCACTTTGGACCCTGCAGGATGGTGCTGGATGCTGCTCAAGAGCCCTTACCAATTATCATGTGGYTTCTGTAAATGTTAAACAATACCTGACTCACACAGGTGAAATTCAGAGAAAGGAAAAACAAAAGAAGTCTCACTATGACTGCTGCTCCAGATAGAGCCRCTTCTGSTTATAAACTGARATTTCACTGGGCAGGTTTCATATGGGAAAGGCTACTTGGTAATGTTTGGATCTTTTTTGTCTTCTGAAACAGAGACTGATTTGAAACTTGTCCTAACTAAACAGAGCAATATCYGATCCCTCATTTCAGCAAATACAGAAAAAAGAGATGGAAAATACAAGGTGGGACATGTCTTGGTGTTTGTAGGAAGGGAAGAATTAAGCTGTGAATTGCTTAGACTGGTTTTTTTCCAGTTTTACTGTGAAATGACTGAAGAGGGATCAAGTTCTGGAGTAAAACCTATGAATAATTGGAAAGCACAGATTTATAGTCCCAGAAAGTGATAAAAAACCCAAGGCGGGCAGGCAGCTTTTCCTGCACATTGCACATTGCACAAGGCAGGTGCCAGGTTKCCCTCAGCTGAGGCAGCTGTGCTCAGTGAAACCCCCTGGCCTGAGGAGCTGGAGCTGTCCTGGCCAAGCAGCAGCAGCCAGGGCTGTGCTGAGCACAGAGGAAGCTGGGCTGGGACAGTGCCAGGACTGGAACCTCCCTGCCCTGCCTGGCACTGTCTGTGAGTGCTGTGCTGCTCTGAGCCTGTGCCTCAAGCACCGAGGGCAACTCCAGCACCTCCCAGACACAAAGCACCCACTCATTTCTGAACACACAGAAATATCACCTTTTTCCTCTTCTCCATTGCTGTTGAGCTTTGGAGCATTAAAACAACAACACAGAGAAAATTCCCAGCTGCTTTGGTGAGAGCAGCAAAGCCAGACATCAGATTCAAAGGTTTTCTTCTTCTGTGAGAAAACGTCTCTTTAAAATTGCATTACTGGCATTTATGATTCATTCTGCAAATAGTAAGACTTCCCTGTATGAATCTGAAATTCATTTCAGAGATTTTGAGTTTAACAGGGATAAAGGCACCCCATTTTTCACAGCAATAAAGAAAGATGCACCTGCCAGGAGCCTGAGCAGGAACAGCCTGGGAGATACTYGGTAAAGGAAAAACCACAAAAAAACATGTATTGATACAATAAAGAGGGCTCATCTATCATTTCATACCAAAAGATGGGTGTGAGATGATGAATTTAAAACAATTTAAAAAGCTGTTGTTTTKGGAGAATCAGTGGAGCCACAAGAGGGAAGGGATTTTGTAAGCTGTGACAGGCAAGGAGGTGCAGCTCAGGTGTGAATGGRTCCTGCCAAGGCTCTTTGGCCAACCACCTTTATCTAACCAGAAACTCAACTGTTTTGTAAGAGTGCATAAACTATTTAATTAATGAATCTATTGCTGCAAAAATGTAGTCTTAAATCTGACCTGCCCTTTGTGCCTTTCATCTGCCAGTTTTCTGTAGGATTTCTCTGCTCTCCTGAGCTCCCTTTGAGTCACTTCTGGAGCACATCACTGCACCCACRTCCTTCCCAACCCTTGGGATCCCCTCTTCTGTCCTGCCCCTGCCCTTCAGGGCCAYGTGAGCACTCCAAATTCAGGGTAAGGCAGGCCTGCTCTTGCAGGAGGCTGAGAGGGGAACACACCATCACAACACAACTCCTCAACTGCTCAAAGATATCATGGTAGAAGAGATTATAAACTCTAATTTTGAGTAATCCATAAGTGATGAAGTTATAACACTTTAGTTTCTAAATTTTGTTGCTTACTCAATAAAACATTGAGGTAATTTAGGTTAATATGAACCTTTGCAGAGTATTTAATTCCTCCTCTGACTGTTCCCTAGCTTTCTATGATATTTTGTGTATGAATCCTCCCCAGAGATGAAGATTGTACAACAGCAGCCTGTGATACACAGAGACAGCAGCCAGGAAATTGGAAGTCCAGGCTGAGCTTCATCCTTCATTTGCACCACTGCTGAGAGGGGGAGAGCAGAGACACAGAGCTAYGGACAGGGAACAGCTTAACTTTTAATTTCCTGGATGTTATCATTTTAAATAGGAGCCTTGCTGTTATTCAAATCTGTCAGAGAGAGGCAAAGGGAGGTAAGAAAAAAAGAAATAATACAATTTCTTCAAGCAACAGGAGTTGGAAAGTCAAAGTCATTTTCTCCAGAAGAAAAAAGCAACCCCCAAGCCAACAACCCCCAAAGCCAAGGCCCCAAGGGTGCTGCTGGAGGAGGGCAGAGGGTGCCAAACAGCAGCTGCCAGCACAGGAAGGGAAGCTGAGTGCCAGCTCACACACCAGGGACACCCAGAGAGCCCCAGCCCTGCTCTCCCTGGAAGCAGAGTCTGCTCAGGCTGGGGCAGCCCTCATCCAGCCAGCAGCACCTCCTGAGCAAAGTTACAGAAGCTAAATACTGTGAAAACATCCCAGACAGGAGCCAGCCCTCGGGAACCCCAAATCCTGCCATGAGCCAGCACATCCTCACGTTCTCATAGACAAAACTCCTTCATGCTGATGGCAGCTGCCCCAGCTGAGGGAAGGCTGGACACCAGAGTCCCTTGATGCCCAGCTCGTGCTGCTCTGGCCTGGGCAGAGCTGAAGGCTCTCCCAAGAAAACAGCCCACAGAGCTGTATTTAAACTCTGAGCACATGTTACTCATCCAGTGTTTCAATACCSCAGTCTCACAAGAGAATGAAGGATGGTCATTTGCAAACTAAAGAGTTACAGAAATTGGTTCTGAAAAAAGCATGAGAGAATTTAAAGGGAAACTTCTACACTTGATACTTMATTTACAAAGTTAAATAAGAAAAGCAGGAAAAAGGAGAAGGAACAAGGAAGACTTGCAGCATTTCCAGGACTTCACAGCAGCTGCAGCAGGTGAAACAGAACCTCGAAGCACCAGCACAGGGAGACGGTTCAGGCATGGCTCTGATTTATTTCCCTCTCCTGCACAAAAGTGCTGACATACATCTCCAAGCACAYTTTGACATATGAATGTACACTAGACCATTTACTCCATAGGTAATTGTACAATTTCCACTGAAGACAATTCTTAGGCCTTGGTGAAGGGATACTTTTAGTAATGGATGACACCTGAATAATTAATTATTCCTCCCCATTCCACCTTGTCTCAGATCCAGGAGACAATTTCTCCTCCAAACACTGCCTGGTATTTCTCAGAGCTCATCTTTGTTATKAAGGTGATTTTCTGGATCCTATTGCTGAAATGTTGTATCCTTCAAAGGCTGGGAATGTTTCATGTCCTGAACCATGTGAACATGGAATAGTCTGTGGTTCCTGTCCAATAAAATGGACAGGGAGTTTGGCAGAATCTGATGGCAATAAAAGCCCATCAGTGYAGCTCTGATCTGGCTCCACCAGATCATTTGACTACACCAGCCAAATGAGAAGTTTATCAGGAAGATTTATGCCAAGAAAATGTAACAAAAATCCTCATCCCACTTTGCTATGTGGCCCTTGATATTGCATTTTATTCTTTATTTAGCAGCAGCAATGGGCTCACACACAGACTGACTGTGGACAGAAATACAGCATGTGATGTTCAGAAAGCAGGCAGCCACTGGCTGCACCACAGTGGTGTCACCACTGCTGAAAACATCCACAAGCAGATGCAGGGAAATGTCCTTGCTTGCCTTGCATGGAGAGAGGAGAGACAGGGACAGCAGGGCTGAGAGCAGATAACAGCAGATCCGTGGGAGCAGCTGACAGAACATGTGCTCACAACAGCGAGCACTTGAGGACTCAGTGAGTTCAAATCTCACATCCGTGCAGCAAAGCAAAGCTCTCCTATCACTCTCCTCCTGAACACAGGAAAAACTGTTTCCTTTTCATSCCCAAGGAAGGCAGTGCCACCTAACACTCCCCTGCCCCTTCTCCAAAGTTCCCTGGTGCTGCTGCAGCAGAGTGACTCAGTGACCAGTGGGACAAAAATTACCTGGAGTAATTTTGCAAGTGACATCTCTGGGGCCAAGGTGTGATGGAAGAGAAGTGAGCAGGACAGAGAGCCAGGTGAGGGCAGTGGGAAGGGAGCTGGCCCAGCTCACTGCAGTCACTGCATGGCAGGGAATGACCCGAGAGAGGGGATGTGTGCCATGCCCTGGCCCAGCCCTGCACACCCTCCCAGGACAGCAGCATGAACCTGTCATCAACCTGCACTTATCCCCCAAAGCAAGCCAAAGCAGCAGCAGGATTTCTGAATGAGCAGGATGACAACCATGGGAACATTTGTCCCTAACAGAAGGCAAACTCCCCCACACACCCAGCAAGGTTTATTTCTACCAAGGCAGCTTTAACTGGCATTTCAAGTAGCACAGTCATATTTAGTTCCTGGCTTTGCACTAAGAAACACTGTCCAAAGTAATTGGCTTCCAYACTGGAGAGCAAAGACAAACCATGGAGCATGTTTGGAAAACCTCAACATCTGGTTATAGTCACAACCTCATAAAGAGAGAATTTGAGCTGACCCATTTCCTCCTGTCATTGCAAACGAGAGGAGAGAGAAGCCACCAACCCCTCCTCAGTCCTTTGACACCCGGGGGATGGGCCCAAGAGAGCCCTGCAGTAACAATCCCTGTCCTCGGTGGGAACCGGGGCAGAAGTGGCAAAGGGGCTTTGTTATCCCCATCAGTGACTCCTGAAACAGAAACCACAACTCCTCCTGAGCATCTGCAACGTTCTGAGGCAGGACTTGTGAGCAGGCTGCAGCACCCAGCAGCCCCTGGGATAATTCCACATGGAAGSAACAGCAGGAGAGAAACAGAGCCCAGAGCAGTGACCAAGCTCTGCCACAGGACACAGCCACRCCACAAACACTCATGTACTCACTGCTTTTCTTTTAATACCATAGAAAACTATTTTTAAACACACCTGAGCTTTGCACTACTGGGTTTCCCACATTAGGGATATCAACAACTCAGAGAAGTTTCCCAAGAAATGTATGCTCAGCTCTTATCCTGGCACTGCAGCACCTCCCAGGCTGGGGTTTTAGCAACTTTCAGCATTTTAAATGTTAGTGTTGGAATTCCCTTCACTTGGGAGCAGAGGCAGACACTCCACAGCSTGGGAGCTCAGGAGAATCCCAAGGTACACAGCCCTGGGGAGAAGGTTTCTCTTACCAGGCACAGAACAATTAAATTGGTACTTTTCATTTCTAAATCAGTCCTGTACATTTTTCAGTACCAATTTTACAACAAATATCTATGTATAATAAAGAGGGATTCTGTGCACTTCCTAGGAAGCCCAGCTGCTGTTAGCAACATTCCTAGAAATTTGCTCTTTTTGCATTTTGAGGCTCTCCACCTGCAGCAGCCCTGGGCTCCCAGCAGCATTTCCCTGCTTTCTGCTCCCACTTGGAAAGACTCAGGAAATTGAAGATTGCTGCATGTAGGAAAGGAGTCAGCCCTTTTCACATTGTCTTCCACAGAGCAGTGAACAAAGAGRCCCATGCAATCATCTCTGCACCAAAGCCACATTTCCACTTTGGCTGTTCCAGTTACACAGCAAAAAAACCTTACAAATACCCAGCCTTGAAATTCCAGGCACTCAGTGCCAGGGATCACCCCACCTCCRGAGATGCTGTTTTAGCAGCCAAGGACACATGCTGCAAAAATCACACATCTTTTATTTATTTACATTATACACACATCAGCCTCCTGCTCTTTTCCTATTTTCACAACTTACACCTCTTTATTTTTTTTAAATGAAGGCACAACTTTGGATTACTGAGTACTAAAATGTACATTAATGATAAAAGATGACCTTAAAAATTATTTGGRTTTGTCACTGAAATGGACCTGGATCCATCACTAGTTATACAATATTTTTTTTTATTATCTGCAGATTTGCAAAACTGTTTCATACCTTTATGATTAATGGGTGACTCTTATGTGATTCCAGCTAGACCACAACAGATCTAAGTTGTGTTTCTTTTTGTCCTGTGTGTTTTCTATGTGCTCTGTGAGTTTTAGAAACAAAGAATTCATTCCAAAATTAAAACTAAAAATTTGAAGTTTACTAAGAAAAGGAAGGCAATCTAAATTGGAGAACGATGAAATAAAGAAAAGGTGATAAGGTAAAATTCTGAGTCAGTCAAAACCAATGGCAAAACTCATATTCACTGCAGAGAGGTGACAGAATCACCACCCCAGAATCCTCCCCTCCATGTCCCTGGCAGAGTCCAAAGGCAAGAGAGGCACTCAAAGGCTTCCCTGAGATCTGCTCACATTTAACCCTGACAGTTACAGAGATTTTTCATTCTTTAATTCCARTATTTCCTTTTTTTTCTACCCACATCAGCCAAATAAATTACTTCTCCCTCAGGACTCTGGACAAGCCAAGTGGGCAAGTTCAGCTTTTTCTGTCTGCATCAGTCCTTCAAATTGATTTTTTATATTTTAATGAAAAAAACTCCTTCCCYGAGTTAATTTCTGGATGGGGGTTTGGCTCTCACATGAAAGGAGCAGTCTGGTGCACCCAATAAGGGTCTGTGTCATCCTCACAGAGAAATTTTGGAAAAGGAACAAAAAACCTTTCTGATGGACCATGAATCTGCAAAAGCAGACCACAAAGGAAATTCTTTTGAARCTGTAAATTCCCAGGTACCACAAAAGAACAATGTGCATTTTCTCAGCTTATCTGCGAGCAAAATAAAACCTTTTCATGCAATAATAAATTCTCAAGACTATTCCTGCACACTGGTTTGCAGCACAGAAAATACCAGAAAATGCACATCCTCCACACTGGGCACTGACCAATTCTCAAGAGTCTTCCCCAGGTTTTCCAGCAATGATAGAGAGATGTGATTTTTTACATGCCTGTCTGTAGGTGTATCCAGAGCATACCCACCCACAAGTGCTCTCTGTGCACAAATGCAGGACTGCTTCAGAAAAAAAAAAAAAAAAAAAGACAAGAAAGCTGTTTTTCCTGAGTGCCAAAGGGGCATGAAATAAGGGGCTGCCGTGTGCCTGTGCAGGTCAGAGCAGCCAGGCTGCTGCGTGTCACTGCCCCAACTGCTCCATCCATCACTGCAGCCCGCAGTGACCGCAGCTCTGCAGCAGCACAGCAACACCCGATGGAACGCTGACCTCCCGAGGGCAGGGGCTCACAGGGAAAATCATTTCATGCCCTGCTCCAAAGCCAACAGCACAGTTCACAGCGATCTGCACTTCATTCTTTTAGTTCTAAAATCAGGTTTGCTGGTGAGCAGCACAAACTGCAATAGCAGATAAGGAAACTGTTACAAAGGCTTTTAATTTTGGAGGCATTATCAATTACATCCACCGAGATACACTTTCATGGCATTCAGGATTTTAATTTCTCTGAATCACTGATGAATATTTTTTTTAAAGCATAACCTGTTCMGTGTTATAAACAACACTATTTCCTTAGTGATCGATTGGGTAAAAACTATAGCTGATTAGCCTGAGGRATTTGATTGAAGCAGGCTGCAGTTTTTGCCAAACGCACACTTTCATGTCCAATTAAACCAAGGAGACAATCTGTTCTAAGAGAAACCCTCCAACTGCAGTCTGGAGCTGTTTCACRCAGGAGGGGATCACTGGAGTTATTTAATACCACAGACAACCGGGTCAGCCCCGAGCACAGCCCGGAGCTGAGGTGYCTTCCCCGGCTCCACCCCAGACCTGGCAGTGATTAATCCTCCGTTCAATCACCTGCTAACACCCTCTTAATTGCTCCACAAGCTAATTGAATTGGAAGCTTAATAACACACAAATAGCAGAAATACCGTATAGCTTAAAACTTCAACTAGTTCAATAAAATTGAACCAATTAAAAAGAAATTTCAAATAATCCAATAAAATTGCCAGATCACATTTTAAATGTGCATCCCAAACTTTAGAAAGTAATTTATTTTTCCCAGGCCTTTCTCTGGAGATCATGGGAAAAGCTTACTGAGCATTTTCTTTCCTTACTGAGTTTTTCCAATGTTACAAAATTTTTTCCTTCTCACACAGGTAGTTAGTTCTGCAACAGCATCAAAGACACCAAGAAATCTGGAAGAGGTAATTAAATAATAGGACAGAACAGAGAGCCTCAGTGTCTGAGTTTGGCAAACAATAACACAAGTATATTTTGTTTTATACAAAAATAGAAACAAATATTATCCTGTTCAGATTGAAGCATATTTAATGGCAAACAAAGCCCCCAAAGTCATCACAGAGCTGATTTCTTTCACCRTGGTGCTTAATACAGAGAAAAATTCGGGGATTTTGAGAGACAACAACCACCCAGATTTTAGTTCTGATGAGAAGTTTGGTTGACAGTGTTGGGAAAGAYAAAACTAAAACTGCTCCCTTGTTTTTTTAGTGAAGTGAAAGATTCAATGAACACATSTGCACAATAATCTACCAAGGAGCCATGGGCAGCAACTCTCCAGAGCTTTGCCCAGAGCAGCTGTGACTGCCCCATGATCCCTAACATGTCCCAGGTGAGGCTGGATGGGGCTGGGAGCAGCAGCCTGGGCAGTGGGAGCTGTTCCTGGGCATGGCGGGGATGGGATTTTGGGTCCCTTGCCACCCACACCACTCTGGGCTCTGTGAGAAGGAGCAGCCTGGCCCTGGCACAGCAGCAGCCAGGTGCTGTCCACTGCAAACCCSACTGAGGCTCACTGAAACACCCCAGTGTTTGATCCTCCTTCCTGACAGAGAGCAGGGCTCCACTCCAAGCTCATTTAATAAAAATAATGCAATGCAAATGAACCTGAATCAGAAAAATTAGATTGATGGAAGTAGCTCGGTCGCTGTAATTACAYGAGGTGTATTATTTCTTAAATTCTCTTTGCATTAAACATATACCATACATTTATCAAACATAATTAGCAGTTTAGGTGACAAGGATTTGATTTTTCTCCTGCAACAAAAAATCCTTCTACATGGGTACATACATCTGAAACCTAACATGAACGTTTCACACTATCATTGTTTGCTGCTCAAAGGAAAACTCCATAAAATCAAAGAATCAGAGGGCAAATACTGTGTGGGACTTACAAAAGAGAAGATGAGGAAGATGGCCAGGTCAGCCTTGTGTGGATTTCATGAGCATAAAACAAAATTAAGTCAGTCCCAGCTTTTAAGGCTGTTAGTCAAATAAATCATATTTGAAATCAAAATAATTGATGATATCCCAGATTTCCCTTATAATCAACCTTTAGTTTTTTCAATCATAGAAATAAATTGATGAAAAAACAGCAAGAGAARCAGAAGATACAAAAGAAAGCTAACAAAGTTGAATTTCCAACACAACTAAGATAATCAAGTTTTTCCCTCTCTCAGTGTTTCTTGGGGGCTTTGGACTAATGGGGGGCTTTGTTTAGGTTTTGAGTAGTCTGCAGTATTTTTTAAGCAGTTCCACAGAAAATAACTGTATCAAAATAATGGCAGAAAGCACTTTCATTTTTTTTTTCTCCTCAAATCCCCATGGACTATGTGGGGACCTCAAGTCAAAAACCTTCACTTTAGAACAATAAATAAATAAACCAGCTAAACCCTTCCCAAGGCTGGGCAACTGTAGCATAAGTAATGCAAGAGGCTGAGAGATGCCAGATAAATTTGATTACTATAAAAGATGGGAATATGTTTCTTTCCTCAGAGAATTCACAAAAAGGGGTCAAAAACAAAGCAGCACTGAAAGCCAACAACTTCATTTTGCCAGCAACTCAAGGCGAAAATACAATACAATGGCACGGGGAGGTTTTATCACATGGGTGCAGACACCTCCTAATCTTCTGTTTCTGAACAAGGAAAATAGCAAAGACAGAGTGCAGGCAAAATGGGGCTCTTCTTTCTTTTCTGGAAAAGGCACTCTGATTAATATATCAATTTAGCAAAGAGTTCAAGAACTGTTTGCTTCTTTCACCTGCTACCAGTGTCGTGGAGGCTCTATCTAACACATTGCAGTTGGGAAAAAAGAGTAATCTTACACTCCGTGTTTTTCTTCCCATTTGTCAGATTACCAAATCATTTATCTCAAATGCATTCAGGAGCATCATCAGGAGAGATGACCCATGGTCCTTTCCTCGTTAAAGAAAAACCAAGTCCTGCCTCAGTGTTAATYGTTCCAGCCCTGAGTAATGAGGAGATCCGGAGATCCCCTGCACTGTTCCCTGACTAAGAGATAGTCCTGATTTCACATTTCTCCTCTGTAAATAGATGAGCTCCTGCCAGCTGCTGTTACAATGGCACCAGCATTTTGCAAACCTCTCTGGAATCACTTTTTCCTTCCCATGTCTGAGAGTGGCACTTGATTTTTTCACAAGCACATTGTGTTGGTGGTACAGGCAGCTCCTGGCCCCTCCTCCCGAGAAAACACCACCCTGCCAGACTGGAATCTATTCGATTTCACTTCTTTTCATCACTTCCAAGTCATCCAGTTCCTATTTACCACCCCAAACTCTGGCTCCATTAACAGCATCTCCCAGCACTGGGCCCTCAGCCCAGTTCCAGCAAACCACAGGTAATTTATACAGGAGAGTTACAAATAAGATGTGTAAAAGAAGGCTGAACTCATAAATCCACTTTAGGCACACAAACCCTTCCTGCAGACAAGCAGCAGCATTGTGCAGGGGCTGACAGCAGCAGCTGCCCTGCAGSACTCAGGACAGCAGCAGCACTTTCTGTGGGGATATTTTTCACACACTAAGATCCCACCCAAATTTGGTSAAAACCTGTTCATTCAATGCTTTGCAGTAATCAGGCAGAGTCCTTTACTGTGTCAGACAATTTCAGTAAGAAAAGGTTGGCTATGTGGTTATTCCTGCTATTGCACAGGACCCTGCTCTGGGACACCTGGGGGGCACGAGGGGCTGGGGTGGTGTGAGAGCACAGCCAGCACAGGGGAATTTGGGGGTCTGTTCATCACTTCACTGCTTCTGCACTGCTGCTCTGACAGGACAGCTCACCAGTGGGGAAATTCAGCTGCAGGATCCATCAGGCAATTCAGAGATTGAAYTGAATACTGAGGAACGAAGAAAAGGGCAACACTGACTATCATGACAACAAACAAATCAGCTGCTGCCTTTAAAAGCCATCTACATGCTGTTCTTAGGTTTTTTTCTTTCTAASCACTGAAAAGCTTGCTTGCATCAGCACAGCACAAGAGCAGAGCTGGAAGGAAGTCTGTGCTTTTAGAGAGCAGAAACACAACCTGAATATGCCAAAAAAAAAACCAAAAAACAAACAAACAAACAAAAACCCACAACAAAAAAAAAACCCACACCAAAACCAAGAAAAAACATAAACAAAAAAACCACCACCAAAAGAATCCAAAGCAGGATTTTATGAAAGTGTTCTCAGTTTCTTCAGACACTGTGYTCTCCTTTCTAAAGAACCTGATGGCACAATAGAAAAACTATTTCTCTTCCAGTAYTGTTTTCAATAATAACATACAAATCCTGACCACCAGCAATTTAAAAACCCAACAAAATTCTCTGATAAGAGACTTGGAGACTTAGATATGCAAAGACTACACAGAAAGGGAGTTGAAAGAGCACTTCTAGAACAGCTATAAATCTAAAATGCAGAAGTGTGTGCAGTTACCTGTGCACACAACCCCTAAACTCTCAAAATGACACTTCAGACTGGCACAGATGTACCAAACTCAACTGCCAGGAAATACAGATGTTGGACTAACCAGGATAATGGCATTTTGGGTCCTTGTGTGTCTAACTGGACACCTCATTGTCCCCYACAGGAGGCACCCCATGGAATGCAGGGCACAGTTTGTGTGACTAGGCTGGGAAAGGAGAATGTTCTGCCTGCAGAGCTGCTGCTCTGTGCCAGCCTCACAAAGCCAGACTCTGCTTCTCCAGCGGGTATCGCTCTTACTCCACCTCTCAAAGCAAGCACTGCACTCCTGCTCTGAACCCCATCACTCAACTTGTACAACTCTCCCTTCAGGACAGTTCAAAGCACCCTCACACCCACATGGCAATCTGCAAAGCAGTGCTGCTCAGGCCAGAAACCCCCACAAACCCAGAAAACTGCCTCAGGGTATTTATTGATGCACCATCTTGAAAGATTTTTCTAATGAATTTTGTTGCTGTGAAAGACTTCTGCCTTTCAACAGCAGAAGAGTTCTATAAAAAATTAGAAGTTGGCATTTCTGAATTATTATTAGGAAAACTTGAAGGACCTGGTGTAGGGCAGGTGTTCCTGCCCATGGCAGGGGGTGGAAGGAGATGGTTTTTGAGGTCCCTCCCAACCCAAGCCACCCAGTGAGTCTCTGAAACAGCCTCAGCAGCAGTGATTTCACAGACATCAATGGCTCTGCTCACCCTGTGCATCAGACAGGAATTTTTCATTTCATACATCATTTAAAACTTGCTGCAGTGATTCCACAAGCTGTCTACAAGCACCTTCTTTCCCAGCCCCCTCCAGTTCAGGTTATTTTGGCCAAAAGTGAGCACACAAGCAGACTCCCATAGCACTGGCAACAGAGAAGCAAAGCAACACTTAACATTGGCTAAAAGAAGAGAAAGACCTTGTACCCTCAAATAATATTGCAGCTTGTATCTGAATCCATCAAAACAAAACTACACTGACCACATCATCAGCMAATACCCCAAACATCCCAAAGCAAGCAGCCAGCATTAGCACTCAGGCTCTCAGGCTCCTCAGTATTTTTAAACAGATTTGCATTTCTRTCACATTTTCAGAAGTGTAAGTGTGGACAAAACCTTCTCTTCCCAAAACCACTTGTTCAGACCTCCAYATTCTGGAGCCATTCACACAGACAGATCACTGGCTGCTGCAGCTGCCCAGATAAAGTTACAAAGATCACAATTATTACTGCATTTATTATTTCTGGAATAGACCTTCAATGCTCAAATAGAGATAAGTTCTGAAAACACAGAATTCCATAACCTTCCATGCAAAGACTTCAACTCACACTGTGGCCACAATTCACACATCTCCAGACTGACAGCTGAAAATCAGCACCTTTGACCTAAAACTCATTGAAACAAAGCTAAAAACTCAGTGTGGAAATGCAAAGCTAGAGGTTCACTCACCATTTGTGAAGGRCCTCTGGACTGCAGCATCTAATACRGGACACTCACTGCCTGGGCCGTAATTCAGTAATTCCTCTTCTCATTCAGGATAAATCCAGAAAGGAGCTGGCACAAAGAAATGGAAAACACACATTTAGCTGGGATTGGATGTGAACAAACAATTTCTTCTAGTCCATATAGCTAACAAAAATCTTCCATAACATCCTTCTTTTCAGTCAACACCAAAACATTTCTGTAAGCACTGGGAAAAAATACTGATTTAAAGTAAATTAAAAGACAAGGCACAACAATCACCTGAACATTGCTAAAATTTTTGACATGCTGGAACACATGTGAGTTTCCAAGTGTGCTAAGTCAGAGCACTCAAATGTTCTTGAGTCAGGAGAATTTTCAGCCCAGCACAGGAACACAAGGAATGTTACAAAACCTAAGACCCCTCAATGACAGCTTCTGGAAAGCTTCCCAAATGACTTGTCTCCAGTAACCACCCACAGAAGGAGAGATTCTAGTGSCCATGAATGAACCCCAGTTCCAGGGGTTATCCAGTCCCATCTGGCTGTAAATGTGCCAGTCTGCTCCCAGCTCAGGACTGGAGAGCCCCAGAGCCAGACCCAAGGCAGGGACCCCCAGGCCCTGGGACAGAGCAGGGACAGCCACTGCTGCAGGCTCCCCTGCACCCTTACACAGCACAAAGTAAAGATCCATAGCTCTAAACTGTTCCACTTCATCATGAACTTCTCAACTCACCAATCAATACAGTATTGAGCAAGAAACAACAAGCCAGAAATATTCTTGAACAGAAAAAACCAAGGCCAGCCTTATTCAGAACTGTGAATCGTGCAGCTCAYACGTTTTCCAACATAAGTTCAGGAAATAAAAATCTCATTAAAGCTTTAGCCAAAATTTCTAATTCATCAAAAGACCATGTTTTGAATACCAATGAATTTCATGAAAAAGAAGTGAGCTTTTTTTCCTTGTCTGCATGTCTGTAAAATCTCTCTCAGGTTACAAAACCAAATCTGATGACACTGAAAAGTCTTTCAGGAACAAAGACAGACGAGTAAAACAACCACCAGATCTCTTTAATTCCATGCAAAAGTGTCAACAGCAAAATCACTGCATCTCTGCCATAGCAGAATATTAAATAGTTCATTAATATCCATTTTCCCTTCTTCTCTTTTCAGAGGCTACTAAAATTGTTTCTGTTTGATTTTACATGAGTGAAACTCCTCCCAAATGAAACAGGTACAAGGATCTTGAAAGAACACTCAAGTGCACATCACTCAAGGCCTTGGCAGGCCCTATCTCTGCAAAACAACAATAGCATCCCACCAATAACAATGACTTGCTTAACTATTCATTTGGGTAAATAATGGAACTGAAAATTATCTAGTGATGGATTTACACTTTTACAATGCACCTCGGGGATGACAATGAATAGGGACAGAAATTCTGTGTTACAAAGGCTGACACCTCAACTTCACATTCCTCCTGGCTCCACAGAACAGCACCAGCTGCAAAACGTGGCACTGCAGTTTTAGCACTTTACCTTTGCCTAGCTCTACTGTGAGACATCCTATATATATAAATATTAYTGCTATTTCAGAAGCCCTTGCAGATGCCAATTCAAACCAAGCACAGCTGTATTAGGCAGAAGCTGTACGAAAACCACAATGGGTGTCATGGCCATTTTAACTCCAACCATGATTTAATAAATCCCCCACTCATCAGATATTCCCTCCTTTATCAGTTACCAMAGAATTCAACATATCAGGGGTTATTTCAGAGGGAGCACTACCAGAACGGCCTAGGCAGCCTTTTTTAATTTGAAAGCCTTCATATTCCTGGTGGAGGCCCAGAGGGACAAAGGCTGGAGACACGAGGCTCACTGTCCTTCACCAGCCTCCTTGGGAAGCCCATGGAGCTCCAAGACCATGTGGACCCTCAGGTGAAAAATCAGAATATTTGGAGGCAGGAAGCTGACAAAGGCAACAACTCTTCTGGCAGCAATGGCAAACACCAAGTTTCTCTTTAAAAAGTTAAAGATGACTTTGTGTTTAAGCAACAAACAGCAAGTGTTTACCTGTGACTATTAGTTCTCTCCTAGGGAGTTTATTATAAACAGTATTTCAAACACAGGACTTTAAGAGACAATGTATAAATATTTTAAATGGTAAAATATAGGTGCTGGCTTTTTTTTGTACTATGTCCAGAAAATTTGCACAAACACATCAAATTCTCCACCTAGGGAATTTACTTTATTGTTAAGTTTGCATTTAAAACAAATGTACATGACCTATTTTGGGGCTAATATAACTAAAAGGAGCCTATTTGTTGTTTATTATTTATAGAAGATTCACTTCAGATTAGGCCTCTTGCAGATGTGTGTATCTGTGTGGCATCACAAAGCATCTGCACAGCTCCCCAGCACTGAAACACGGGAGGAAATGACAAGTTAGGATGTCTCCAGTACACAGAGTGCTTTATGAAAGCCCAGATTAAAAGCTGGTTTTTCCCTGCTCAGAAAGGCCACATGAAAGAGCTGCTGCCCTGGGTAATGCATTGACCTTCTGGGGCTGATAATGACAAGTTCAAGTTCCTGGAGTTGGGCAAGATGTGGGACTGAAGTAAGTGCACTCAAGCATTGAGTCTGTGTGCTCTGGCAGAGCCCCACTCACAAACAGCCCCATGCAAACAGAGAGGAAAACAGCTTCGTTTTTTTATTTATATAACCCAGGAGCTCTTCTACCCCATCAGCATGGCTCAAAACTGCTTCTTTAAAGGCTTCAATCTAAGGCACTGATGGTTTCTTTCCATTTTAATGGAAAACTTGAAATTATTTCATATAAAAGGTGTCACATTTATGAAAATAGWGATGCAAAATTGCTGCTCATGCCTAAAAATCTGCATTTTCAGCTTTTTCTTGTAAACAGAGAAAGAGTAAAACATGGCCAAATCATACCTATCCTGTAAGAGATAAAACATCTCTCTCAAAACCTCCAGAAAATCCAAAATGCATTTTTATACAACTAAGAAAAAGCAGAGCTGACACAAAGCCTCTATTCCTACCAGTCATTAGTTCTGTACAGTTCTGGGGGCAGAGGAAAACCCCACCTCAGTAAGCACAGGCTGGCACTGCCAGTGCTGCTACACACACAGCACTGTGTGGTAGCACATTCTGCATTCTCAAATATTTATATTTCCAATTACACTGGGATATTACAACCTTTGCAATCTTTGTTTAAGTTACACAAGACAAAAAAATAAAGGCTAAAACAAATGCTATGGCTCCAGTTGGTGTAAATCAACATGTACATCATCAGGTTTTAATCATCAGCTCGTGCCAAATGGCTTACATTGAAAGATTCCTGCCAGGACAGGCTGTGAGCACAAAGGGAATAAAGCCATTCCAAAATAAATTCCCTTTTAAATTTTGCTCTAAAAGAGTATTTCTAATTTCTTCCTCCTCGCCCCCAATTCGATCTCATCTCAGAAACATGAATTTAGTTGGAAAGAGAAATTTATCACAGGCATCTCCAAAGTCCTGGGTGATTCCAGTCCAGCCAATTTTGGCCGATTTTTACCTTCCCTTAGAAAACAGAGTGATATTAAATACAAAACCCCACACATCCATAGAACACTAACATTTCTGAAACAAGATCTTGAGCTGAAGTTAAGAAATTGCTATAATTAAACTTGTCCAGGAAGACAGATTAAGGTCAAATACGTCTATTAATTTTGGGTAACCACTCTAAGCCACCTTAGACTTGATGTTTTTCCTCTGAAGCGCAGCATTTCCCAGCACTTCCCACGTTCGTGGCCGGTTTGCAGGGATGATCCCAGCCCAGGGCAGCGGCTCGGGAGCTCCGTGCTCCGCTCCCGGAGCCCCGGCTGTGCCGGGAACCGCTCCCTTCCCAAGGCACGGCAGCCCTGCCTCCGGCCCAGCACTCGCGGGGACATCGGTGTCCTACAGCGGTGACCTACACCCGTGTCCGGGGATCCGGCATTCATTCACTGATCCATCCATCCATCCATCCATCCCCCGCGGGCGGGAGCGGCACGGTGGCACAGCTCCTTTCCCTCACAGCCCCTTTCCCTCACAGAGCCCTTTCCCTCACAGCCCCTTTCCCTCACAGAGCCCTTTCCCTCACAGCCCCTTTCCCTCACAGCTCCTTTCCCTCACAGCCCCTTTCCCTCACAGCCCCTTTCCCTCACAG
>CADDXX010000556.1:241609-270033 GCA_902810485.1 Alauda arvensis | reverse complement strand
CCCTCACAGCCCCTTTCCCTCACAGAGCCCCTTTCCCTCACAGCCCCTTTCCCTCACAGCCCGGGGCTGTCCCTCACAGCCCCTTTCCCTCACAGCCCTTTCCCCACAGAGCCCCGGGCTGTCCCCACTAACCCAGAGCGGTAGAACGGCATCAGAATGGCCTCGGCTGGTGGTCAGGGACAAGGCAGTCACAATCCGGCCACAGGGATGGGTTGGGTGGGAAGGGCCCCTAAATTCCACCCCAGCCATGGGGCACCCTTCCACTGCTGCTCCAAGGCCTGTCCAGCCTGGCCTGGGACACTGCCACAGCTGCTCCGGACACCCTGAGGGAAGGTTGCTCGCCCATCCCAGCCCGGCCATGGCAGCGGGTCCCGCAGGCCCCGGGGCAGTCACTGCCGGAGGGCCCGGCACTGACCCGGCCCGGTGTCCCCGTGTGCCAGCGCAGGGCCCCGCTCTCGATGGTTATCGGCCCCACACCCGTTATCGGCTCCCCCCCGTGCCGGAACAAAGGCGCCGCTCCCGCTGTCGGCCCCGCGGCGCGGGCAGCCGGGGGTTAAACACCGACCCCGCACACGAACCTTCCCTCCATCAACACCCAACTACAGCAAAACCTGCCGTTCTCTGCAAATGGCAMAAAAACGTTCTCTGCTTTAGGGTGAAACACCCCTTTGGTCAAGTATGTCTTAACCTTTGCTATTTCAGGTTAGCTCGGGAAACAGAGAAGAAAAGGCTACCCGGGGTTTTAGTTTTAATTCGACACAGTAAAAACCTAAATATCCCTCTGAAAATCCTAAAGTTTGTAGCATAACTTCTTTATTTAAATAAATTCTAACGCAGTTGTTATTTACCTAGAAACCAAAGAACAATCTGTGTTACTAAGATTTTTTTCCCAAGACATAACATTATTTGTTAACAATCCTGAATATTCATTATGGGAACACACAACCTTTTAAAAGCTGATTGTTTTTCGTAAATTTTGGCTACTTCGGAGTATTCTGTRCACAAGTTAAATGAACAGACACCTGGGTAGTTTTCAGGCGAATGTTTAAAACACAAATAGTGTCGGACAATACAAAGGCAGTGTCCCACCCCTTCCCTCCCAGCCCGCAGGGAGGTCCCGAGCTCTCGGAGGCAAAGCAAGAGAATTCTGCTGGTTCGGGAGCTTTCAGGATCTTTTCCTTCTTTTGAAGTCCCATAGCTGGTATTTTTAATTCACATCCCCCTTCCCATCTCTCTGTGACACGGGAAATGTCGCACTTTGCCCAGACACAGTTTCATTTCTCTCAGAGGGTGCTTCTAAGTGCATTTATGTGAATCAAATCCTTATTTGCATTCAACTTTACTKCAAAAAATTTAAGCACCAGAAGACTGATACAGTGCCTTAATCYGAGCCTAGTAAAGATATTCCAAACTTACCTGTTGACTTTCTAAACTGTACACAAAATTCAAGTAATTGCAGAGGAACAAAAAGGAAGGATATTTCTATAGCCTGAGCCAGCCCGTTCCTACCAATTGTAGGAACAACTGCTGAGTTTGCRCAAGAAAATAGTGTTTAAAAACAATGTCTGAACCTACATCCCTTTCTTAAAGTAATTTTTAATGCWAATGATTCCTCCCTAAGCTCGATGTGGTTTAACCCAAGGCAGAGCTGTTGGCAAACCAGCGCAGCAGAGTTTTACTGCCAGAGGAGATCGGGTCAGAGATGGCTCCTGGTGTCAGATCAGTCACTGACTGCCTCAATTACCTTTGGCAAACCATTTAACCTTTCTGTATTAATGGTTTCCTGCCAGTAGAATAGTTCTTCATCATGGTCAGGAGGAGTTTAGCCCATTAATTAATAAAAATAACTACAAAAATACTCTTTTTTAAATTGCAGTAGCTRTCTGCTCTGCAGAATAACACTGAAACTCCAAACTCCTCTGTACATTAGTAGAAAAGAGCTATTTCTAGGTAAGTGGGTGCTATTCCAGAGCAGATTTTCAGCATCCACACACTAATGGCTTCACAAATTATGAAGAACAAGGCTCAGTTTTCTTGCAGCTCGTGACTAACAAMAACAAAAAGAAAACAGCAGCAGTTTGTTCTAACTGACAACTTCCCTAAGTTTTAATGAGCTAAATGAGTTTAAAAGGTGTCTATTGTAAGAATCACCTTGATGTGAAGCCTTCCCTGCCACGTTCCAGCCTGAACACCCTTTCCTGCCTGGAGCCCCCTGGGAAGGCAGGGACAGCACAGAGCTCACTGCACCATCCTGCCAGGGACCCCTGCAATACAGTCTATTCCACAATCATTCCTCTTTTTATTATTTCATTAAGTTGTATCTCACTAAAGTTCCTCCTAGGATCTCTCCACAGCACCAAATTTTTCATTGAGAAAACTATAAATCATAGGCCTAAATTACAATTTAATTATAAACGCCTTCCCTTCTAATGCTGCCTGGGACCTTTTACCCTCCTACATAATTCTAAAAAATGACCCCTGTCATAATTTCCTTCACTAGAATAATATGCAGAGATCTAATCCTGAATCCTGCTGTCTTATAATTTAATATAAGAGGTAATTATTATTCAAAAGATAATGTTGCAGATATTGAAAATATTCTGAAGTTTAAGTCTAAAAAAACCTCCCCTTGGTATGTAAAAGCCTCTTATTTGACTCTTGCGAGAAAGGAAATAAATAAAAAGGTTTTAAGACTTTATGCAAAATGTTAGAAATATTATTTGTAACTGAGATTTGTCAACTATAATTTCTATAACCCTTGAACTACAGAGAAAACACTCCCATGCAGCAAAAGCAGGAAGGCACCAGAGCATTTATTATTGATCTCTGCTTTTTGCCATAGATTAGACAAAGTTCTGGACTGCTGCTCTCCAGCTGAAAAATACAGATTAGGTGGCTGCACATTTTGGAATACAAGGAAGCATAAGGTGAGCCAAAGTCAAAAGAAAACCAAATCAAACAAACAAACCCCACCATGATGAAACCACCTTCTTACACCTCAGATTTTAAATTGATCACCTCAAAGGCACAGTTATGTTTATCCAAAACACTCCTGTGAGGAAGTTAAATTCTAATCAAATAAGGAATTAGTACACTCTTCCCTAAGCAGGAAAGCAAGGAGGAACAGCATTGTGTCAGTTCATCTTGCACAGGAGACGTGGATTTAATCCCAGCCCAGGAACACAGCTCTTACCTTGCCTGCCTGCTCCCTCTACACAGGAAGGCTTTGACCTTAAAGCCCTTTACTCTAAAACTGGGATTCATCAATAAAAATGTCTTTTCTTTCAAGTTAACTCTTAGGGTATGCAGGAATATCTTCCAAAGAGGGGAACTGAGTGCAGCTGGAGCAGGAGAAGGTGAGCATGAACATAAGGAGAGAGAATTAACAGAAAGAATTCAAGTATAGCAGAGTAAAATTCACAAAACTGGAATGTTTTTTGCTGTTTCAAATTCAGGGAGCGAGCCCCATTTTTTCAGGTAAATGAGATATCAAATGAGCTTTGTTGCTTCTAACCATATCCAGCTCCATCAGTGAGAACAAATAAAATCCCCTAACTGACAGATTCAACATCCTGAAGAGGGAGAGGCCAGGGAGGTTATCAGAAAATGGGGTTCACAAGAGGTAATTATAGCCTGCACTCACCCTGCTTAGGTGAGGCAGAACATCACGATACAGCTCCATAAAAATCAAACTATATAATGCAGAGGCACCAGTTTACTGCTCTCTTTGGTTCTGCTTTGGGAGCAGTTCATTTAAGACATAATAAATGGAAGGGTTTTTTTCCTCCTGTCCCGCCATAAATCCAGGGACAGTGCAAATGAGGAGGTGCTCATTATGGACAAAGGAAAGGGGCTCCCCAGACAGTGACACGAGCTGGGAGCACTAAAGCTCTCATTAAAGGGAGCCCTGTGCTTTTTTGTAATAAGGAATATTACTTACTAACACTCCAAGCATGCTTCACTTCATACTGCTGAAGTGAGCTTTTGGGGGGCAGTGAAGGGGAAAAGAGGGAGCTTGCACACTTCCACAAACACCATAAAAACAGAGTGGAATTCTGCCTGTAACAAATTAATAAGTAAGGAAGTGTCACTGACTGCCTCTGACTGAACAGGCAACACACAGATTCAGGGATCCTGGGGGATTCACGTTAGAATTTACTCCTAAATGCACAAACAAAACCAGACTGCAGGGACACAGGTAGAAAATCATTCCAGTTCTCAAAGCAGA
Organism: Alauda arvensis; assembly: GCA_902810485.1. Classification (NCBI taxonomy): domain Eukaryota; kingdom Metazoa; phylum Chordata; class Aves; order Passeriformes; family Alaudidae; genus Alauda; species Alauda arvensis. The sequence goes on along the minus strand of CADDXX010000556.1, from coordinate 265,805 downwards.
AGGATAACAGAAGGTTTGAAGCCACCACCAGGGCAGTTGGCCAAGACACCACTACTACTAACACATAAGATTGTTTGTGCACATCACAAACTTCCCCTAAGAAGATCTTGTGGCTGTCCCTACAGAAATAATTCTGGTTTTTGCCAAACCATCATTCCCACACCTGTCAGATGACTTTGAGCTGTGCTGCCATCACTGAATGTACTCACTRGCTCAGCTCTCTGAAAGCTCAGTAAATGTATTTCCTGCTCTGTGATCCAGCAGGGGCAGACCCCTGCCAAACCCGGTGTATCCCTCCTTGCATCCTGACAGCGATACGTTTGCCCTAAAAATTATTCTTCAGCCTGTTCTACACCACTCATCCCAACCAAATTTCCTCAGCTTGCCAATAAATAAAGTCAYGTGAGGAGTGAGGGCAGTGATTGCTCCATCCCTGCCCAGCCCTCTTCTGCTGCCCTACAAGTTSTTGTGTTCCTTAGACAAGATTTTTTTTTCTGCCAAGTCTGTGTTTGTTATTCATTCCCTTGTCATCTTCCAAGTACTCACAAGTAGTTTGGTTGCTTTTCCCAGAGTTTCAGCAGGAACTGGGGGTTACCTGACAGGTCTGTAACTCCTGTCTAAAGTCAGGACACTGAACTTCCAGGATTTCACCTTCCCTGCACCAAAATGAGCCACCTCTGGTTCTGAGTTTATTTTGCCTCTACTTGTTCTTTTAATGAGTTTTGAGTTCTGACAGCAGCTCTCTTGSACAATTTAAGCTGTTTCCTCTCTCTTCAGGACTCAGATCTCACCCCTTTGGCAAGGGCATTAATTCTGGTAACTGCTGTCCCATGGGCAGCTTCAAGAGAGAAGATACAGAAACTTTTGTCTCAAAATTCTCACTGCTCTCCACTGAATGGTGATCCTACACTTTTCTTCATTTTCCCATTCCTCATGTTCTTAGCATCCTTATTTTTGCTATTTTGATACATCTTGCACCCTAATTGATGATTTGACCTCCCTGGTTTTATCACAATGTGCCCTGCTGTATTTTTATACTTATTCATGTCAGTCTGCAAGGTGCTTCCTCTCACCTGGCATCCATCCTCTGCACTAGCATAGGTTGCATTTGATAAAAAGATTCCATTTCTGTAAYTATTCAGGTTCTGGGTCTGAATAATTCTCAATCACTATCACATTAGGTGTCAAAGACTTTCACTGTCACTGATTATCCTTAGTTTTAATTACCCACTAAACTCAAAACTGGCTGTGCTTTCGCCTGTGATGGCCCAAGTAATTTTGGCTTGGCCTTCTGCCTTCCTTTGACACACCCTCTACATTTAAGCAAGCATTTAAGGTTTTTTCCACTRCTGGTACATGGGGGACTAAGAACATTGTCACTTTTCTGCTGTCTGTAACTGGAGACCACAACAAAGAGACAAAAGCCAAGGCCAAGCTTGCACTCATTGCTGATGGCAGCACTTCTCCAGGGGTCCCAGCACATCCATCCCCCAGCTCTGCAGAGGTACCTGTGCAAATGGAACCCAGCCCCAGCACGTTCTCTCTGCCATTGAATAGGCTGCTTTAAGAGCACGWTTGCTCAGCCCTCATCAAACACGGGTAATTGACAGCTCTCCACCCCCAGCAGCCCCACTCCGGGAAGGGTTTCCCCAGGAGCCRCCTCACACAACCTCAAACACTTTATTACTGGTCAATTTGGGTTTCCTGCCCACTGTAAGTGGCAGTGCTGAGGGTCTCTAACTCTCTCTTGTCTGGCTAATCAATATAAGCAGTCACTTCCACGGCCTTTCCCTGCTACTCAGCAAGAAGGAGAGAGTGCCACGGGTTGTAAACAGCACAACAGCCTCAGTGGCACATCAGGAAGTTYAACTTCAGAAACAGGAGCCTGCTTTTATTTTGGACTTTTGGGCTTCTTTTGGGATTTTCTCTGTTTTGATTCTTTGCAGGCAGAGCAAATGCTGCACTTGGTTTTCTGCYATTCCCACAAAGAGCCCCCTTGGTGGGGAGGGTCACAGTCCCCTCCCACGGGAGCAGCCCGTGGCTGGAGACAGCACTAGGAAATTACATAAAGTGCCAACCACAGCTTTACAGTCACCACGTTATGGGTATAAGAAAGTCGGGATTAAACAATTATTGCCTGGAACTAAGGCAGTAAAATTTGTTTATGAGGTAAAWTTTAACAAGAAACAAACAGTTAGTGTTGTTTATAAGCAAACTCAAGCTGTAAAATCCAGGGAATGCTTTGTAAGTGCCCGTGCATGGGCCAGGTGAGGTCCTGGGGGGAAGCTCCCTGCTGCTTGCAGCTGGCTCTCACACACACAGTGACCAGCTCCAGGTGCCACCAGAGCCAGTGGCTTTGCCCAAGGATGGCAGTGGCTGCTGAAGGTGTTTCTCCTCACAATTCTTCCCTTCCACTGCAGGGAACGACCCCCTGCTCCTGTCCATACCCAGAATGGCCACAGTGACTACTCACAGGATTCTGCTGTTGTTTAGGTTAGAAAAGGCTTCTAAAGCTCCTCAAGTCAAACCATTAATGCACCACTGCCAAGGGCACTGCTAAACCATGTCCTGGAGTGCCAAGAGACAGAAGTCTCTGATCCAGCTGCAATAAGTCCAGCAGAGTCTGCTCAAGGCCCCTCTGGTATCCAGCAGTGCTTGGATCCAGTCCTACATTCAGTACAGCCTGGTTTCCTATTGCCACCCTGTCTGAGAGGAATTGCCCAGGTTGTTACTCTGTTTTAATGGAATTATCTCACCAGGAGCCCCAGGAGGACTCTGGGGTCTCCCTGCAGTGACCACACCATTAACACCAGCACACTGAGGAGCAGCCCCTCACACTCCCACTCAGCACAGGATGGAACAGGGATGCTGCACATGTGGAGACCAAAGAGCAGCCCCTGGMAAGCCAGAGCCAGAGGCTGGTGTGGAACAGCAGGGACACAGATCAGGGCCAGAGCAGTCCCTGGCTCTGCAGCACGGGCACTCCTGCACCTCCACGGCCACCCAGTGAGCACACACAGGGCTGGGCACTACCCAGCAATGCTGCTACCTTCGTTAAAACCCTCTTGGCACTCTCTGAGGAAGGAAGCCCACCTTTGCTGATTCCACTTTACTCTTCCACAACAAGAAAGAAATAATAAAAAAAAAAAAAAACCTGGGGGAAAAATGTAACATTATTCTTTTTACGGCACACACACACACAAAAATCTTTAAAAGTAAGTATCTGCCTACTGCAAAGTATTGAGGTGAAAAGGGAGGTGTTCTCATCCCTGTTCCCCCAGGATCTCTTAGAGCATGTGTGTTTCTGTGGTGGTTGGCTTGTGGTTTCGTTGTTCACTACAGTTTCCCAGAGCCCTATATTTTACTGAAACATAAGTACAGGCCCACCAATTTGCTGACAAGCTGATCTATTGGCTCTAGGACACTGAGGGGAATTATGCTCCTGCCGCCCTGATGCTCTCCTTTGTTTAGAAAAAGAAGAGAGAAAGAGAGAGAGTGAAAAAAAAAATCCTCAATCGTTTAGTACAAGTCATTTTACATGCTGGGATAATGAAGTATAAAAATGCCTTCAAAGGACTGATTTCCTACTTTTAACTCACTACCAGCCGAGCTCTTTGTGAGGCCCTCTGGAACATGCATTCCCAGCCCCACTCAAACAAAAGAGCTGCGAATTCATTAAACTATTTAATTATGCCTTTTTATTTTTCTCCATTAGCAAGCCCTGCCAGTACAAAGTAAATAAAGCCACCATGGTCTTTCCCCAGCAGACACACTGACTGTTTTTATTCTTTATTCAGTTTACAATATAAAGGGCTATTTTTCCCCCTCCTCCCCGCGCTGGCGAGTTTCCTGATGCGAGCCCTGGCAGGAGCAGGCTCGGCGGGTGCGTGCGGCGCCGGGGAGCGGCAGCGGCTCTCAGCATTGCGAGCACATCGCAGCCCACAGCACTCCGCAGCCTGCACCGAAAGGATATTAGCTTCTTTTTTTATACTCTAGTAAATTTGCTTTTTACATCTATTTCTTTTCAGAAGGGCTTGTTATTGAGCTTACTGTCCACAAATTCCATTGATCTCAGGCTGTGACTCAATCCATATGCTCACGCTTTGACACCAGCACAGCAAGCAAGCGATACAAATCCTGTTCAGGCTACAAACTTATTGATTTTATAGATTTCCCCCAAAGTTGTGATAATGATATATCATTGTTAAATTTGGTAGAACAAACTGCTTTCCCAATCTGTCAATGCGAGCATGAAAACCAATTCACAGCCTTGTTTAGAAGGCTTTCCCTTCAGAAGAATAACTACTGCTGGCGGAGGCAGATCGGCGACACGGCGCCGCTGGCAGCGGCTGATGGATGTCACCTTCCCCGCTGCCCTCTCCTGACCCACGGCCCGCTGCATTCCCAGACTTGCCTCCCGGTTATCAGAACCACCCTTCTTTTTCAGAAGCCTTTCTCAAATTCATTATTTAAAACTTGCAGTAGATGTAAACCGTAATAATAGCTTTTAAACATATTTCCTTTAAATATTTTAGATGCATTAAGATGACATGAGAATTATTGATTTTTGCAAATCACTTTTGCTTGTTCTGTTCCTGGACTCAGACAAATGGCAAAGCCGTGCTTTTCCCTTCCATGAGAGGGAGACAGAACCCTGGCTTAAAGAGGAGTGGCCTCACTCCCTGCTCCACCACAATTCCTCAACCTCCCATCAGTGGGAAAACCAGAACGTGGCCCTTCACAGCGACTGCCAAACCCACTTGGGCATTTTCCTCAYGGGGTTCTGCTGCCAGAGCAGAAACCCGATCCACCACATCGCCCAACCAGCAGGAGGGGCCGTGCCAGGGGCGTTGGAAGAGGAAACTCAAGCTGTTTCTCAGGTTCTGAGAACGCGACGTGAGAAGCTCATCAGCCCCTCTGTGCCATCACAGGACAGAAGGGCTCTCAGCAGCACCACGTCTGCAGGGTGCAGGACATGGCCACAAACTGTAAACAGCTGTTGTGTTTTTAACAAACCATGAAATAGCTCCAACAAAACCGTCTGCTGCARTGACAATGTCAGCTTTCATTCCCACATTCTCCTCCAGCTCTGAAGCAACTATCAGGCCTCCAGAAGGAGACCTAGACATCATGAACAAAACACTTGCCAAAGAAACTGAAGTTAATACAAAGGCAAGACTTACTAATTAAAAAAACTAAATTTAGGAAATCCGTGTTAATTTCTCTCTTGAAAACCTTCTCTTTTCCAGCCTTTGCACCTGTTATTTATTTATCCATCCATCTTCACTCAACATCCATCTCTTGATGCTGGAAAAGCAGCTTGACTCCTCTGACATGGAGTCACCAGTTCAACACCCTCCATACAGGCAGGGCTTTCCGTGCTCTGCCCAGCCCTGCTGCTGCTCAGTGCCCACACCTGGCAGCACAGCCCACACCTGGCAGCACAGCCCCACAGCTGGCAGCACAGCCCACACCTGGCAGCACAGCCCACACCTGGCAGCACAGCCCCACAGCTGGCAGCACAGCCCACACCTGGCAGCACCAGCCCCACACCTGGCAGCACCAGCCCCACACATTTAACCGAGCTCCCAGACACGTCCTGAAGGGCTGAGCCTCTCCCACCACTGCCTATCCTTTCCCTTCCCATTTAATTCAAGGTGATAGGGGTTGAACTCTTCTACCTCCCGTGGCTTTTCCTGAACTTGCTGAATGCCCTTTCCAAATATGTCTTTGTGAAAAGCCTTTCTGAACTTCAGGGCACTTGAAATTCAAGCACCTGCCTGCAGTCTCTCTTCTGCCTTCCAACTCTGATAAGAAACAACAACTCTGATAYACTTCTCATTCATCTGTGGTATTTTCATTGTTTTCTCACTGAAACACCATGTCAGGCTAAGAGAAAGGTGACAGAACAGCACAGATTCAGGGATTTTATCAGGTTGGTGAGGAGCTTCTCTTTCAGAGCGTGGGCACAAAGGGCCTCACAACAACACATGTCCATGTGCTGGGCAGAGGAGCTGCTGCCAAGAACAGAATCAGCATTCACCTATTGCTGTTTGAAGTGAGGGCCTGAACCCAGAAAGKGCCATCACAAATTCACTGGTGTGTGATGGGAGAACTGAGACTTGGGGGAACTGCAGGACTTGCCAAAGGCCTCCCATGAGAGCAGTGCTGGGGTGGTTCCCCAAGGATGGAGACCCCCACTCAAGAAAAGAGATTCACAAAGGGAATGTCCTCTCATATTCCTCATTTTTCCTTGTTTACTGGAAAAGTAATGACTTCAGCCAGTCCCTGCAGCACTGAAGGCATCACAGGCTCCTCCACTTGGTTCCATACCACTTGATATTGAAATTATATGATCTCCACAATGGGAAAAACCTGTTCTTGGTGTTCTGTGGTTCCCACTCAGTGTAACAGAACATGGGGAGGATTAACATTGTGGCTCCAGATGACAACAGAAGGGAACTGCTGCCTCAGATGAAATTAAGTCTGAATGTGTAACAGGAAGGCAAAGACATCCAAAGAGTACAAGTACTTCCAAAATTATCTTAATTCCTTCCTTGCCCTGTGCCAAAGCAATCTGTTTGGACAAGCCACAGAATCTCTGCCTTCAATTTACACTTCTGGAAAAATAAGTCTTTCCTTTCTCGCATCCCACTCTTTCTCACTTTCCACCCCCCTCAAAAAAGGGAGAGAAAAGGGAAAAGAAAAGCCCTTCCTGATAATTGCACTGGTCCAAATGTGCAGGGCTTTCATACAGAATGATGGCTTCCCTTGTCTCCTGCATTTGTTCATCTCCTTTGGGAGGAGCAATTTACAGAAAGCATTATCGATTTTTGCCATAATAGGTACAGAGATGCCTCACTGTCCCCGCTCAGCCAGCTCACTCTCTGCATCACAACTGTCAGGCCAGTTTGTGAAGCCCGTCATTATTTTTTTTCAAGTAAATCCATCACAGGAGTGGGGGAAAAGTGATGAAAATAAAATTATTTTCACCTTGCCATAAAAAAGAATGGCCGTGTTCCCTAACAGAAATAAGTGCAAATGCTGTCAACTAAGAGAGCAGAAGGGAAATTCAAAGCAAATAAAAGTGGGGCTGGGGGGAGGACGGGAAGGGGGGTGCGAGGAGGCATGGCAGGAGCTAATTTACTTTGAACACATTCTGGAATTTTCCTGTTAAAGCCGCTATTTACAACTCTTCCAGTTGTTCTTCATGTTCTCATTTCTCAGGAAGTGCTGAAATCTATACTTTATACAGATATTTGCTTTGGCTTTTAGGGTGTAGAGGAGATTGCGGGTTTGGGGATGCAGTTATTAAATATTATTGGTCTGGGGGATGAAATGTGCCATGAAAGCTCCCTGTGAATGCAGACCACCCAGCCTCCCCAGGATTACCACTGCTCTGGCTCCTTTGTGAGGGCTGGGGGCTTCTCCCACTCCCCATCCTCCGGGGCAGGCTGAGGCCACCAAACTCATTCTGTCCCTGATCAGCATGAGAATGTTGTGGGACACTTACTTCAAATATTTCTGAAGCTAAAAAAGCCTTTTAGAAATCACATCTAAAAACAAACAATTCCCCCCTGCCCTGGCCTGCATTACTGCCTCTCTGACAAGCCCTTTGGTATTCATCCCTCCTCCTTGATTAGTTTTTGCTGTACCCTTCATGTTGGTCACTTATCTCACATCTTGAAGGTCACACTCTGTACTCCCCTATTCCAGCAGCCCTGGCTCCTTTTTTATTCCTGAAGACAGCCTTGTTTTGGGCTCAGAAGGTTTAATCCAAGAATTGGCTCTGGATCTAATTCCCAGATCCTCAGTTCATTAGCCATGAAAAGTGATAGCTGCTTAAGATTTTTATGAGCCATTGTTCCAAGGCGGGCCACAGAAACGGCACAATTACCCAGCACAGAGCACAAAGCCCGGCTGCCTCTGGCACTGACACCAGGAGCTCGATAGCAATCAAACAGCTTAATGAAAAGCAGCAAGTTTGCTCTTGGTGAGGAGGAGGGACCTGGGAAGTTTGTTTCCAAGTGGTGCTTTCTGTAAGGACACTTGTTAGGACAACATTTAAATCACCCTGACGGCGTTCAGGAGTGCTGCTGCTGGAGGAGACACGACCTGGCTTTGTGACCTTCCACACAGGCACTTGTGAACACCACTGAGTCCTCTGCGGTGGAAAAGGATTTAAAATCATTAAGCCCAGCTGTTTCCCCAGCMCTGCCAGGGCCACCACTAACCCAAGTGTGTCCCCAAGTGCCACATGCACAGGGCTCTTCAGTCCCTCCAGAAATGGGGACTCCACCACTGGCAGCCTCTCCCAGTGCCTGGCCATCCTTTTAAGGAAGGAATTCTTCCAGATACCCAACCTGAACCTCCCCTGGCACAGCTTAAGGCTGTTTCCTYTTGTCCTGTCCATTGTTCCCWGGGARCAAGGGAACCCCAAGAACAACTGCACTTCCCATTACCTCCAGCATTTAAAGCTCAACTTTACCATACAGATCAAACATATCAGGACAATTTTGCTAGTTTATTAATTATATCTCACACTGCTGTGCAAACAACAGGGCAATCCTGTCAATGCATTCCCATCCTAGGGGGAACATCAGTTGAAATTAGTTCAGTTTGTTCATYTGCTCTAACAAGTACATGTGAGACTGTAACAGTTTGTAACTCTCTGCTGCTCTGCCCACACTGAGGCTGTGTCAGGGCAGGTGGCCACCTCCTGGCTCTGTCACTTAGCCAATATTGAGCTGCACTCCATTCCTACATGTGTTCAGACACAGCCATCCCCACCCAGAACAGATGTACCCACACACACATGTGGCTGCTGGTTAATGCAACAAGCACAGTAAAAACAGCACTGGGAAAATTTGGAAAACAGCCTGCAGAAAAACAGCTTTCATTTAACTTTTTAATTTTAAACTATATTAAATTAACCATGATCAGAAGAGGAGTAAGTGCTGGAACCAGATGAGTTCAAGGGTATGATGCCAATGTTTACATTTGGGAACAAATGGGATTTCACTGAGGACATGGAACATGTGCACACCCACCCCTCTTCCTTCCAACTGGAGCATTAAGTGTGGCTTTGCTCTGAAAAATCACCACAGAAATGGCAGCTTCACACTCAGAGATTCCCTTCCCCACRTGTAAACACTCTAAAGTCCACTGACTTCAGTGACAAAACAGCTCTTCGGCAAATTCCTGTGATCCCACCTCACTGCAGGTATGACTGCAGTAAATGTGCAGTGGTGCTCATGTCAAATTCTCCAKATTCACTGAGCTCTCATCAGTCCTRAAGGAGCAAAGASAGGGACAAGGGAGMTSCAGTTCCAAGGACAAGCTCACACAGGTGACTGACACAGATCTTTACCAGAGCACCACCTGCACCAGTGCCTGCTTTGGCCAAACTGTATKTGCTGGCATCTCCCAAGGCTTTTCTTTCCCCCCCTTTTTTTTTTAAGAGACAAATTAATTTCTCACATGTCCCCCTACACTCCCTGGGTTTGTCACTACTGGCAATACAACTGTTGTCAAATCTGTATTTTAACAACTTTGTTTCTTTTCATGTTTTGTAAAGTCTGACAGTGTCATGCCACAGTTCTCACCTACACTTCAAGCACAGTTACCATTAAAGAAATAAAATAGAAAGAAATTACCAGAACTGCTCATCTTAGAAGGGATGAATAGAACTGAGTATCTAATTTAAACAGATATTTAATTGAGCAAATGGGGTGAGTGATGCACCCTCCTTGCACATAAAAACCCAAGCAYTGAATCTCCATGGGTCTGGTGGCCCACAGAGTACAAGTTGGAAGGAATAAAGAAACATCTTTTYTGGGTGGAATTAAACCAGGAAAGGAGTACATGATAAAGTGGGTTATTTGTGGAAAAACACTCTGGCTGAGCACTAGGGCAGAAATTGAGTCTGCTGAGCTGCTTTGTGCTCAGCCTCTGGCTGTCCAGCTGGTAACCAGATCATGTGCAACGCAGGCCTCCGAAAGGTGGAAAAAGATCTGAAATATGAAGCACTGCTGTTTTACTGCTAATTCAATAGGGAAAAAACCCTATAAAATATTAAAGAAAGTATTTAAAAATATATTAAACACAATTTGTACCATAATAGCTTAACCTGACATCAAAAGGCAGCTTGCAGCTTGTTTGTGGCGAGCGCAGAGCGCGGCTGGCGGAATCACAGGCACRGGGCTCGCAGAGCCTGCAGCGCCCGCAGAATGGCATCTGGGCTGCCTTCAAACAAATTCCAGCTGGAAAATTGGGCATGCTGATAAAAGCAGTGCAGGAAAGAGTGTTAGCTCTGATAGGGTAGGATGGGTATTGAATTCACTCTTAACGTTACAAGACTTAATTAAAGAGGTTGACCTGAGGACCCCGAGCTCCGAGAGCCACTCCTGCTCCAGTGTGGTGTTCCCAAAGTTAATGCTCCTTCACACAACTSAACTGCAATGTGCAGGGAAACACCCCAGTGCAGGGGAGAGGGCTGCACCACTGCCCACCAAGGGAAACAAACAACACRCASATSCAGAGAATGCCTCAACWGCAGCAGATTCAAACACAGCCCTCRTCCTGGGGAGATGAATTTTTATTTCTGGATCAGAATGTTAGGCAATTTCCCATGGACGTACACAGTGCTGTCTGTCCAAGGACCCTTCTAATTCCAAAGGGACCAAAAGGACACCAGGAGGGCTGGGGAACACCCTTGTTCTTTGAAGCTGTGGTTCAGTGATGCCAACTCTCAGCCAGCAGCCACACTGGCTGCTAAAGCATTAATGTTATTCTTCAAGAAAAGCCTCAACTCATGGATATTTTTAAGACAAATTCTTCTGCATTGAATTTTTTTGGTTGAATGTCAGCCATGTCCACAGCCATGTCTGTGYTGGACACTGGCACCTGCTGTCCCTCACCTCCCTGCACTCACTGTCACCCCCAGCAGTGCTCAGGGAAACCACCAAGAAACCAGAGAGTTTCTGCAGTAAGGCACGGAGAGGAGGAGACCCCTGTGAGGGGTGAAAATGCTGGTGACAGGGAAGCATCCCTGCCTTCATGCCAAGKGAAGATGAACTGTCACAGCCCTGTGTTTGAAGGCCATCAGTGTCAGACTGCCCTGGGTTCCTGATGCATTTCCAAATCAGCTGTGCTGCACTGGCCTGCAGCTGGGGCAGGAGGAAATGGGATCACAACACACCCAGGCTGTGTCCCAGCCCCTTTCTCCAGGGATGCACCTACAGCCATGGATGAGCTTTTCTGCCATGTCCAGCTTGTCACCCTTCAYCTCTGCAGAGCCAGGGTATTTTATTTCACCAAACCAAAGCAAAGATGTGCTGAAAATGTTGGAAATCATGGAACTCACAACATCTGCAGAAGTTAAGGTGCAACAAAAAAAAAAAAAAAATATTTCCTCCTTTGATAACTTCCTCATTCACCAAACCAGGCCCTCATCAAAATCTACAAAAAGAATTTCTGAACAACACCACAGYGAGCCTAAACAACATCTGGCCAATCAAATTTACAACAATAGAAAAAGTGCAATAAAACTTTACTTCTTTTGAAGAAGAAAGATGTATTTTTAAAAGCTTTATATACAACCCTGAAATTAAGGTTTCTAAACCAAACCTCWGTTCAGCTGCAGGAGTGGATGAAGACAAGGAGCAGATGAGAGCCTGTGTTCTGCCCTCAGCACTAAAACCTTCCTCTGCTAATCCTTGCAAAGACCAAAGTGAAGAGCCCCATCAGCAAATCCAAGGCCATTTCTTGCCATGTGCCAATCCACAGAGATGCTCTGAGAGCCTCCTGGATGGCCACCACCACCCTGAGGTCCACCTGGGGTCTGGGCAGGAGCCCCAGGAGCTGTGAGTGTGACCAGATCCCTCCCACCAACAGCCCTGAACTGCAGCTCTGCTCCCCCAAATCCCTGCAGAGAGAGCACAACACACAAAAACTGCACTGGGGCCTCCAAGTGTCCCCTTGGACCCATGTCCAGCATCCAACAGCCTCCAAAGGCAGTTTCCATCTGTCCCTGCATCTAAACACACAGGAATTTTCTGCCCACTGTCCTTGATCCCTTTGTTATCTGTAGAAACACAGCWGTTAACCACACACTTTAACTGAGGCATCTGAGCACACATTTTCCAGATAGATTTGGGCCTTCTTTTGTGGCTTGGAAGCACACCCACATTTTGGGAGCAAGATTACTCCAGAAAACATTCACCAGCTTAATTCTGAAATGTGACTCCCACTATAAAGATGTTAAACCTTGTACCTTAAGTTCAGTTGGTTTTACAGAAGGTCCAACACCAGAAGTGTTCTAATCCCCAGTTCTGGTCTCCTGTTTCTCCTGTCAGTCCTCTCTCCAGCTACTGACAGCCCAGCCAGGATTKTCCAAGCAATGCAGCTGATCATCCTTCTCTGGAGAGCCCAGATTCCAGCATGGAGCCTGCAGGACACACCTGGCCCCTCCTGAACTGCTGCCTTAGGGTGCTGGGGCTTCCCCTGATCTCCTCTGRGATGGGTACAAAGCACACATGATTCCCTCTTCCAGTGAGCCAGCAGGTGCAAAGAGAAGGGTCACTGCTGGTTCAGCCCATGCCCAGCTTCACTGCTGCTCTTCAGGCAGAGGGGATGAGGTGAAGAACCAGCTCTCTCCTGGCTCTTGCCTCTCTGATGTTCACAACTCCCTGACATTCAGGGGTATAAACTTCCATTTCATGCTAATTTGAAACAATTCCTTCTCCAGAAATGCTGCACCTGCCCCAGAAGCACCAAGCTCCCAGAGGCAAGGAGCAGCCAGCACACCCCATGGATACAGATATTTACACAGCTGCTCCCGAAAACAAGAAGGAAAACATGGAACACCTTGGACTTCTCAGCCTTGGGTAGGACAAGTCAGAATTAACCTCAATTTCCCCAGAGAGCCTAGTGCAGGTCAGGCTGCCACAAGGGCCATGGAATGGTTTGGGTCAGGAGGGACCTTTAACCATGGCAGGGACACCTCCCACGGTCCCACTGCTCCCAGCCCTGCYCAGCCTGGACACCCCGAGGGATGGGGAGTGCACARACTCCTCACAACCCTCGGGGAGGGCAGCCCTGTGTGGAACACCGGATTGTCCCTCCTCTCACCAAGGAAAGCCCAGGCCCAGGAGGGGAGGTGGCACCTGAGAGCCCACCTGTGCCAGCCCAGGCACCGGGCTCCTCTCGCTATAGGTGTCGCTGTGGACCCACACAGCACCTGAACACATCCCCGTGCCAGGGGAGAAGAATGAGCACTCGAAAATTAATGATGTCAGCCTGTCTTCATATATCAAGCTAATTTGAAAGGGCTTTAATTTTCTTAAAGGATAAAAAAAGGTTTCTTTGCTAGATTAAACTTGCAATTGTCATTCATATATTGTTTATAAGGTACTCATCTCCTCACTCGCTATTTTTTTGTTTTTGATTTTGTATACTAGTTAGCAGTGAAGACTTGTCTGCGTGTATCAGAAGGAATAAAGAGAGAAATGTCCTTAACTGTCAGTTTTAATAAGAGGAGTCAACATGCCTCTATTCAGGTTAAATATTGCCCTGTCACATTTCAATAGAGTCAACAGATTTTTTAAAGAAAAGTCAAAAGCACTGTGTTTGCAAAAAATAATAATAAAAAACCCTACCCCCCACCTCCTTGTCATAGAGTGTCAAAGCCCTTCTTTATTTGGGGGGGCGTGGAGGCAGGACAGAAAATTCTTTTGTAAAATGTGAAAAATTACTACTCATAATTGGCACTGACATGAAAAAGGTTGGGTTTTTTTTGTTCGAAAAACAAAGAAAATCTCTAATTTAATAATCACCTGCAAAGTGTTATTGTGATGGGAACAAAAAACACACAATCAAAGTCATCTCTTTTAAGTAACTCCAGTGTTTTTAAGCAATCACCGCGCCGTGGCTCACACACATAAACCGCTGATGTGCAAAGTATAACACGACACTCCAAATTCCTCAAGTAAAGTTTCTCAAATAACAAGTGACAACCTACACAGAGGAAGAGCAAGAAAGGATCTGTCAGGTAAAAGGCAATCACCAAAAGGATGTAAAAGGAGGAGATTCCGCAGCGATTGAGTCCATAAGAAAAGGTGCAGGAGCTGACTGMAGCCCCCGGGCAGAGCCTGGTCAGGAGGAGCTCCTGACCTTCAGATGCCAACTCACATGGGCTCATCCTGCCCAGCCTGGRCTGCTCTGACTCTGGGGAGGAGCAGGAGACACAAAGCAGATGTCTCACAGAATAAAATGCAATTTCAGAGCTCCTAATTTACCTCAGGGTGACAGTGTTTGAAGCCCAAGATCATTATTTGGAGGTACTTGTGCTTYACTTCCTTTGTTGGTAAGAAATATTGTTTTGGAGCCAGTTCTTGGTCTGTGCTGCCTCAATTGTTCATGATCACTACCCAACACAATATTGAATAAATCAGCAGAGCACACAGACCTGGGGAACTCACCTGCCCCAGAAGTGCCCCGGCAGGGGATGAGCACAGAGCCAGTTCCCAGGAGAGCAGTGTGGATCATTTGTGATTCCACCTCTGTCCTTGTGCTCACCCACGTCCGGGGCTGTGTGGGGATGGGCTGAGCCCTGCTCCCCTCCCACAGGACCCCCAGCTGACCAGGGCAGCTGCTCAGAGGAGCTGTGGGAGCCTCATAAATCCTCAAACTGTATGTGAGGCTTCTTTTCCACGGGGCCATCCCCAGGGTGACGCCACACCCTGCACCTGGGGACACACAGCAATCCCAACATCTGCAAAACTGCTCCTGTGTCGAGTTCCCAAAGCAAAGCTCACAGGTCAGTGACACCAGAAAGCCTCCTCTCAGTTCAGGTAACCCACACCCCTAAAACCCAGGTGCTTCCCCAGATTCTGTTTTACAAGCCATCTGCCAGATGCTTGCATTKCATTTCACACACTGTCTGATTTCTGTGCAATGGCCCCAAGATTTATTCAGCGAAACCAAACCCTGCTGTGTGCAGGGCTGAGTGCAAAAGCAGAGCTCAGCTCTCCCYGTGCTCCTGCACAGGCACAGGGCCCTGCCTGGGATGGCTTTTCCATCCTGCCTGGAGAACCCCTGCTCTGGTGCCTGCTCCGTGTGCACAAATGCAGGGAGCAGCACGTTCCCCTCTGAGTCCTGCCAGGAGAAACCTGCAGGGACCCCCAGTGCCAGGAGAAACCTGCAGGGACCCTGAACTGCCTCCTGCAGCTGGGGACAAAAGGCTCACCCAAAGCACCCCAGCCTCACACAGCTCTGGCAACAGTGGGACAATGGTCCCGTGTCACACTGTGCCCCAGGAGCAGGGGGCACTGGAAATAGCCATCCCAAACTGGGACAAACAGGAGTTACAAGATAAACCCAAATAAAGGGCAAAAGAAGTGTTTCATTAAAATGAAAAACTAAAAAACAAGTGGAGATTGATCCATCAGTGTCATACACAGATCATCAATGAAAAATCCTCCACYAAATTGTTTAACAATAGAATTGTTTTCCCATGAAAATGACCTTTTGTGAACCATCCCTAAAGGTATGGAAACAGGCACTAACAAAGCCCTGCAATTCCCAGTGAGAGGGCTGTTTACCCACAGACAGTGCACARCTCAAGTAAAGCCACCAAGCAGGTCCACAGATGGATCTACCAACACAGACTGGGTGAGGCCCCAGTGCCCAAAGAGTTCTTCATTAGAACAATCACTGCAGTGAGATTTTCTTGCTTTACAGCAACTTGTGGAGAAATAAAAACTAACTCTGCCTATCATGGGATCAAAGAACAGTTTGGGTTGGAAAGGATCTTARAACTCATCCAGTCCCACCCCTCTGCCAGGCCCTCTTCCACTCTGCCAGGTTGCTCCGTGCCCCATCCAGCCTGGCCTGGAACACTCGCAGGGCTGGGGTAACCCTGGCTTTCAGTTGTTATTGGTTATTTATATGTTGGACTTGCTGCCAGGCTTCTCCTGCACGCTGTGTTCAGCTTTCTATTCGCTGCCAATGGAGGGAGTGTGGAACTGGCCAGGGTTTCACCCTGCTGCTCGTTATCTAACATCTCMCAGCAGCCGAGGATGTTCCACGTCAGAACGTTTCCCATTCCTCAGGAGGCTCTGTCACTCCTGAAACCASGACCTGATGGCACAGGAAGTTAATTCCTCCTGGCATTTCATGTTTAAATTCAGCCCTTCACACACACTGTGCTGCAGCAGACAGTGCCAGTGTGACTTCATAGAAACAGACAACAAATATTTCATAAATTAATCTTTGCAAGACAGGGTTCATTAATCTGTAAAAGACTCTGGTTGTGTGTGAACCCAAAGGGCATAACACTGGGATTCTGTGATGCCTTCTGACGTACAAAAGTAGTTCCAAATTTGCAGTCATTATCCAAATAAGCCTCTTGATAAGTCACAGAAATCAGATACTTGGTTTGGGAAAAAAACACYAAGAAATTCCACTAAATCCTTATCTTCACAGGTAAAACACATGTAAGTGCACAGCCTCACAAAGTGCTGTTCAATCTCACTTTGGGGATTTTTGCTCAATGTACATGGGCATTCCAACATCTCTGGTAAAGCCCACAGTGACAACTGCAGGACCTACAAATAATGAGTGCCTGGTTCAGAAACCCCTCCAGAGCTACATCTCAGCAATTAAAAGATRACACAAAGGATATCCAAGTCCTTCCACCTGTTTGAGGGCTTCTGTTGGATTTTTTCTAGTTTGTTTGGCTTAGTTTGGTTTGATCTCTAGGTTCTGTTTCTTTCTTTTTGTTGGTTGTTTATTTCTAAAGTTTTTTGTTTTTTACCTTTGGCAATGTGTATCTTTACAATACACACATGGAACTTCCTGGAATTTGCAGAGCTGAGTTTTCAGGGCCTGGGGGTGTTTCCTCAGAACTACAATGAAAAGTGGCAGAGAACAGCCCGGAATTTACCTGAACACCAATGAAATGCCTCATTTGCAGAGGTGCCAGCTGCCTTGCCCATGGCCCACGATGTGTGCCAGCAGTTTGCTCTTGGCCTCTGTGGCACTGCCTGGGGATGCCAGAGAGCCCAGATGTTCTCTGTGGGTGCCCTTAGGAACTCCTGTGAACATCTGGACCTGCACACCTAAACCTGCCCKGTCTCACCAAGCCTGGAGCCTTTTCCTGCCCCTGCCAGCACCAATTCCCTGAACGTCACCATTTCCCCTTTTTTCTGCCCACATATATCACATTTCTAACTTGGGAGCAGTWCTTTCGACTCTTGCAGGATCTAAAATGTTTCGGCAGGAACAAAACTGCTCAGTGATTGCTGCCCACCCCGGATTAAATCCCACAATTAGGAACTTAATTTGCATTCTCAAAGTGAAATCCATTGTTATAACCACAGCCACAGTTGACACAGTAGAATAAGCCATTGTTGGAGTAATTCCTGCAAAAGGTCAGATACTTAAAGCCTTCAATTTTACTGACAACGTCTCAGAAAAGAACAGCACAGCTGCTCTGGGTCCAAATAAGCCACACTGACCACCCTGTTTACTCGAGCTTGGGCTGTTGTCCCCATCCCAGACCTCGCTGCCTGTAAAACATGCTTTGGGACACCTGGCACACCTCAGCACGCACGATCCTGAGAGCACTTCCCTCTCTGGAGGACAGCACAGAGCAGTTCTGCCCCCGCACAGCTGAGGATGTGATGGAGGAGGGATGCAGCGATCCCAGCTCTGTGCCAGAGCATCTCCATGGTTGGACTCAGTGACCTGAAGGCCTTTTCCAACCCAAATCATTCMGTGGAACAAGAAAACATTGCTTGTCCAAAGCAGGACTTTTGCCAGGCTGGCCACCCCTTGTGAGCTGTATTTTTTATTCAGTGGGTTTTTGTCTCTGCTCTGGTGGGGAGGCCCTGGCACAGGTTGCCCAGTGAAGCTGGGGCTGCCCAGCCCTAACTCCTGTCTCAGTAAAAAGGCTTTAACTTTTTAACATTTTTTAATCTATACTGCATTCACCCATTTTAAAGCACCATTTCTGATTGCTTGGGTGGGCTTGGCTGATGGGTTCACACAAAATTCCATTGGGTGGCAAATGTGGTGTGCGTATTTGTGGGTATTGCAGTGATTCATACAACTGATCTTTTTATTTAGCATAGGTGCTTTAGTCACTAGGGGAGAGTTTCATAGAACATTTTTAGTGCTGTTACCCTGAGTAAACAGTGCTGTCAATAGCTTGGAATTTAAAGTATTTSTGTGAAATGAATATTCCCTCCTCCCAGAACATGTGAGTGACCTTGCCAACGCTGCTGTTTAGTGCATTTATTCAGTTTAGGGCCACACCTGCTGGTGTCAGTGCTTTAAACCACGCCCGAGTATCCCTGCTCACACCTCGGGCTGCCTTACCCCTGAGTGGGGAATCACAAGCATTTACATTCACACTCGGTCTGGCAAACCACAGAAACCCTCTCACACCTGGCACAAGGCAGAAAGCAGAGCAAAGGCTCAGGAACTGCAGCCAAAGCAGCCTGGAATGAGCCAGAGCTCATTCTGTAACAGAGCTACCCCTGGGCACGGGGCAGCCACAAGAGACAAAACTCCCTGAAGACTCAAGGAAATTTTCATCATCCAACCAGTACAACCTGAATTGTATCAATAACCAGAGAGAGGGCCAGACTCGGTTTTGGGATAGCATATAGTGTATGCATAATTTCTAGTCTGCTTTTAAAGAACATCCAGAAATTATCAGTGTTAGCAAATCCATGAGGTAAAATTTTAATAATGTAGCAGAATTACATAACATTTAAAGTGTCTTTCCTCAGTGAGAAGAACAGTGGCCAAGCATTGGGCATTTCTTCAAAACAATTTCCCAGCTGCAGAAAATTGCCCCACTTGGATTTAACATATTTCTTGGTACAAACTTCCCAGAATGCTTGAATTAAATACTATAATATTTTTAAAGTCTGAAGAAATCCGCAACAGGAATGCAATTAAAACACATATAATGTAACTAATAGGTCTGGGTTAGGTGTGTAATTACAAATAAATTCTAATTAATTTCCTACCACAGCTTGGCTATTACCCCTATTTCACGTGAGCCATTTCTGTTCATTTGCAAATGAGGAAGGGAAATCGCTGATGCTCTCGGAGGTGTTTGTTTTGTTTCTGAGGCTSTGCCTGCACACAGACACAGCTCCACCATTCCCTGCAGGGAGTGCAGGCACCAATGTTTGGTACCCAAATCTACATTCCCTGCCAGAATGAAAGTAATAAACCCAGCAAAGAGCAGCTCCCCGGACTTTTCCCATCAGACCCAGACAAGCTGGGAACTCTTTTTTTTCCTTCACCCCTGATAACTCAGAATAGGAACACAAAAATCAGGACGGAACAGTTTGTCTCCAATATTAATACATGAAAGTTTATCAGCTATTTACAGTTTMGCTTATTCCATTTCCATGCCACACCAGGAGCCCCCAAACGCAGATGTTTCCCAGCACTGCTGGGTCCTGCAGCACCTCCACGGCTGCTCTGCTCCCTGGGAGGATTCACCACGGGATGTACAAACCGATCCCATTGCTCAGCTCTGCAAAAATCACATCCTCTGCCCCCAAACAAAATAAATAATTGCACTGCAAGCAGCACAAACATTYCTGCACAACCAGGAGGTTTAAGATAAAAGCATTCAACTTAAAATAAAGAAAAAAAAMGAGCAGTAAATAAAAAGGCATCACTCCCAAGGACACCTGAACCCAGCCCCACATCTTCGGGGGGAAAATAAAAATCTCTAAGTACAACGGAGGTTTCTTTATTGCTGTCAAGTGGCAGGAAGGAGGCTTTTTGGATTGGAATATCATCAAGATAAAGAGCAGCCTAGAACAAAAGCTTTCTGCAGCAAAGGGCAGTGTTTACTCTCGTGTCTGAGCCAATCTCCCCTCGCACATTAACACCTCCCTGCACCCCACAAAGGTGTTTTTAAGGACACCGATGCCTTCTCTCCGCCCTGCTGGACCCTGSGGTACCGCAGGGAGGGGCAGGACCAGAGCTGGAGGCCAGTGCCTGTCCCACCCGCGTTCAGTCTTGTCCTTGGCACAGAGAAAAAAAAGAGATGTTGTGCAGCACCGCCAGCTCGGGCTGGGACACACCGGGGCCATTCCCCGGGCGGGGACACCGGCACTGGGGACATCGGCACTGGGGACACCGGCACTGGGGGACACCGGCACCGGGGACACCGGGGCCATTCCCTGGGCGGGGACACCGGCACCGGGGACACCGGGACCATTCCCGGCTCCAGCCCGGACCCTCGGCAGGGAGGTGCTGTCCCTGCCTGGGTACCTGGGCTGGGTCTGCACTGAGCCCCCATTGTGTTCAGGCAGCAGAGGAGAAAAATAGGGATATTAACCTCTAACACTGATGAAAATAATAGCCACAATAAAAGCGGATGAAAGGCACAGTGGCAGTAATTACCCTGCTCTCATCTCGCCAGGAGCAGGCAGAGCTGCAGGAATTCCCGGTGCCCCTGGCCGTGCTCGGGGCGCAGCGGGGCCGGGGGACCCCTCCTGTCCCCCACCATGGGGTCAGCACCCCTGGGTGCTCTGCCAGGCACAGCCCCTGGAAAATCTCGGGGCTGCGGGTGGGCTGAGCACGCTCCATTTCTGCTTTTGAGTCCAGCTCCTAAATTCCTGCAGCCCTGACCTGGCAGACAAGGGGGGGCCATAAAAGCCAGCCCCTGACACCAAAGCAGACCTTGCAGCAGGGAAACCAGAACTGCCTCCATTTGCTCACTGCAGATTCCTGGTGCTCCCCACCGTGGGTAAGGGCACAGAACAAACACAGGGATAAAGGGGCAAGGGTGGTGTCACACACGGGCTTTGTGTGTGTGGGGACAGCAATAAGCATTGCTACCTAAAAAGCAACTGTTTCTTCTTCCCCACACTTTTTTTTTTTGAGATTCTCCATGTCTGTAATTAATTTTTGACATAAATAGCACAATTCCTTTCCATGAGTGATCTTAGCTATTCTCAGGCTTAAATGTCACTCTTCTTTGAAATCTTCTCATTCAATAATCAAGTTGGAGCTAATAAAAAATTCAAAGGTGCATCTAATAATGATGAAATAATAGCAGCAAAAAAACATGCACCTGCATTTATGCCAAAGAACAAGGGATAGAAGAGACAAAAATGTAGGGAAAAAAGAAATTAGAGGGAAAAATCATGATATTGCTCAAGTGCTGCTCTCACACTAAGACCAGGGGGATTGGGATAAGGCTAAAGTTAATTGCATTTCCAGATGACAAACCTCTCACCTCTGAACTGAATGGCTCTTTATAAAAGCTATCAGTAATAAACTGTAAATCTCAGCTATGATTGCAAATAAAGGTCATCCCTTTCATGCTGCCACTTTCCTGGGCCTTATTATATTCCTGTCTGAACCTTTCTTACTTCTTAAGGTGTGCTAGCTGCCCATATAAGCAATCAGGGAGGCTTTTTGATTTTATTTTGAAAGACACAAGGCAATGGGATTTACATTCTGGCACCGCGCTGATCCAAAATGGAAAATCACTGAATTCTGACAAGCAGACAGAATCCTGCTAGCAGAATTAATCTTCATCTTCTATTAATGCAAAGAAAGGCAATCCYTTCCTCTCCTTCCCTCCATCCTGCAATCTGTATTTCCTCCTTCACCAGTCCAAACAGGCATCTCTGATTGTCTCTTAGCCAAATGTGGAGATGATTGTGATGATCCTCAGGGGCTGAAGGGACCCTGCACCCCCTCCCCAGCAGCTCTGCTGTCACCCAGCCATGCAGGTGCTCCTGGAGCTGCCTCACACTCTGCAGGGAATGTGGGATGCTGGGCCCTCACTGCCTACTCAGAAAGAGAATTCTCCATCAGACAGAAAATTTCCCTCAGCACAAATTCTCCTGAGTGATTTTCCTCTGCAGAATACTCCAGACTTGTGAGCACTGGGATTTCTGATACAAAGAATCCACCCTCAAACCTGAGATTGTGAGAAAAAAGCCTGTTCATTCTAGAGGCTTCAGTCCAAGTAAGCAGATGATTAAAAACAGGCTGTGATGAATTTGGGGACACCCATTTCCACCTTGTACCATCAAGTCATCACAACAGCTCTCTCCCCGCGAGTCCTTTGGGATGGGTTGGTGCTGGCAAACACCAGGAATGTCAGCCCAAGGAACAGGGCAGAGCTGGGGCTCATTCCAGGGCCATGGACTCAGGGTCAGAATGCAGGAGCCAGTCCAGGATCTGTGACTGCAGACCCAGGGGCACGTTCTGCACCACCCTAAAACACATGGATGGTTCTGTGGGCTCCAAAGATGTGACCAAGACAGTGCCCTTCTCCTCCTGCCCATCCCTCTGAGCTGCCCCACAGCCAAACTGAGCAGCATCCCCTGAGCAAACTGTGGGGACTCCTGCCACATCTGTCCAGCAGGATGGGRGCCCAGAGACAGCCAGGGACCAGCACAGCTGCTTTACTGCACAGCTGTAAGGTGAACTGGCACATGGGCAATGCAGGCAAACTCRGCTCCACCAAATGTTTATGTTTGCAGCATATGCAAATAGGGGATCTGTCTGAGCAGCAGCCTCCAGCATCCACTGGGCCCTTCAAATAAGGGGGGGAAAAGGAGATGCTCAAATTGCACAGCAACTGGTGCAAGGAACAAATAGACTTGTCTATGGGATGGGATAATTATCTTCCACATCTTCAGGCTCTTGGAAAACGTGACAATGCTTCATTCAGAGATGCCGAGTCCCAGATGCAGCCAGGCTTCTTTYAGTTTAGCTTTTAATTTCAGCTGCTCATTTGAAAGTGAAGCACTGATAGCTCCAGTCAGAGGCAGGCAGGACACACTTTGGTACAGCACCTCAGCAACATCCCTGCTCATGAACTCCACTGGCCCCAAAGCAGCACCACTCCTCCAGCCCTGCATGATCCTGCCAGGGTACCACACTCCTCATCCCTTCCATCCCTGAACACCAGCCTTGGAAAGACAAGAGAGCCCTGTGATCCGAGGCCTGCTGCAGCACACACTGATTTTCTGTGTGCTTTGTTTCCTTGGCCATTTTTACACACCCTCAGGTAATGTGTGCAGAGAGAAGCAGCTCCTGGTGGACACCTGGCCCCGGCTGTGGCGCAGGGTGGGCACAGCCCTCCCCCAAAGCAGGGGACACTCCTGAGGTATGAGC
Source organism: Alauda arvensis (assembly GCA_902810485.1). NCBI lineage: Eukaryota > Metazoa > Chordata > Aves > Passeriformes > Alaudidae > Alauda > Alauda arvensis. The sequence goes on along the minus strand of CADDXX010000556.1, from coordinate 242,630 downwards.
TGGAGACAGCCATGGTGCTGCTGGGGGCACTCCCYGCTCTTCACTGTTCCCACCTCCTTTGGTCTTTAAGACAAAGCCCTGGATTTTCCCAGTGGTAAGTGGGGAACCCTGAAGTGGCATTGTGAGGTACCAGCAGGCTCCTGCAAACGCCTTCCCCCATCTCTGCAGACCCTGAGTGCCTTCCTCCACATTTCACCTCCKGAGCCTTCTCACAGCCAGGAAGTCACATCTTGTTCCACACTTCCCACTCAACCTTCTGTTTAGACGCCCAGAAAAACCAAGCAGACCTTGTGCAAACAATGCAAGGCATTAACACTGGTAATTACCAGCCTTCCCCGTGTGAGAACATCCCTGCTCCGGGTAACCCTGAGGAGGATCTGGGCTTTACAGAACACATTCATTAGCTGTTCTTTCAGCAGCAGGGCTGTTTGCAGCAGATCTCAGTTAGCACTCATGCAGCTGTTTACTCATCCCAGGAAAAACAAGAGGAGTGTGCTTTGGAAATTCCCACATGACTAAGTATGTGGGATTATAGTCACATCAAGCTTTCAGGGAGAACGGGACTGTTAGAGGAGGATCTCATCTCCTGGCACATCCTGCCCATGCCAAGTGACCCTGCTGCAGATCCCTCTGGGAGCATCCCCTCGGCTGAGATCAGGCCCAGGGGCTGTGGGAGAGCTCAGCAGAGCCAGGGCTGATCCCTGCTCGGCACAGACTTGCCTGAGGTTCTTCCACTGAGGACAGCAGAACGAGCACCTGGGCAAACAGCCCCTGAAAGCTGACCTGGCAATGAGATGTGACTGYCTCTGCTGCGTCTAAGGCCAAATGCTCTTGACATGGAGGAGAATTAATCTGAGGTCTTGCTGCAAGAGCCACAGCCTGAGAGGCTTTTCCTGGCAATCCCTGTCCTTCTGCACGTCTGCATCTGGGGATTAGAACAGCTCCCAGGTACCACATCAGCTGCAGCCCCTCGGTGGGGAGCTGGGCTGGCCATGATCAGCACACCCTGCACAGAGCCTGC
>CADDXX010000556.1:218880-241221 GCA_902810485.1 Alauda arvensis | reverse complement strand
AAAAATCATTGCACACAACAAGACCAACTTGGACTGCAGCAAAAGCCTTGGAGAAGGGTCCTGCTGCCAGCTCCACCTTCCTCCCTGCCCTTGGGTGAGGCCCAGGGAGGAGGGAAAGCTGCACAACCGCAGGGCACTGATGGGCTGGCACAGGGGCACGGGCAGCCCCAGGGCTGCAGGGACTCCAGCCTGGCACCTCTGGCACAAAGGACACCTCTGCTCCAATGCTGGACACACCATCCAACACATGTGCAGCTGGATTTACTGCTATTATTAAAAATAACTGCAGCACACAGCAACCATGTAAAACAGCACTAATTGCTTGAAATAGAATAAAATTCTATTGCGTGTATAACGCACACACGTTACCAAAGCTGCTGAATTCATGGGATCCCAAAGAATTATTTTTAAATTGCTGGTATAATAAGTATATATCAAGGCAGCAGTATCCAACTCAAATGCTGAAACATAATCAGTCAGCAGAATATTTTTTTAACCTTAAAAATACTCCCTTTSTTGAAAACGGCCACTAAACCCCTAGGCAATGTAACCACTGAGGTTTTACTATAAAATACATTTCAAAAGAATGGCTGAAAGACTTAGGAGCACAGGACATGAAGAAGAAGTAAACAAGCCTTATTCCACCATTAAATGATAAATTAAAAGCAGTATTTTGCTGTTCTGCCTCATTTTTTAATCACGGTGCTCTGGCTATGGTGGTGTGGGCTTTCCCATCAAAAAGTACCTTTAGTAAAAGGTTTACAATTTGACATGCCATCATCTGTCCCAGACAAAACACAGCCAGGTAAAAACCTCATTCTAAATCCAAATTTTCATTAAATTTGCAGAAAAAGCACYGCAGGCTTGACATTACAGGCAGAGCCACAAATGCCTCTCACACATGCCCTTTAAAAATTTGAGTAATTTCAGAAGGCAGGCTTTAGGAATTTTAAGAATAATGGAGGAGATAGTGGATGTGCTGTTGTTGCTATCAGATAAAAAGCTCAATCTTAATCCTCCCTGCTATCTTGCCTCGATGCAGATTATGCCAAGCCCATCTCTGTGAAATGCTGGAACAAACTCCAGCCAGACACTGCCTGGGAAAATGGAGATTTACAGAGTGAGAGGGAAATGGGGCTGGCTTTACAGTCTCTTGCTCATTCATTTTTTTACTAATTAATACACAATTTGGCTTTGTTCCTACTGTAAATCTGTACCACAGAAGTACCAATGAAAACATCTGGAGCTGTAAATCCATTCCTCAGTTTTTGTAGACAGGCATCATGTGGGTGACAGCCAAAGGCACTTCCAGCCCCAGCAGCTGAGAGTTTCCTGCCCGTGCCAGGCCTCTGTGTGGCTCCCAGAGAAAGGCTCCCCATGGTTCATCCTGCTCCCCTCTGGATGTCCCACAGCTCCAGGGAGCACTGCCAGGAGTGCCAAGGTTCCAATGGGATTAAATCAGAGCCACCACCCTTGCCCATGGCAAAGGATTGAAATAATCTTTAAGGTCCCTTCCAAACCAATCCACAATTCTGACATTTTGTCCACATGGTGTCCTTTTGCCCTTCCCCCAAAAGAAATCATGGGAACACAGACTGGGTTGGGTTAGAAAGGACCTCAAAGCCCACCCTGTGTCACGGGCAGGGAGCTCCCATTGTCCCAGGAAGCTCCCACTGTCCCAGGCTGCTCCAAGCCCTGGCCAGCCTGGCCTGGGACACTTCAGAGATGGGGCAGCCACAGCTGCTCTGGGCAAATCAGCAACATCAAATCAACAAAACAATGAGAGGTGAAAAAGACAACCGTGGACAAAATTCTGGAAAGTGAAGTTCTGTTAATGCTAAACACACTTTCCCTTTTGGGTTTCCACTCCTGCTCCTGTAACTGTTTCCAGATGGTTCAGCAGTGAGCTGGGAACAGCCTGCACCTCCTCAGCACCAAGGGATRGAGCCAGGATTGATGGGTCTGATAAGCTCCAAACAAAGGTAAAGACGCGTTGAGAAGAGAAGGAAGCTAAATGTAAAATGCATTCAGAAAAGAAGCCCTTGGCAGCTGAGGAGTTAAGCACAACCTCCTCCCTTTGAACACAGCCCTGTGTAGTAGCTAATGAAGGTAATGAAATATGACATGTAGTTTGGCCCCTGACCACGGCGAGCACCTCCCTCCCCTCTGCCGGCGAACAAAGCCACGGCAGATGGAGCTGCGGGGCTGGGGCCGTGCCACCGAGCCAGGGGCAGGGCAGGGCCGGCTCTGAGAGCAGCGCAGAGCCGGCCCGCAGTGCCGAGCACACCTGCTCTGCCCGCTGCACACCTCACCCAGAAACCGCAGTGCTGGAATCCTACTCCTTCCCGTTCCTTCCCGTAAGTAAACGTGCAGCTCCAGTGGAARGTGTCCCTGCCCTGCCCGGGGTGGAACAAGAGCAGCATTAAGGTCACCTCCAACCCACATCAGCCTGGGATTCCACGAATATGGGTGTTATGTGCCCAACTAGTTCATCTACTGCTAGTCTGAGTGGAATTTAACCAAAAAATCACTACCAGTAAAGAGAAGCCAGGCGATTGCATGGGCAGGGACAGGCTTCACCTCCCAAATGATCACCTCCTACCTCAGGGAAGTGACCCAGCAGGAACGGGGCACTGASCACATCATTAGCACAGAGCCAGGGATACAAAAGACATTCTTAACCACTTTTTAAAGACAAAGTTTCAAATTCAGRGAAGACCACAGAACTGCCTAACCTCTGTAAGCCCTTTCCAAAGGTCCTCACTCACACTTGCTATCAGGCAGCAGAGTCAACCGTGCCACACTCCGGGCTGATGCAGCTGCAGGCATAGCTTTGAGCAGGTACCAGGTAAAAACGTGTGCCACACAGACCCTCCTCACCTAAAGGCTGGGGAGCTCCATGGCAGCTGCTGGTTAACACCAAACACGAGGCTAATGCTCCCTGCTGCACCAGTGACATCAGCTCCATCCCTCCCTTGGCTGAGCACCAGCTGCACCAGGGGGTTCCTGGGGCTGAGGTCACCCATCCGTGTCCCCGAGCACCCAGCAGGGTTTGGGGGCACGGGGGGCTGCAGGCAGGGTGGGCTGCAGTCCCCTCTGGGACACGCAGCTCCTCAGGAAGTCTGATCTCAGCAGCCCCTGCTCCCTGCAGGGTCACAGGGTGGCTGGGGCCATGGACACAGCTCCCCAGGGAGGGACAGGCAAGTGCCCTGGACCATCTGAGAGGGTTCCTCTGTGCCACACCGAGCACTGCTCRCACAGCTGCAGCCAAGCCCAGCAGCACAGGTGACATCTGTGTCCTGTCACTGCTCCTCCCCAGGGAGGGCACAGACCCCAATCACTCACAGACCTGAGACAGCAAAACTCCCAGTGCAGAGCAAGCCTGGAGAACAAAGGTGTCTGGAGACTGTTAAACCTCCAGGTGCAGCAGATGAGCAGAAAGTGCCCTCCAGCCCCACAGCTGATGGGAGCCCCCTGGCCAAGCCCGTGGAGTCAGCCACCTTCCCACTGTGCACACATTCCCCATGGAAACCTCTGCCTTTTGTGGCTGCCCCTCCAAGAACCACACAGGGTGTTTATTAAAAAAACAAACTAGACAACACTATCATTAAATTTCCCTATTCACTCTTAATTTCTCCCTCTGTTGCATATGCATTATTACACGTGCCTGRATGCTGTGCTAATTTGCCATCGTTGGCCAGGACCTGACCCCATTTAGTGAGCACAGCAGGCTGCTGTGGGGTGCTGCTGAATCACCGACCAAGCTCTCTGCTGGCTCTACACACACAGCCTCATTTCAGCCAAATCCAGGTATGCAATTCCTGCACAGGCCCTTAACCACAGCAACTCTGCTGCCTGTGTGCAAAAACGGCTTAAATGCAATTGATTTTGGCTTTATACCATACAATAACACAGTATTTCACAGGGGAGTGCTGAGGGTRTTTTCCCAACTGAGTCCCAGTGCCACCCAGTAGGTGAGGAAGCCAAAAGGAAAGGGTCAGTTCTGGAGCCTGTGTGTTGTTCAGCCTGCCTGCAGTGATTAACAGAGGCAGGAGCAGGGGTGTTCCCAGCTCCAGCACCTCTGCTCCCTGTGCCCGCATCAGCCAAGGTCTGCCCAGGAGCCTTTGGCATTCCAGGCTGGCTCAGACACACCCACTCAGGGAGTGCGAGTCAGGGCTGATGTGCAAACTTCAACACTTCCACACTTTTTCATTCCTTGCTTGATTTTGCAACCTTAATGACTTACGGGCACATAAACTTTGAACACTCAAAAGTGTGAAATCAGCCCCCCAAAGGAGTTTTCTGGGCCAAGGGCGGTGACACTGGCAGGCTCCAGTGACCCAGGGACTCGGCAGTGCAGGGACAATACAGCCCGGGGCACAGCCAGGGTGGGAGTGGCAGGACCCGGCAGTGCAGGGACACTGCCCCAGGGCAGCACAACAGGACCCGGCACTGCAGGGACAGTGCCCCAGGGCAGCACAGCCAGGCTCGGAGCTCCAGGACCCGGCAGTGCAGGGACTCTACCCCAGGACAGCACAGCCCGGAGCTCTGCCAGGCTCGGAGCCCCAGGACCCCGCTCCCTCCCCGGGCTCGGTGAGGTTCCGCACAGCAGCGAGGGAGGCAGGGAGGGCCCTGGGAAATTGATAGCCTGTCCCAGGCATTATTTATCATTCCCAGCACAGACACTGACATGTGCCTTTTGAAAGGGGATACTGTACCTTTAACCTTGACTCTGAGCACGCTGGTAATTTGGGATGCGAGCCCGGGTTCAAGCAGGGTGACCTTTTAGGGGGAGGGGAGGGACTGCATTTATTTATGAGGCAGTTGGAAATTTTTGACATCACATGCTAGTCCCATTATTCACATGTTACATGACACGAGATTGGCCCTTTTAATGCAACAACATCACATCCAAAAATTTGATTTTCTGCTCTGACAGCAGGCTTGTCCTCTGCAGCTCCCCAAAATACAATCTATGGGGGTTAAAGGCCACGGAAAAGTGATTTAAAAATTACACAGAACATGGAAGAACAGGTCCTAGGGCCTGAGCAAGAGCAGGGATGCTCAGGAGCTGGAAGAAGCAGTGTGGTGACTGCAGAAGCCCAGCTGTGTCCCAGTGAGGGGAATGAATCCCTCTGGGTGACCCCGGGCTGTGGTGCCTGGGGGGGTCCAGCATCACTCCAGCCCTGGGGGGATCCCACCTTCCCTCCCTCCACCTCCCACTGCAGAAATCCAGCCYGGGCAGTGCTCTGGGTACACACACCTAACACCCCCTCCCTCCCCAAACTGCAGGGAAAGCCTTTGCAACACCACCAACACACAGGGAAAATGGGGGTTCCCTACGTTAAAAAAAACACACCACAAAAACGTCCATTGGGTTTACCCTGATACTGGAATCTGGCAATAATTGTGTTTTCTGTGCAGAAACTTCAGAGCATCCCTTCCAGGGCTGTGCTATATATACACTGGAGTGTTTGCTACTCCAGCTCTGGAAGAACGTGCCCACACTGTGCAAAAAGCTCAAGCTGGAAACTACACTCCCATTTTCAGAGAATTTAAAACATCAGCTAATGCACTTAAAGCTAATGAAATATATTTCACAATAATGCACCACAAAACACATATATTAAATTACTCATCAGCTAATTCCACAGAGAGAAGGAAAGAGTTTATATGTTTAATTTTTCTAAATATCCTTGGTTGAGGGCAGGCAAAGGAGGAATTTTGATTTATATCTGGAAAAGCGTTTCTAAGATTGCTGTAATTTCTTTTCAGAAATATCACATGATGGTGATGATGAGGCTGATACTAAAATAACAAGTAAATAAAAAGGCTAATTTTATCAATATTTTYATCAATTTAAACACAGTGTTTTCTACTGTGTACAAGCAATGAGAGAAACAAAACCCAAGAAACAATCGGGCTSRAAGGGGTTTGGAGCACCCTGGGACAGKGGAAGGTGTCCCCACCCATGGCAGGGGTGGCACTGGATGAGCTGTAGGATCCCTTCCAAAGCCATGCCATGATCCTGTGATATTAAGAATAACTGTCTCGTACAGACCCAAAGGGTGTTTGTTCTCCTCCTGCAGCAGAATTTCAGGTGTTCTTCACTTCAAGGGAACCAAAGCCAGGGCAGGATGGGCCATCCCCAGCAGAGCCAGCAGGAGGGGAAGGGAAGCTGGGCCAGAGCAGCCAGGCTTGTGAGCCAGAGCGCAAACACCTCAGGAAAAGCCTCCTCCAGGAGCAGGAGGAAGAGGCTCCTCAGGCAGAATTACATTTTTACAGATTTATATGGGTTTTGAAGCCAAGTCCCAAGACTGGCAGAACACAGAGGGGGAATTATTTTCTTCTTATTAAAAGAATGAAAAGACCCACCATTGATTTTGTCCTTCATCACCACACAAAAACCCTCCCAAGCACAACGAGGATGACTGTCTGGATTATCACAACACCGTAAATCAAAGTGAATGTATTTATTAGGTCGCCTCTCTTTGTTGCACATGTGTGTGCTGTTTGTTGGCCCATACCGTTATTATTTTAATTTATGGTTTGCTTTTCCCACTCTTTGCTCTCCCTCACAAGACTGGGGCCTGTCCACAAGTCCTCCCCATGCCAGTTAAAATCAGCATAATGAAATGTCAGGGGCAGATCCCATCACTGTGCAAGGACACGGCCCTGGCTGTGGCCAAGGCAGCTGAGGGAGCCCACAGCCTTTCTGTGTGGCTGCAACTGAGAGCAGCAAGTCTAAGCAATCTGCAAACCCCACCTCATGTCCCCGTGTCCTCCCCAGTGAGCCCAGAGCATTCCCCCAGAGCTGGGCTCAGCCACAGACAGCACCACTGCCAGGATTCACCAGGCACACAGACACTTCCTGGCATGCAAATTCACATCTAGGTGCTTGGAAAGTGTGGGATTTCCCCCAAAAACACTTCAGGATTCTTTATCTAAGCTTTTGGGGTGATTTGTTTCARTTCTTTCTTGGAAACCATGAAACTTGAGGCTATTTTCCAAGAGTCTGGAGAATTGCAGGAGTGGCCAGAGCTGAGACAGCACAGCTGAAGRGCTGGATGGGAAGGAGACCTTGTTCCTTCCCACTTAAGAGACCTAAAGACTCAAACTCTAATATCCAGAATAGTCAGAGAATCATAAAATCATTWAGGCTAGAAAATACCTCTGAGATAATCAAGTTCAGCGCTCAGCCCAGCACCCCCTTTAGTACTAACCCACATCCCCAAGTGCCACACGCACCCAGATTTTGAACACTTGCAGGGCTGGGGACTCCAGGCAGCCTCTGCCAGGGTTGGACACTCTTGTTCATGAAGGAATTCTGCCCAGAACCAAACCTAAAGCTCCCCCAGTGTGACTTGAGGCTGTTTCCTCCTCTGTCACTGGTTACCTGGGCAATGCACAGCACTGAGAGCAGAGTCAGGGGTCCTGTGTGCCCAGGCTGCACTCAAACGCCTCTGATTGAGGAGCTGCAGATTGCGCCAGTCCATGGGAGCTGAAGGATTCGGCTCGTCCCTGCCCTCCACCCACACTGAGGACAAGCTGAGTAAGAAGAGACCTGGGTGTGAATAAAAGCCAGCACCTTTGAGGAGGGGAGAATTGCACCAAAACATCCGATTGAACAGCGAACTGAAAGCACAGTACAAAGCACCGGGGGCAGCTCCATTCCCAGGATTACTGAGGTCACTCTGTGGCTGGTGGTGCCCTCGGTGCTTTGCTGGGTGTCCCGGGCTGGAGCTCTGAGGCTCCTCCTGCCGCAGGATCCCTCCCAGAGCCGCTAAACCCACTCGGGTGCTCCTCGGCAGAGCCTCAAGTTGTCCCAGGTTTGTGCCCTGCCCTGCTCCCAGCCCCAGCCGTTTCACAGCCATTGTTCTCACCCACTCCATCATTTRAATTATTAACAGCACAATGACACCAGCTGAGGGCTGGGATGGGCAGCTTGAACRTACAGGGCTGGGAGGAGCACAGCTTCCTCCTCCAGCTGTGACAGTGCTTGCAAAGCACACACCTTGTACAGCCATGAGCAGCAAAGACAGGAATTACACACTGGTGTAAACCAAAGCCCCAGGGAGAAAAACAGTCACTCCAGAGGGGGGGGGGAAGAAAAGCAGCACAGGAACATCAAGAACCCTGTGGGTTCCAGCTCACTGAGGTCTCCATCATCTTCTCCTTAGGAAGATGAAATAATTTCCTGCCTGTTATACCCCTACTGCTGTCATTAACTATTCAGAAAAGAAAAATCAAGTGTCATAACTGTATGAAGGCTCAGTAAAGCACAAAATCCCAAGCAAATTCACTTCTTTAACTGCATTTTTCCAARCGTAGCACACAGGAAAAGGTGATGGTAAAAAGCCACTCCTGTTCCAAACCCCAAGCCCCACCTTGAGCAGTTCCTCCTGGCCACCAGACACTGCATTCAGGGGCGACTCCACATTGATCCCAGACTTAACAATATCCATTAATAACAGACCAGACAGTGCCCATGTTCAGCCCAGCCATATGGTTTGAATCCAGGGAATTTGCTTTTCCCATGCACTGCATTACATATTTATACCAAAATAAGAGCTTTTTTCTTTCCCCTCCCCACTTCTGGGGTAATTGGCAGATGGATCCGATTCCAAAAGGGGTAATCAATGCACTCAGAGAGCCTCAGCCCGTGCTGCTCTACCCCAGCTTCAAATGCTTTATTACACAAGGGTCTGTGGGCATTTTTTTAAAATTAAAGTTCCTGCAGCTTTTCATGGGAGATTTTCTTTTAAAAACTCCAGCCTGCTGCAGCAAGTTTCCCTGCAATCAAGTCAAAAACCCAACACAGCTTTCACAGTACTAATAATGAAAGTCACATGTGCACAAATAAATTCCTTTCAAGTAMAAGTCACGTGTATTTTTGTTACATCATACACCCAAATCCACAATATTCCACTGGACACCCCAGCAGGAGCTGCCTGGACAGTTCAAGGTGGCTCCACAGCCACCACGTGCAAATAACACCTGAGCACAGGGACTATAWTCCAGACAGTAACAGTGAAAATAATTCCAGGCAAAAATTGTACTTGCATGGAGAAKGAGGCAAAACAGGAGTTTGAGGGGGAGTTAGCATCAAGATCTACCAGGATATGGCCCCACAGAGCTGGACACAGCATTCTTCCTCCTGGGCAGAACAGGTCCTGGTGACACTTCCCCTTGGGAAGAGCTGGCTCTGCTTCCTGGAATAAACCAACCCCAGACATGATGCTGCAGGAGGGGGAATACAGGGTCACAGAGCCAGGGTTACAAGTCATGTCTGCAGATCATCCAGCCCAACCCASCTGCTCCAGCAGGGTCACCCAGAGCAGGAGTCCAGGACTGAGTCCAAGGATGGAGACCACACAATCACTGTGGGCAGCCTGTGTCAGTCTGACTGCCCTCCCAGTGAAAAAGGCTGTTCTGGTGTTGAAATGGAGTTTCCTGGGTTTCAGYTTGTGSCCCTGCCCCCCMTTCAAGGGCTCACCAAGGAGACAGGACAGGTGTGGCAGCAGATGTCCCTCCATGGGCTGAGCCCTCCCTCAGCAGCAGCTCCCAGGCTGGGGGACCTCTCGTGGGGGAGCCCAAGTTGAACAATTCACTGGTGTCACCTGTGCCTGCTCAGGGCTGCAGAGGCTGCTTGGTACAGGCATGGTTTGAGTCAAACCAGCATCACCACACAGGCCTTGCCCAAGCACGTGGTCACTGTATGGGAAGGTTCTGGAGGGGCTGGGAGGCAGCCACACAAGCTCTGGCTGGGTGTCCCAGCAGTGTCACTCACTGTGAGTGCTACAGGCACAGCAAGGATTCMCCATGAGAATCATTCTGAAGTTTATCTGGGTATTGTTCTCTTTTTGATCAATTTTTTTCCAACAACACCTATAATCAGAGGGGTGATAAACAGTCAATACACATTAATCCAGTTAATGTTCCCTATATTCCCCATGACTGTGAGTTCACAGCAAAAACCTTGCCTGAGCTGCAGAGGGGAGGTGACCTCAGCCACGTCCCCCTGCCATGGCCATGTCCCCTGCCACATTTCCCAGCCACATGGCCCTGCTGCCAGGGGGCCCTGCTGCCAGGGGGCCCTGCTGCCACCTCCCTCCTCCTCCCGGGCTCTCCCAGGCCAGGATCCCCACAGAAAGCATTAGACATGCTCTGGAAAGCCTCTGCCCAGCTGCTCATTAGGACTGCATTAGTCTGTAAACTCGAGCACAGAACGCCTAGTTCAAGTTGCTCTTTCTTGATGTACTTGAAAGGTCCTGGGAATTTATGGCAGGATAATGCGGAGCACAGCACCTATTTATGAGTTGATCATTTGTACAAAACCCCTCTCAAAGCACCGAAGGTTACCATTCGACCAAGAGCTGCACTTAGCTGCTCAGAGGGCAAGAAAGCCAAGTATATGAAAGTTAAAAGCATTAATAAAAGTGTGACTTATAAATTACTTCATCTTTGTCACCCTTTTTGAAATGGGGTGAGAGAGGCCAGGGTAAATTTATTTTTTAAGTGCTTTCTGAGACCTGCAAGGGTCAGCCCTGAAATGCTGTACTCTATAAATCATTCCATGTGTATCTGAGAGATGCGAGTGCATCATAACATTACCAAATATTGATTTGTTTATCATTTGCAACTGTTTAGTGCTAAACAGCTGCCTTTATACTCTTGGTAGGGAGAAGAAACTTTAATCCCTGAGAAAGCAGGAGAAGCTGCCTTGGCTGCAGGAGGAAAGAGCAGCCCCTGGTACCCTGTCACACGACTGCTGGCTCAGTGGACGTGTTACTGTCACATTATGAAACCAGTTATTTCACAAAATGACTGAAATTTCCAGGCCTTCCAGGGAAGCTGCTGAGAGCCAAGAGAAACCTCACATTAGGGGCTGGGCTGAGTCACAGCACGGGGAGGCTGCAGAGCCAGGGGTGGGCAGAGCCAGGGGTGGGCAGAGCCAGGGRTGGGCAGAGCCAGGGGTGGGCAGAGCCAAGGACAGCTGTCCCTGCCTGCTGGAGCAGTCTCCCCTCCTGGCACAGCTCCAGCTGTGTGCCATACCACACACCCCTCCCAATGCCACACAGCCCCTCCCAGTGCCAGTGTGGAGCTGGGCTGGGGCAGGCAGAGCTGGGCTGGGCTGGGGCAGGGTATGGAGCTGGGCTGGGGCAGGCAGAGCTGGGCTGGGGCAGGCAGAGCTGGGCTGGGGCAGGCAGAGCTGGGCTGCTGGGCTGGGGCAGGCAGAGCTGGCCTGGGGCAGGCAGAGCTGGGCTGGGGCAGGGTCTGGCCACAGCCCCGGGCCATGCTCTGAACATCACTCTGGCACTGAGAGGGAACCCTGCAAGCCCCACTCTCAGCAATTACAGGGCGTCAATATTGACTATCTGAGGGATTTCCATGCTCAGGAAGCAAATTAGAAACTCAATACCTGAACTATTCCTAAATGCAGTTATCAACTTCAGAGTTTTATCTCATAAAACCAATTCAGCTTAGAGTTTAATTCTATTAAATTAGGGCTTAGAAATAAGATTTGCTCGGAGAATGAATGCATCATTAGTTTTAAAATGCAATATAGTGAAACCCAAAATGTGTGGCATTACAGTTTGAAGAATAAATGAGTAGAGATGGCACCCAAACGTACTTCTCCCTAAATATATTTACCAGAAAAACCCATTGGCTCATTAGGACAGTGTTTTGGTGTGGGGAACATCCACCTTCCTTTGGGAATCATAATCCTCTCGTGTCTCCCCTTGGCACAAGTTTTTTTCTTTGTTCTTAAAGCCTTCTTATTTCAGCAGCTGACAGAGAAAAAAGAATCAGCATCCTCTTTCTTAATAAAAATGCCACAATGAGACCCTGTCGGGCTTGTGCCAGGCGTGTCAAAGGAGCAGGGACTAATACAGGAAACCTCAAGAACTCCCCGTTTTGTGCAAGTTACAGTACAGGGAAGAGTCACATAGGGCTGGGTTTTAAATCAGGTTTCCAATAGATGAAAAGCACCCTTCCATGGGGTGCACGTAATCTCTGAATAGGGCCCTTAGTTTCCTGTGGTATTGGATGAGAAGGGATGTTTGATGCAATAACGTGGGGATAGAATATGCTCAAAGAGGGGGCGGGGGACAGCAGCTCTTTGATGGCCGAGCCAGCCCAGCCACAGCTGCAGCACCAGCCTGGGAAAGGGCAAGGTTTGATGGGCAAAGCAGCCCAGCCACAGCTGCAGCACCAGCCTGGGAAAGGGCAGGGTTTGATGGGCAAAGCAGCCCAGCCACAGCTGCAGCAGCAGCCTGGGAAAGGGCAGGGTTTGATGGGCAAAGCAGCCCAGCCACAGCTGCAGCAGCAGCCTGGCAGAGGGCACAGCACAGGCACAGCCACCCCAAAGGCACAGCAGGACTGGGCAGGAAGGAGCACCCTGGGCTCTGCCCCCGCTCCCTGCCCCAGGTGTGGCAGAAATGTCCCTGACAGCCTGAGAACAGCAAGTGCCACACACTTGGCATTTGAAAAAGCTGCTTTTTCAACAGTCCCCAAACAGGATTGCAGAGGGAGTTCCAAACTGTGCAGTGCTGCCACAGCACAGGRATTGGCAGCCCCTTGTCTCTCATGCTGACAGGCTGGGTTAAAGCTTTAAAATGCATTTTAGTATGTGTTCATTTCCTACTTCTACTTAGGCAGACTATAAGAGTTTTGTTCTTATTAGAAGTACAACTGAAATGATCTAATTATAATTTCTGGTAGCAGAAGAGTCATATGGAACAGCCCAACTGCCTCTGTCCAGGCTAAAATACTCCCCAGCATGCATTTGAATGGACCAATTGCCTTGAAAATGCAGAGAGAGAAAAGGCTGGCAGGATAAATGTGAGACAGGTCCTTGTCATTGTTGTGCAGCAGCTCTGGGTGCTGCCCACACCAACACCCCATCTTCAGTCAGGGCCTGATTTTACAGTCATTGAATTCTCATATTCAAAAAGGAGCCAGAGAAGCACAACGTGGTCACRTGTTTGTGGTTTGCCATATGATCATCCTCTTCCTTAATTTTTTATTCTATTAGGTCAAAACAGTTCTTGTATTTTTCATGAATGCAAGCCTCAAACTTTCCCTTTTCTATCCCACCCTCAAAAGCAGAGAGGCTGCAGCCCTGTGTGCCAGGCCACAACTACAAAATGTTGTAGTTTTGCTACAATTAATGTTTGCTTTTGGTTTTCATTCAGTAGAATGACTTTATCTGTTCCAAACAGTGAAGCAGAGCAGCTCAGCCAAGATGCTACAGGGCTGCTGACATTTGAAATGCTATTTTCAGTCCTATTTTACATATGTTTTCAAAATGTATCCTATGAAAAATGGAAGTCAGATACAAGAGGGGCTGATGGGTGTCTCTGGCAGAGCAGATGACCTACTTCAGCCARAAAGGTGGGGAAAATCCAGGCATCTTGGCAGGGAAGTGAAGGGAAGGGAGGAGTCAGCACCAAAACCTGTGCCAATGTCCAAGGAAGGAAAATGCARCCTGGGATGGGCACAGGAGAGGGAGGTGGTGCCAGTGGGGGCCATGGACACGATGGACACAGCAAACTCCCTTTTCCTGGTCCTTGTGAAGGCAARAAACTGCTGGGAAACAAAATGGTTTGATGAGTGTAACCCAAGAGGGAACACTGCACACCTGAGAATGGGGAGCTTCCCAAAAAGCCAAAGGGGGAACAGAACCCCTACATGCTTCAACAAAGGAAACAAATTGTTTGCAAAGAAAACCAGAATGCATGAAAACCTGGGAAAGCAGATTAAAGGGGAAAATAAAATAAAAAGCTGTTAAAGTTAATAAAAATGCCTCTATTTGAGGCCAAAGCAGCACCTCTCAACTCCTCCCTGATACTTCCCATTCCATGTGGCTCTTTCTGCCTATAAACAAATTGTAAAAGATGGCAACAGCTAATTTAAAAAATAAAATGTGAAGTGTTGCTGTGGAGTCTAAATTGAGTCTGACAACCAAGGTCACATAACTTTTCACTTTTATTTAAAGGCATTGCCTTGATTACTGAAAAATATTGCAAGATATATAAACACAAATCTGGGGGCAGGCCAGCCATGGCTCCTTGTCCTTTGCTTTAAAAGGAACAACAGGAATTATTTCTTAAASTGTCAAATGTTGTGTGGTTATCAAATGACAGGGAATTGTCAGAAATCATCGATAGAATGTTTGGAATTATGTTTTCAGTGTAAGCAATATGTCCTAACCTGTCCTGTTACACCTAAATACATTTCAGTTATTTCTGTAMATTTTAAGAAATGTTTGCTGCTTTAATTCCTGTAAAGGCAAAAGCTTTCCTCACACCTTTGATTTCTTTTCATTGCATTGGTAGTGCTGTAGGCCTTTCCCTGCAAACTCTGAGGAGAGTGGGAAATCTGTGGAAGTCAGGAGAAGTGCAGGGGCTGCAGCACAGGGGCTGCACTGAGGGGTCCCAGCTCTCAGCCTGGTGCTCCCCTGGGCCCAGCAGAGCCTCTGGAGCTGGATCTCACTTACAGCCTTGTTTAAAAGAAAAAACCCATGGATTCTGAGGAGAGCCACAGCCTGTCTGATGCTCTGCCTCTGTTGTCTCCAGGCAGATCKGAATGAAAGATTGGAATTAAACCATCTTTGAATATAGTTTTCATTGCAAGTGATCTAAAATAAAACAACCAGGTTTCCAGAGCCAGCTGCCACATTCCCCTTCATTCATACACTKCCAAAGTTATACTATTGTAAAATTAGGATATAATTTTGTCATGGATATTTTTATGAATTAAAGGCAATAATCAGCCATTTTCATTTCCTTTGTAAAAACTCCTCTCCAGGACCCCCCTGTTGCTCCCCCACTGCAGTGCCTGAACACCCTTCAATGTTCACACCTGCCCTGCTCTGTGAGAAATTCCTGCTCAAGTCATTCATACAACCTTCCATTAGGAAACAAATACAAGGTCACTGATATCAAATGGTTGGAAGGACTCAGGTGGACTCAGACCAGTTCCTCACTGGAGCCCCACAAGTAAGGCCCTAGATCTGCTGGAGTGAGTTCTGAGGGGTCCGTGGAGCTGCTGCAGGGCTGGAGCCAGGCTGGGAGAGCTGGGGGTGCTCATCTGGAGAGGAGAAGCTGCAGGGAGAGCTCAGAGCCCCTGGCAGGGCCTGATGGGACTCCAGGAGAGCTGCAGAGGGGCTGGGGACAAGGGATGGAAGGACAGGACACAGGGAATGTGTCCCACTGCCAGAGGGCAGGGCTGGATGGGATATTGGGCAGGAATTGTTCCCTGGGAGGCTGGGCAGGCCCTGGCACAGGGTGCCCAGAGCAGCTGTGGCTGCCCCTGGATCCCTGGCAGTGCCCAAGGCCAGCTTGGACATTGGGGCTGGGAGCAGCCAAGTGGGAGGTGTCCCTGTCCATGGCAGGGGTGGGATGAGATGGGCTGTGAGTTCCCTTCCCACCCAAACCATTCTGGGATTCTGTGTGTGACCATTTTTTGTAACTGCATTTGGGGAGTGCCTAAAACCCTGCAGAAACAGTGCAGCAAGTGAGCTGAATCCATTTCCCTGCTCCAGCGAGCTCCTCAAGGGCCACCTGGAACAGCAGCCTGTGTGTACGGGGTGGGACACGGGAGTGACACCCCCAGGGAGCAGTACACTGCACAGGGAGGTGACACCCCCAGGGAACTGCAGCAGCCGCAGCCGCAGGAGGCTCCGTAGTGTCCCCGGCCCGCGGGGCTCCAGCCGAGGGGCACCGGGCACGGGGCACGGGGAACAGGGGACAGGGCACAGAGCACAGGGCACAGGGGACAGGGGAGCCGGGCCAGCCCCGCAGCCATGGCAGCGGCCATGAGCCGCCCTGCCGCATCCACCAGGAGGGAAACGAGGAAAGGAGTCGAGTTATAAAAGGAAAAGGAGAAATCATAAATTAAAACAGAAATGAAAAGCTCTGCTGAACATTTTTTTTTCCTGGGACAAGCAAGAGTGGGGAAAGCATTAAGTGCTGTGCCTTTTCTTCACCTAATGACACAGGGAAAAAGCCTTTTCTGCAAATAATTCAAGTAAACAATCTGCAGAAAGCATGAACAACAAGACCGAATTTCTTGAAATTAGCTAAGCTCCMGAGCACGGTGGCTGTTTGTGCTGCAGGAGGCTGTGGCTCTGAGACAGGGGAGACTGGGAGTGTGGGGAAAAGGGCAGGAGAACCAGCCCCTTCCTCATCCTTTATCGTTTACCTGGAATTCAGTTCACTGTAAATTTTATTTCAAAGACAAAAAACCTTATGCCAAACTCACCTTGGCTAAATATCATTAACTGATTTCTAACAAAGATCTGATCCACTTTCACTTGCAAAACACTTTGTCACTGGTTTATATGCACCACTTCCAAAGAAAGGAGAGAGAAAGGAGAGATTTTTAGGTCAAATGATTAAGGAGAAAAGGGATTTAAACCAACAATTTTTTTTAAAGTTCTAATTGTTTGCTTATTGACACCAATTTACATGGAGCCACTTAGTGAATAAAGGTTTTCACAGTACATGGCACTTCTTTATGTCAGTTTTTAGCCATCATGTCACAGCCTGGCTTGAAAAGAAGAAATGCTGAAAACTCGTAGGCCAGAAATGAACAGCCTATTAAGATCTGAAAAGCTGTCATCCCTGCTGAAAAGACTTGCGTCAGCCACTGAGGATATATTTTAAACCGCCTGTCCGCAAGAAAACTTTAATAATGCAGCCTTGCTCTAATGTCTTGTGAGAGGAGAGGCAATTTTACTTCTTCTATTAACCCAACGTGATTACAATGGCTTATTTCATGGAATATTAAGTTCAAATTCTGCTCCCTAGGAGGACAATAAAAAAAAAGAGTGTGCTTATGACATTGCCCGAAATAGCCACAAGGACCACAACTCCTTGGTGCTTTTAATGCATCCAAGCCATAATCCACCTTAATTTGCTAATGGTTAAGTAAATTAGCAACAAAATAATAAACCACAAAAAGGTATCGACACAGGAGCAAAATGCTTCCCTCTCAAAAATATTAAAATAACAAACTCATGTTTTCCTAAGGATTGCCTCTCCCTCCCCCTGCAGCCATCCCCAGCCAGYGCCAGAGCAAAGCAGGCTCCTGCTGGCGGGTGGGCTTTGCCCACGGGGTGATCAGGAGGGAAGGGGCTGGCCTTGGGATGGCTTTGTGCAAATGGAGCCATTCCCAAACTGCCTGAACAGCCCCGTGCCACCAGCACATGGGGTCCCCAAGAGCTGCTGCTTGGCTGGGRGCACGAGGCTGCTGCCATCCCCTGCCTCGGAGCTGGCCACATCATGGGCACCATTGTGCTGTGGGATACCCCCATGCCCCCTCCCTGAACACTTGCYTAGGCCTGATCCTGACCATACAAACCACATTAAAACCTGAATTAGAGATGCCAATGGCACAGCCACTGTGGGTAACTGCAGTGCTGGGGTGCAGCAGCTGAGGCCAGCACAGCCCTGGCTCTGCCAGCCCCAGCAGGGACTCGCTGTCCCACGGCTCAGGAACTCTGTGCATGGCACTGGGGGTTGTTCCATGGCAGAAGGGAAGAAACAGCCCAAAACCCCTGCAGGAGAAACCTCAAATACCATGTTTTGCTTTCAAACTGATGTTGGATGCCCCCGTCCCCTCCCCATCCCCCCTTTCTGGCATGGCCTTCCTGTAACTTTTTTCCTTATTTTATTTTTCTAAYGTAGAAAAAATTAAAATAAAATTTTAATTTAAAAAATTAATGTATGCAAATATCCAGTGAAATTATAAATAGCCACCATTAATTTCTTTTCCCTAGTTCCACAATTCCACAATTCCAAAGCAAAAAGGCAAAAACTTAAATAAATATATTTAAATCTCCTGCTGTGTAATAGTAAAGAGACTCCATAAAAGCAGAGCAATATTTATTTTTCCTTTTGGGAGCAGCTCCCTGGTTTATTAGGCCCGTGCTCCCAGAGATCTGATAAGCAGGAGCGAGGCTAAATGGCAAATGGCAAACATCCCAAATCCCAACCTGATGTATTTCCACAGCCCTGACCTTCAGATAAAAATCGCACAGAAATCTGCAAAGCCACCAAATATGCAGCACCACGGCTGCTGTTCAGACACAACAGTCGGCTGCATAAAAGCAGCAGAGAGAAGGGCGTTGCTATTTCCAGCCCTGAGCCTTCCCCTCCCTCCAGATTTCAGCATCCTGCTCCGGCCCCTGAGTTTCAGGGGATGTGGACAAACCCCAGCAAACCCAAGGGTTCCTCACACCACTGAGTGCTCCAACTGCCTGGCTGTGACCATCAGGGAACAGCGCAGAGAAGGAATAATCCCACTCCCACAGACTGTGCATATTTAGGAAAATACTTCAAACAGAAAAAAAAAAAATTTGCACTGTGAAATTAGCTACAATTATGACAACTGCAAGAAAAAAATTATACGGGCAAAATTTGGGGCTGCTGGAAGAATTCTTTGATGTCTGGATTCCAATTTAACCCCGACTGAGTTCTGAGAATGGAATGAACAAAGTCTATCACACACCCAAGTCTGGTGTGGGTGTGAGGATCCTTCCCTTCCCTTCTTCCAGGCACAGGCTCTCCAAGCCCTCGCTGACACCTCCTGCACACGGCCACAGCCCAACTCCGGGTTTCTTTATTCATGAAAACACTGCCATTGCTATCAATAAATATGGATAGCAGGATTTTCCCTGTCCCTGCACAGGCCGGGGCTCGGGCTGGGGAACACACAGACAKAGATCATATTTCATAAAARCATTTTTAGGCCAAAGACTGTCACAAACACTGTCCCTGTACCTYTGCATGGTGGCTGGGGAGAGCAGGAGTTTATTAAACAAGACCATAGGTGAATAATAAGGCCCTGATAAATGCCCATGAATATCTGGCGAGGCAGAGCAGGGAGGTGCTGCTGTGGCTGGCTCCAGGAACGTCACCTCTGTTTTATTCCAGAGCCACACGGATCCCGGCCTGAATAAATAACAGAATCCCCACCATTGGGGTGCTTTGCATAGAAAAATCACCTCTTCTTCAGGTACTGAACCACTTTCTCCTCTTAACCTGAACCGAGCCGCTGGATTTTTGAAGCAGTTGTAAAACATTAATAATATATCTGGGTTGTTTAAAGAATCTTTCCAAATAACATGAAATATTTAGTCCATTCCCCCCCTCACCCCACCCTCAGTACTACCACCACCGTAAAAAGATAAGATTTATCRTGAAATGTTTGAGGGGTAATCAGCCATTTTTGGCCAATATATTTTAATATTTATATACCTGACATAGCTGAATATAAATGATACATCATGATTTTCCATAGTGCACGGAATTTATACAATTAACGGAGGGACCCAATGGCTTTAGGGCACACAAGGTGCAAACAGTGTTACAGTCGGTTGCTGATTATCGTTATAAATCTCACAAACCATAAAGACATTAAGGTGCATTTTGTTTACCCCATTTGTTTTCAAATATTATATACAACAATATTATTTATCATTAAAAGAGTTACACTTTCCCAGTGCATTTATTTCACGAGATACATTTATAGAACTATTTTTAAAATACAGCTGGCAAAATGCACGGCTGAARCAGGCAGGAAAATGGGATTATTTTCCATTTTTCCCCCAAAGATTATGGTTTTTGGCTCGTTTGAGCGGTGCCGCTGTGTGCGGTGTGTCACTGCGAAGGCCGCGGGCAGCAGCGCGGTTCGGGCGGACGCCGCCGCCCAGCCCCGCAGCCCGGCGCTCCCGCAGCCCGGCGCTCCCGCAGCCCGGCGCTCCCGCAGCCCGGCGCTCCCGCAGCCCGGCGCTCCCGCAGCCCGGCGCTCCCGCAGCCGCATCCCCGCGGAGCGCCGGGGCCAGCGCCTGCACCCCGAGCTGCGGCCCCCAAAGCGGGGCTGCCACGGCTCCATCCTGCTCTGCCCGGAGAAATACACTGCCGAACAGTGGCCCCGGCTYTCCCCGGGCGAGGCGGTACTTTTCCTGGGAAGAGCTGCCTCSCTGCTCCGTGTGGATGCAGCASAACTGAGCGAACGCACTCACAAACACCAATTCCCCCAAACGTCCCCAAGTGGGTAAAACGTGCCGGGGCTGTGGCGGCGATTCCCCTTTGGGCTGGGAGCTGCGGAGCCCGCAGGTGGAACGCGAGGCAGCGCCGGGGGTCCCCGGCAGGGCCGGGGCTCGGCAGCTGCTCATCAAAGCTCGGCTCTGTGCCTCAAAGGAGTTCCTGCTGCTCGGCCCCAATCCACGCACGGGCGGGGGGAAACGACACGGATCCAGCCCCAAACAACCCCCTGAAGCACGTCCAGGGCACGGCTCTTTGTGCCCCTGTGGAGGCAGCCGGGGGGATTTGTTTTATACCTATGGAAACACGGCGTGCCGCTTCCTTGTGTCTCGTATAGAAAATCCCCCAAAATACACGGTAGAAAAGCATTGCCGCCGTTTTATTTGCTTCGCCAGAGGTAAATGAGTCCTTCCCCTTTCTCCTGCCCTCCTGCAACCCTGGCGAGGAGATTTCTCACAGATTTTGCCATCCAGGAGGTGCAGCATCATTTACTGAACGCGAACCCCTCTCTCCTTAAATTTATATTATTTCAGCTAAACCAGCTGGAGAAATAAACAAACCAAATGTTACCATGTACTGCCCTTTTCCAGCACAAACAAAACCCCAGCCCAGGGAGTTACCAGAATTTGCCTTTCTCTTTCGGCCTGCTCAAAGGTTGCTTTGTGCTGTCCATAAAACACAGAAATAGGGACGGAAATGTGGGAACGTTCCCAACTGGCTGTTGACTTCAGGCACGGGAAGTGTTTTGTTGCGAATTCACAGGTGCTAAAACCTCATCAATGAGTGGGAAATGGTGCTAAATACGAGCTCTGCGAACTTTATTTTTAATGATGACTTTAAAACCCGGGGATCAGCGAGGTGAATGTAAAAACTGTTAATCTTAAATTTCTACAAACCCGAGTGTCAGGGCAAGCATGTCTGGTGCATCAAGCATAACAAGATGAAAACGAGGAGGTGTGGGTGAGGAGGGGGTCCGAGACACTTGCTTTTCTTGAATCCCTCTGAATACATTTCACAATTCATCAGTTTTTGTCTTCCCTGCCACGAGTGAGGACAATCAGACCAGACACCCATTAGATTTTTCATGCAATTTTTTTTTTTCTTGTTCATGACATGTTGGCAGGGAGGATGGCAATTCTGAAATCTTACCAAATGAGAAAAATGTCAGAAACTGAACTGACAGCTGGTGGTTACTATGGTGATAGGTGATATTGAAAAAAAAAMYAAAATAAGACTCAGTTAATTCAAAAGGAATCAAGTTCAGTATTTTTAAGCCAGTTGATAGAGATGAAAACTTAATCCCGATGCCGGGGTGTTTTCCTGTTTTAGCWAAGAGCCAAAGAAACCATTTGCTTGATTAGATAATTAACTAAATACAGCTAAATATACAATGAAAATTATAGTGAAACCAAAAATAATAATAATAAATAATARCATGGGWTTTTAAAAAAGGAAACAGCCATATTAGGGAAAAAACCCATCAGACTGGGGCAMTGTGCTGTGTGTGTGAGCAGCCCAGGATTGTCCTCTCCATAATGACAATTACTGCCACGGCTCTGGGTTTCTGCCATCGGTCCCAGGCAGGAGTAGTTTCGCTCCGTGACAAAGACAAATCAGCTGGAAGGGAGGGAAAGCTGCTGACTGATGGCTTCAATCGAGGCAGGGCTGCGCAGGCAACTTCGGCAGGAACCTGCAGATCTCCATATTTGTGTTTATGTATTTTATGGGCTTTTTAAGAATTCCCGAGGGAGCTATTTCTGGGCCCAAATACCGCGAGAGCTGCTGTTCTCCTGGCATTTCCAGCGAGGAAGTGAACACTAAAATGCCATGAGAACATCACATCTCCTGTTATTTCGGCTGCATTAATGGTTCCCTCAGGTATTAACAAAGCCCCTGAAAAACAAACACAAATATTTGAGGCAGAAATAGAAGTGCTGGAATATCCACCACCCCCCCCCCACAACCCAATGCACCCGCACAAAAMCCTCCTCGTTTCTGAGATCTCACACTTCGAGGAACAAATTGTGCAACCACACACAGATAAAATTAATATTATATGGAAATGATTTGGCCACCTCTTTCTTTGTGGCAGGAATTGAGTTTGCTCCTCAACAGCCCAGAGGAGGACAATCTCCATATAAATGCAGGTGGGGTTTAGGGATATTGTTACAGAGAACAACATTTGAATGCAAAAGTCTCCAAACAATTTGAGTTGTGCCTGTGGTTCCTGGGCAGGGATGGCAGAGATGAAGTGGGATGGGGACGGAGATGGGGATGGGATGGG
>CADDXX010000556.1:196968-218348 GCA_902810485.1 Alauda arvensis | reverse complement strand
GGCCTGGCCTGGCCGAGCAGCGGGATCCCAACACCGGGACCGTGACACCGGGAACGGCCCACCCCTGACATGTGCTCCATGTCCTCTGAGAGCTTTTGCAACCAAAACAATCCCAATTGTGGTARCAGGGCAGGAAAATCCCCCATCACTATTTCCCAGAAGGGGCCGCAGCCTCYCCCAGCTCTCAGCCAGCAGGCAGGGCCTGGCCAGGACGCTGCAAGGACACGGACCAGCAGCCAAGAGTCACTCAGGGCCAGGGACACTGCTGCCACCACCCGTGGCCTTGGCCACCTCACCTTCCACACCTGCCAATCACCCACCTCCTGCAGGAGCTCATCCCTGAGGCCAGGGGAGAGCAGGAGGCAGGAGAGGCAGGAGAGGCGCTCGTGGTGCTGGAGGCGGGCTGGGATTTGGGTTGGGTTGGGATTTGGGTTGGGTTGGGATTTGGGTTGGGTTGGGATGGGATTTGCGATGGGATGGGGTGGGATGGGTTCCCTGGCCAGGGCTGAGGATCCCCTGTTCAGTCAGGCAGACACAGCTCATGCAGCCACAGGAGGCTCAGCGGGCAGGGAGGTGATGAGCAAGGCCAAGATGACCAAAGTGGCTCTGCTGCCCTCATCCCACAGGGCTCTGTGCACAATCCCAGAGTGACAATGTGGCCCTGTCATACCCAGCACGGCTCACACTCACTGATTACATCTCCAGTGCAGCAAACCTGCTCTCTGCTCAAAAACACAGCAAAAYGTCCAGGAAAACAGTGTCCTATAAACAGAAATTGCTTCTGGARCAGGGTAAGCCCAGATCCACRACACCAAATATCAGWGCTCCTTACAGGCATGGAGACAGTGCCTGCTTGTCTAATCCCAAGCACAGGAACAATTTGGGAATCTTCCCTGTCTGACTGCACGTATTGCTGCACTCAACTGCTCCAGGGAGAGCAGCAAAATAATTTCTTAATATTCACCAAAAAAAYACCCTTTGTCTAAACAACACAATTATATTAAAAGTAAAAAAATACCATTTTAAATGAATGCAATTGCAAAAAAGGCTCTGGGTGATAAGAGAATGATGAGGTAAATAAACCAAAACCAAAATATACAGCAAACCCCATTTCAAGATAAAAACCAGTCTAAATAASTGGCTTGGACTGTTTAAAATATTGCTGTAAATGACACCTTCATTATATATGAAAAGTAGACACTGTTGAAAATCAAAGCCTATAGAAAAGAGTGTAAAACTACTTCAAAATATATACTATATATAACTTCGAATATGYTAAATTCAGTGAAATGTTGAATTTCACAGGGTTTAAAGGAGGTTTGTCTTCTAGCCACCACATCAGAAAATCTGTTAAATGATCATATGTAAATACTCACAGATCTTGAATCTATTTTTATATGTATTTCTACAAAAATAAAGTGTCTTTTTTTTTTAATGTAGGCTTATAGTGTCCTTTGTACTGGGCACGGAGGTGGGGATCAGCAGACAGCTGATGTTAACTAATAATACAGACAACTAAGAATAACACACTTCATTCTTGACCCCTTCTGCCTTTTAAAAATGTTGAYAGAGAATTAAATTGTGGTAAAATTTCCACTGGTTTACGGGACGATTGTTTCTCCCTGAATATTCCCAATCCCGAGCCTTTTAGCAGCGGCACGGAGCCCAGCGGGGCTGGTGTGAACACGGAGCGGGCACAGCCCGCGGTGCTGTGTGTCCCGTGCCCGGGATGTGCTGGGGCACCTCATSTCCCCTCGCAGCCCCTAACGCAGCTTTGCCTTTCAGTGCACTCCGGCCATGCCCGTCCCTCGTTCCGGGGAGCCCCCGGTGTCCTGCGGCCCTGCCTGGGGGGTTCCCTCCGACACACAAACAAACAAACCAACAAACCAACAAACGAGGATTGCACGTCCCAGCGCTGCCCGGGCTGCGGAGCGGGGACTGCTCGGGAGCCGCTCGGGAGCCGCTGCCTCTGTCACACACACACGGAAATTGTGCCCAACTGCCAGCCCCGGAGCTGCTCTGCCGGGGTACTTGTGCACACCCGGGGCTGCAGTGGCCACAGAAGGGCTTTTGCACGGTTTATTTTGCTGCAGGAAGCAGCTGTAAGCGATCCCCGGCGCTGCGCTCAGCGGGCTCGGCCCGGAGCTGCCTCTGCTGTCCCAGAGCTGTCCCGGAGCTGTCCCCGCTGTCCCGGAGCTGCCCCCGCTGTCCCCCGGCTGTCCCCGCTGTCCCGGAGCTGCCCCCGCTGTCCCCCGGCTGTCCCAGAGCTGTCCCCGCTGTCCCGGAGCTGCCCTCCCGCAGCCCCGTTCCGCACCCACGGAGCCCCCGCAGCCGCCAGCCCAGCGCAGGGCTCGGGCACCGCTCCCGTGGCGGGCCCAGCCCCTGGGCGAGGTTTAAGCACAGCCAGAGCCCAGCTTAGGCCCGGCTCTGGGGGTGCCCCTCGGCTCCCCGGGCACTGCACGGTGTGTGCACAGGGAACAGCGCCGCTGTCACTGTCCCACAGCCCGGGGAAAGTTCTGCACACAAAACTCACTCAAACACCCAGCTGTAAAAGTTCCACAGAAACACCATCGCTGGACTTTACATTTAGGAAGAATTAAGCTTTTAAAGAATTTTTTCCACTGAAAAAAAAAAAGCCTTTAATGGGAGTTATCCAGGTGGCCCCTGGATTTATTGTTGGATTTCTCTTTGACTGCTCYGGGGTTCCCAAGGGGACTATTACGTCAACAATTTCTAAGGCAACATTTTATTCCAGGTAACTGAAATTCCTTAGAAGATGAGAGCTTTGGCTTGGAGATTCTGGGATCCCATTTGAAATCACTCACACTGACTACACAAGAATTTTTAAAATAAATTACTGTATTGCCCCCTGCTTTCAGCTACATCTATCATCTATCTATATATATTTATAAACATTCTTTATAGAACAATTTCAAACTTAATTCTCCCAAAGCTATTAAAACTCCCTATTTTAATTGCATTCATAAAAAAGTTGTCTGGAATACAGTCAAAACCGACCACTTAATTCAAGGTGTATTCTATATTAACACTGAAAAATTAGTGATAGGGGCTGTTCTGTGCATGGAACTCCCATCAGAGTCAGTCAAGAGCCTTTATTTATAAAGTCAGGGGCTTCTGAAGTCTTTAATGACTATTTTTGGTCAAACTTGAAAGAAAGACACAAAGATCTCCCAGTCTCCAATGCACAAAGAATCCATGACCAGTAGGAAAAGCTGAGTAGGGCCTTCAATCCAGACTAAACAAATTCAGCATCAAATGATAAATGAATCAAGGAACTTGCACTCTCAGATCTTAAATTATATTAAGTCACTGATTTTATGAAGCCAGAAAAAGGTCATCACACGATACTTATGAACTATGGTAAATAACTGAAATTTATGCAGTAGGATGATTTTAATCGTTGGTATCCTTAAAACCTTAGAAATAGATACAACTTGTAACAAATCAGAAAAGTTAAAGGGAAACTATAATTGTTCCTTTTAAGACCTATTACCTGTAATATCCACTGGCCATATTTGTTCCACAGGTCAGGTATAAAAATAAATTTACCGTATTTCTTGCATTTGATTAAGAGAAAGAGCTTAATGATACGTGTCCACATTCCTGTCTGTGTGCTAGTGTCTATCTGGGCTTCCTTGCCTAAACTGAAAACCATCTGTCAGAAGTCCAATAATGGCTTTGAAACGCGCCCCACCTCGTCTTCCTGCTCCCCAAAAAGGGGCACATCAAGCACGGGCTGCTCCTGAAATATTCCCTCCAAGATGCTAAGTGGATATAAAAGAACACAGACCTAAAATAATCTGCAAATAACTGTAACATAAGCCCTGAAAAATGCGGGGAGGGAGAGACGGCGTCCCCTGAGCTGAGGCCAAGGCAGGGATGGGGTGACCCAGGCAGGGGACAGTGTTTGTCACTGGCATACTTTGCAATTGTGAAAGATTATTACAGATCTTATTGAAATCAGGTCTCCTTCTGAATATTTTCATCTAATTGGACAAGTGTTGAGCTGTGCCGGGCTGTCACAGCTGTTACAGGACATGAACCACGCTTACAGTAACAGCTTTCGTTCCACATTTTTGTGGAGCAGTTTCCATAGCACTCAGATCAGGGCTCGCATATTTTTATACCACTTGCATATTGAAAATAAACTCTGATGTTTAGCTTGCTTTCTCCAAGTGCATCTGGTACTTAAATTCCCTGAAAAACAAGCTGGCAACTCTGATTGAAGCCCAAGCAGACAGGGTGTGACACCTTGGTTAACTTTTATAAAGTTATTTTTAGCCTTCCTTTCCCCTAAAGTGGAACTTCACAGGAGATGGGATGGGAGAGCTGGGAAGTTGGCATTTATCTTAATTGCCATCCCTGAATTTAACATTAGGGCAAACTTCTCCATTCACAACAATATCTAAGATAAGTGTGCATGTGAGGAGGTGCTGCAGAGCTGCTCCTGCCTCGACTGAACATTTCCCACRTTGGAGCAGAGGAAAGGCAAAGAGCCCAGGAGCTGAGGGACACAGGTTCCAGGGGCCAGGTCCTCCTGAGGCCCCCAGAGCAGGACTGAGCCTTCAGACACGCCAGGGGCTGGGGCCTGAGCCYGGCCAGGCAGAGCACCAGCCCGTGGGAAGCTTATTCTGGGTAAACCAGTCACTTTCTAATTAGAAAATAATCAGCATGTTTATTTGGGATAATGACGTGGCATTGCAAAGTGCAGTGAGTCTGAGCACTGTGCCTGGTGCTGCCGTGTCCCTGGCCAGGCTCTGTCCCACCAAACCTCCCGTGTCCCCACGGCCCCTCACCTCCTCACCCCCTTCCCAATTAGCAGATCGAAAATTAGCAAAATACAGCCCCTGCTTTGCACTTCAAATTTAATAAGAAACAGAGACATCTCTCTCTTTCTTCTGCTGTTCCTCCCTCTCCTCCAAGAACAGAAGGCTGCTGGTGAAAGGAATGAAAATCTGGAAAGAATTTGGGGTGGACTGGCCAACCCCCTTTCATTTCCTTCAGATGTTTACAATCTAGCACCTTTCTGAAGACAAAGATGGGAAAAAAGCTATTTTTTCTTTTGACTGAAGGGTGAGACAGGGGGGTATTAAAAACTGATCAATGTAATTTTTTTCACAGAAGTATTTGCACATCTGTGAAATAATGTAATTTATGAAAAAAATCTTTTTATATGACATCCATGATTATAGCCTGATCTGGAGAATTATTCAAATATAAAATTAAATACTCAAAAACTCGCTGCGCTGTGGATGACTGAGCTTTTACCAGCTGTGCATCACACTTCTCTAATTCTATTAAAAGTATAGAAGTGAGGCTTCCCAAGGATGTCTGAATCCCTTGTAAAAGGAATGTTACATTTCTAAATGCTTTATGATCAGTTGCTTTTTGTTTTTTTCTTGATTATCGTCCCAGTTGTTGGATGTTTTATCTGACTGTACCAAAAAAAAGAAGAGAGGAGGAATGCATACCCGTGGAGAGTGCTCTATAAATTATATTGTATTTTATTATCGCAGGGCTTAAGGAAAAATTGGCTCTTAAGAAAGGTTAAAAACCTTTAAAGTGAAATCTTCTGTTTGGTTAAAAGTACTTTTGATTTAATACGATCCATGTGCACCCTGGGCCTGGCCTCCTCCCCTTGGGGAACGGGGCAGTGCCCAGGGGAGCAGAACAGGCCGAGTTTGGGCTGCCCCGTGCCAGCCTCCCTCCCAGGCAGGGAGCAGCTCCCTGTGCCCTCAGACTGCCATTCCCAGGTTTTTGAACAATTAACCCGTTTTTAATCCAGGGTAAGTGAGCACACACGGGGCAGTTTCACAGCCGGAGTCGCCCCGCAGGAGCAGCTCTCCAAAGGGAAACTTCAGTCCTGTTTCCCAAACCTCAACAGGAGCTGTGGTGCAGCTCCTGCTCTGCCTGGACATCGCCCACAGCTTCCACACAGGATCACTGGGAATGCACCTTCCCACGCCACAAGCCAGCACTGAACCCACAGGGAAARCACAACTGCCCAGCCCAGCCGCACCGCAGTGGTGCACAGCAGCACTGAAAGAGCCCCAAACAGGCCACACCAGGAAAAGGCACTTGGAGTTTAGCAAAGAGAGAGACWAAATAAGGGCTAAGCCATTGTTTCTGCTGCCGAAGACAGACGGACTTTAATAACACTTAACAGAATGATGCACATTAACGATCTCAGAAAGCACTTCTTATGCCTCATCCATCATGCGGAGGAGAAAATGAAGCCTTCGACAGCATTAGGAATTATTCTAGATCTTGTCAGTAATTCGCAGCTTCTCGGTAGTATCGTAACACAAATTTGTGTGGATGAGACACTGACCATTAATCTAAGGGGCTTTTTTTCCCTCGCTGCAGCGTGTGGAGAATGTATCAATTGTTTCATGGAGAAATTTCACAGCTGAAACCTTACTAAATAAAACAGGGGTGAGGAAAGAGATATAGACAGAAACATAAACAACTGCAACGCAGAGACAAATCATTATCTTTAAAACAAAACCTACCATAAAATCTCCATATGTGTGTTTGTGAATGGGCAGCSAGCAGCTCTGAAAATCCTCAGAATATGCTGATTATAAAGTTATGTTCGTACATACAAACACACTTAAAATTTCATTTTCTGGGAGGCTTTTTTCCCTTTTTTTTTTTTCTGGAGTATAGGCAAAAAAATCCCGATTTCTCCTCCCAAGAGAGCCCTGTATTTTTTGCAAATAGTAGCAAAACAAATTTCAAGACAAAATGCCATGCAACTAAATAAACAACAGCTTTTGGCAACCTCTTCCCGGAGTCGCAAGCTGCTGTTCGTCGTGTGATAGCTGTTGCCACTGGAATCTCTACTACAAAGGAAAAGGTCCATAAATATTTGTACAGCAAACTCCACAGAAAAAAACAGCCTCCCCGAGTGAGCTCAGAATTCATTTCTATACGTGCGATGTAAAGATGAAAGCTAATGAGTTCAGAGGAGTTTATGATAAATTAAAAGTGCGGGCTGCCCGCCCCAGCGCGTGTTTACACGGATCTGATCCGCTGCTCCCCAACAAAACACTTGTCAGACAGAATGAGGCGAGCTCGCCTCCGGATGTGCAGGAGCTGGATTGTCTCAGGGACAAAAAAAAACAGATAGGATTTGATCAAATACTAATCAGGCAGCAATAATGTGGTATCCTGAAACACACCCTATTTTATCTCCAATGAAATAGTGACATCTATCCAAAAAGTCCTCAAAGAAACTTGGGTTTAGGTAATATATTGTGATTGCAGCAGATAGGCAGGATTAAAATCAGGCTTGATCTTCAAAGAGAATAAGAATGTATAGTTCTGTTTACTGCACACATATTTGTATATAAAAGATATGACAAATATTTCGAGTTCTTTAGAAACCTGCATTTCTGTATTTTGAATTTTCACAGACCAAGTGCTGAGAAAGGGATTTGACAGTCCCAGGTAACAGAGGCAAATTAGGGATTAAACTCATTAGAAATTATAAACACTCATAGAGTGTGTTAAACCCCCTGACAAAACCTGGAAATGAGAAATCCAATAACACAGCATCAATAGGGTCTGGAAGGGCTGGCCAGATGTTTAAAGTGCGCGATGCTCGTGTGAGGAGCGCGGCGGAGCRGGCGGAATCCAGCTCTGCATTAAATAACACGGCATTGATGTCGGATCAGATCGTTCATGTGAACTGCTTTGAGCCTTTCTTTTGCCATTAATTTCCATTCTCCTGTTATGGTCTAAATTTGTTATTCATTTTRCATATTACTGACCATTTTTCTTATTTGCAAATATGCAGATGAGCGAGGCAGCTCTGGAAGGCGCCGCACAGAGCAGGGCTGTGTCCAAGGGGCCACTCACCCCTGGGGCTGCCCTCCACRTAAAAACACTTCCAAAATAAAATATTATCTGCAAGCTCTAATTTTTGGCCTAATTAATTAAATCACAGAGGGAAATACAGTGAAAACAATCACCTCACTAAGCATAGCTCAATAAATCCCAAAGAATGGGCACTGGGATAGCAAAAGCAAAATTGTTTGCGTTCTCTATGTTGAGTCTGACCTGGAAAGGATAACAAAAGAATCTGGCATGAATATGTATTTTTATAGGGAGTGCTGCTGGTAAACAGACCGAATAAAAGCAAGGGGATTATTTTAAAATAGTTTCTCCTAAACTCTCAGTGTTTAATCTGACGATATGAAAACCCGTCCATAAAGCAGAAACACATTCAGCCCCTACAAAATTCGGTAGAGAAAAGTGAAAAGGGCTTCAGCAGAAGAAAACAAACAAACAGCAGAAATCCTRCAAAGCCGCGGCATCTCCCCACGCCCGCCTGCTCTCCAGCGCCGAGATAAAGACCCAATCTGCTCATCAAACACCTCCGGGCTCGGCCATCTAATAGGAACAAATTGGCAATGACTGCCCAAGCAAGTAACACAGGCCCACTGATTTGTAGATTGATACTGATGCCTAATGATCCCCTTGGGCAGATCAATAGCAACAATCCTCATCCCTGCCTTTCTTCTTTATTGGCACGGCGGAGCGAGCGGGGATCGTGTGCGCGCACACGGCTGCGGGTGCCGGCCGGGGCCGGGCACCCACGGGCCCGGAGCCTCCCCTGCTGCCCTGCTGAGTGCCCGGCCTGCCCACGCTGCCCCCGGCTGCCCCCGGGCACGGAGMCCTTGGCACGAAGGCTGCTGCACCCCGGAGTGCTGCACAGGGCCTGAGACACGGCGAGGGAAGCACCGAGAGCGGGACAGTGACAGAAAACCCAACACTGCGTTGTTACCCACACCTGGGCTGAGAGCTGAAGGCCARCGTGGCGTTTGGGTGGCACAGCCATGCGGGACACTGGGCACACTCTGGAGAGCAGGGCACACAGGCAGGCGTTTGTCCTGCTGGAACTGGGTTACACTTCTCTCCTGCTCCATCCCTCGCTACTTCCCTCTTCTCCCCTCAGCTGACTCCTTGTCTCTTAGTGCACCACACCATGATCAATCAGGCACTATCAGCACCGGGCTTTTATTCAGTTACCCTGGAGTCACTTTCATCTGCTGCTTCCAGCCCCACGCCTCGAAAGAATTAGGGATTTTCTATTTATTTATCAATCCAGGGAATACGGTTATCCCATTAGTGGATCCGTTTAAAGTCCCTGGTAGAACCTAAGAAAAACTAATGGAGTTGATTTGCATTTGGTGTTTTCCGCAGTGAATGAACGCCAGTGATGTCCTGCAGACCCACACACGGTCACTGYCACCTCGGGGTGCTGGCACACATCCCCAGCAGCACTGCACTCCCCTGAGAATCGCTCTCTCTGTGCAATAACCACATATAAACTTSAGACGTGATCAGGCATACCCAAATCACCAGGCAGGCAAACAGAGGGGGAGGAAAATGTACCACAAAGTTTGTGCCTCCTGAGGATGAAATGTTAATTTTGCACTGAGGTGTCGTCACGGCAGTGTCCCCAGGCCGGCACAGCCGGGAGTGCCGCCCGCGGCCCCGGGGAGAGCAGGGAGCACAGGCACTGAAATCCTATTCAGCCTCCGCATCTGCTTTGTTCAGCAATCACCTGGCTACTCTTATTCTTCATGGCTCTTTTATTAAAATGTGGATAAAGCAGAAGGCAAAGGATAAAATTAAATTCCATTGACTGTAAATTTCTAAATCACCCTCCAATAAAGGATTTTCCTTTACYAACAAAAACGCCTTTCCCATCTTTTTGCCGATCTCGGCGTATACTCGCAATAAAACGGGGCTRCGTGAAAACCTTTGTAACTCGACCCTTCCAGTGCATAAATTAATCATTTTCCAAATCCTGTCTTTTCTTTCCTTAAGTTCCCGGGCGCGGGGGTCGTGCCCCCGCCCAGCCTTGACCATCGCAAAATTCAAATTCCCACTAATGATGAGTGTAATCATCGCAATCACCGTCATCATCATCATCATCATCATCATCGCCAGGAAAGCCGGGTCCCGTTGGCCCCTGACATCAATCAGCGACGCGGGGGGAGCCAGGCCCCCCCCGGCCCCCGGCAGCGACCGCGTCCGTTCCTCCCGAGCCGGGGTCACCCCGCTGCCGTCCCGGCCTCGCACCTCCGCCGCTCCCGGGGAGAACGRCACGGGTGCGACGGGACGGGCGGGACGCGGGTGTCCCCCGCGTGGCCGGGTCCCCCCGAGCCCCGGGTGGGAGAGGAGCGATGGAGGGAGGGGAGCGAGGGGAGGGGGAGCAGCCGCACGTGTGACGCGCCCGGCCGCCCATTTGCATATTCACATCAGCGCCGCGCCCACTTAAGCAGCGCCAGGCGAAGGTGTCTCCTCCACCCACCGCCACCCACCACCCACCTCCCACCTCCACCTCCACCTTCCCTGCGCTCCCCACGAGCCGCGCTCGCAGCCCAAAAGCGAGGGCGCGGGGGGCCGGGGCAGGGTGGGCGCAGGCTGCCTTACCTCCGCTCCCGCGCTGCCAGGGATTCCCCGTGCTTCCGCCAGCAATTTGGGAGAGCCATCCTTCAAGGGGTTTTAGTTCTGTCTTTCTCTCTCTTCCTCCTCCTCCTCCTCCTCTTCCCGTGTTGTGACTGGGTTTATAAAAAAAATAAAAAAAGACAACTCCATGTAAGCTCGCAGCCAGGGCACGGCGAAGTCTGGGGCTCCGGGGGGAGGGAGCAGCGGAGGGAGGGTCACAGCTCCATGCCTTACAAAAGGCAACCCAAAGCCTGGATATTTTTTTAATATCGTACACAAAACGCCGCCGCACATACACACGTAAGGCAGGCCCCAGACCTGGCGCTAATTAGGTTTTAGCCAAAAACTGTCGAGGTTCAGCCTATGACACGAATAAACGCAACGGTGCCGAGAGTTCTGAGCCCTCACCTGCCCGAACCCCCAGCGTTCAGCCCTCACCTGGCCCGAGTCCCCCAGGGCCAAGCCCTCACCTGCCCAAACCGCCGGCGCTCAGCCCTCACCTACCCGAGACCCCCGGCTCAGCCCTCACCTGGCCCGAGCCCCCCGAGGCCCAACCCTCACCTGGCCGAGCCCCCGGAGCTCCCCTCACCTGGCCGAGCCCCCGGGGGCCCAGCAGGGCCAGGGTTTTGGGGCACGACGGAGCAGGGTGAGCCGCGAGCACGCGGCACCGGCCCGGACTATTGCAACCCGAGCGCCGTTCCAGGGGTATTTGTGCACAAATTAATGTTACTATTCCACAGCTCCACTCACAGTGGGGAAAAGGAAAAAAAGCCCAAATTCCTAATGAGTGTTGTGTATCCCCTGGCACACGGCACGGAAGCAGCATCGCTGTGCCGGGCCGGGTCTCCGGGAGCACGGGCCCATTGTTCTGAGGACACGGCTTTTGTGAGCGGGGCAGCGCAGCCCGCCTGCAGCAGCAGCGGCACAACAGGGCAGGGGAGCCCTTGCACACGCACACCGCGCACCGCGGCCGCCGCTCCACACCCTCGCATTAGATGTTTGCTGAAAATACACCGTGCACACGTGTGGCACTTTTTTCCAAACATGTCATTACCGGCATGATTAAGGGCTTCGTTGCTTCCCAGAGCAAGGTCTCGCCTTGCATTGCTGACTGATGGCTGAATTCCCCCGTACACCTGGCAACATGAGTTTAGCGCCAGGATGGGGGTGAAAAATGCACTTTATTGAGCGGTTTTTCATACACGGAATATTTAGGAAATAGTCAAATTTAATTTCGCAATTGGCAAAAGCAAATTTGCTCCTAAGCTGAAGCGTGGCRAGCGGTGTTTCAGCCCGGAGTACATTTTCCTGGAGAAGTTGCAAGCCCCTGGAGCAGGGCAGCGTGTGGGAAAGGCTGGGATGTTCCATGGGGTGTCCGTGCACCACTCCGAGTGCCAGGGGCGGCGGGGCCGAGGCGCACAATGGCAGCTGCAGGCGAGCAGGGAGGTACAGGGGCTCTGCCCGTGCCCCCCGGCCAGGAAAGCAGGTCACTCCTCATCAACTGGGTAAGCAAACGCCAAAACAAAGCGTGGGGCTGCATTTTGACGAGCTAGACATGCTTTCTTATAAAAAATAATTTCCCTGCCTTTGTTTCTCCTCTCCTCCTTCAAAGCGAGGGGAAGAGCAGGCTGCTGTGTTCACACTGGCTTTCCAAGGGAAAAAAAGAGGATTTTTAAGAATCTGCCCACCAAGCATGAGTTACTTGTCCTCCCCCCTCCAAAAACAAAAAAGAAAAAAAAAATCCTGAACAAGACTCAAAGGATTCCTGAAATAAAGAAGAAAGAAAAACATCCAAAACATTAGACACAGAAACATTATATTTCAATATTATCATATGAATTAAATGTAATCCTTGAAGCGACTCGTCCCAGGGGTCACATATTAGGCCATTTTTTTCTTTTTTTTTTCTTTTTTTTTTTTTTTTTAATAGAGGTCACCCAGGCTGAAAAGCAGAACCCAAATGAAAAGCATCTTCAATGTGGTTATAACATGAGCTGGACGAGGTCAGGCAGTGTCTTGTATGGCCTCATAAAAAATACATAACCAGACAGCCTAATAGTATTTCTTTGCATTCATTTTTGGATGGGAGCTGGCGGGTGGGGGAGGGGGCCGGGAGAGGGCCACAGCCGCCGGTGCATTTCCATAATGGGCAGCTTCTCCTCCGTTCCAGTTAGGGGAAAAATGAACATTCATTTTAACACATCCCTGCCTTAGCTCACTTGAAAGAACCATCCTACAGACAATTGCTGTGGCCCTGAGAAAGTGAGAGAGGAGTGGAGCATCCCCATCTCTCTCTCTCTCTCTCTCACACACACACACACACATACACACACACCCACACGTGTGTGWGCACTGCACACATGCTACCGTCAGGCTTAATTGGGAGTGCAACCACCTTGGGCTCGCTTTCATCACCACTGGCTCGTGGCTGTTGTTATTTGTCCATGCACGCAGCCAGGCTGATTCATGTGAATGGTTTCTCTCCTGAAGAGAAGCAGAGGAACCCCCATTGCAAGAAGTCCCTCCATGCACACTCCCCGGGGAGGGCTCTGCCCACCACCAGGACTCACACACAGCTTTTGGGTGCGAGAGGGGGCAAGAGGAAGGCAAGGAGTGAAAGGGGAAGGGAGGGGTGTGTAAATAAAAGTAGCCGGTGCTAGAAATGCCGGGTGAGAAGAGGATGTGTAAATCTCGGCTCCCTTCCCCCTCCCGAGCGGCGCCTGCAGCCGGGTGACCCTGCGGGGAGCGGAGCCGCAGAGGTGACCCGATGCTAACCAGCCTGTTAGAACTAATAAGGTGTGCGCCTAAGCCAGGGGCTGACACTGGGGCATTGTGGAAATAACTCTCCTTGTTATTGCCCATCCTCAGCTTGAAATTTACTGCTCCTTTGCATTATTAAAGAGACAGCTTGCGTGCGCGATGGGGGAGAGGCTGGGCAGGAGGAAGAACCGCGCACGCTTTTTTAATGGTATGTTTGTGCTCTCTCTAGTCTTTAGATTCAGATTCGGAGCATTAAAGCATGCTGGGTTAATAGGTTGTTATTTATTATTTGAATAAAATCTGGTCTAGAAAAATAAAAAAGAATATTTTTCCCCCATTATGGCAAACGGTGAGAAAAAAAAAAAGGAAAGGTGTGAAACATCTCAGATAAGATCAGGCTGAGGCCTTGTGGGACAAACCCTGCCCTAAACGCTTCCTGTAGCACTGCTCCACATTTCCATCAGACGTGAGCAGAGCTGAAAACGCCCAACATGGTGGATAACAGGGACTGCACGAYGGAAACACAAAAGGAYCTGCTGCATTGTGGGGCCACCCTCAGCAGGGCCACGTGGAAGGGTGGCAGAACACCTGAAATCATTGCAGAGTTCTGATTCTGTAAATACGGAGCCATTTGGTACCTTAGGGTAAAGATGAACACGGTGGGGAAATCTATTTTGTCTCCATCCCTGTTCCCACTGCTCCTCCAGCACACAGCCTCCACTCTCTGAGCTGATTGCCACAACATTCCCAGGATCACAGCCTCCCAGGTCCTGCTGGGGGTACATTGGCACCTGATCAGATTTTACAGAGACTGAGCTGCTCCTGCAGATGCTTTTGCCTTCTCAGGCAGTTTTTATGGACAGGCACTTTCAAAGTTTGACCTTTGAGGGGCTGCAGCACCCATGTGGCACCAGCAGGGCACAGGCACAGCCTGCAGCTGCCAGGGGAGCCCCGAGCAGAACTAGGACTCAAGCATTACTCATTTTCTGCAGCAAAGCAGCTGAGTGCACATGGGAGGCATTGCTGAGGACGGGGATCAGTGATAAATAACGTGCAAGGTAAATACAGAACAGGATTGAGCCATCCATGGCAACTGACTGAGCYGAGGGTGGCTCCCATGGAGCTGAGCTCAGGGGGTGGTGCTTTGTGGTCAGGGATTCCACAAAATCAGATCCACAGGGATTTGAGAGAATTCCTAAGAGCACATGAGAGCCACAGCAGTTCTTGAGCTGTCCAAGGCAAGTGGGTTTTSCTGCAGTTCAGAGATGTTTTTGCCAAGGGTTCATGTGAGCAGCTACTGGGAGACAGTGGGAAGCAGTGATGGCAATTTGATGGCATCCATGTAACTGCCATTACACACTGAAACAATGTCAATTATAGATGGATATAATCCTGAGCATTTGGGGAGCAGAGGTGGGCTTTGAAGCAGACCCCCAGAGCACACCAGGCTCTCTCTCAGAGAGCCAGTGTGTCCCACAGCACCTTGAAAAGGTCCCAGTGTGAACATGTGCATCCCTTCTGTCCCAAACCATCCTGTCCCACACAACCAGCCWGGCTCAGTGACACCAGTGCACAGAGCAGACTGAAATACTTCTTGTGGGAACAAATTACAGATGAAAACTTCAGAGCAAGGGATAAGTGCCAKCAAAGGCAAGGAAGTGAAATCTAGRCTAAAGCTGATACCTGACAAAGAGGTAGAAACAAACCAAAGCCTTGCTGTCCCCTCCAACTCCTCCATCCCCAAAGGATGAAGTAACTATTATCAACACATTATTACATAGCTGGAGTTGCCTGCCCTGAATTTGATCATTTTTGCATCCTCACATTTTTAATCCTATCCCTCCTATGAGGAATAATAACAGCAAAAAGCATGATGCTCCGCATTTTAGTAGGAATATCCAAATGTTTTAGGGTAAAATCAAAGGTGTGGAGGCTCAGAGGACTGTGTTTAAGCAGCTCTTGTGCTCAGCCTTCAGGTGGTAAAGCTTAAGTAACAAGAGCATTCCAACCGTGACAACACTCTACTGGATTTAAAAATACAATTTTCAGAACTGATTGCCAGACTCTGATCTCAGGAGCATGCCCATTTTTTCAGTTCTACCAGCTGATCCCATATAAAGTAGTATTTCTCCTAAGAAACCCAGGCAAAGTCAGGCTGCCAGAGAGGAGCAGTTGGATTGGAGGTTTCTAATCCCCTGCAGCTCTCACAGCAATGTCCTCCTGAATGCACATCAAACCCACATTTATMAAAACAACAGCCCAAATTAATCCCTACACAGCAGGCTGTATCAGACCCCCATAAGGCCCTGTGGTATTYACCTGCCTCACTTCTTGAAACTCTTCAAGGATTCTCTTGCCAGTTTGGATTCTCTGGATTCTAATGGAATCATAGGATTGTCTGTGTGGTTTTGTAGTGGGCACAGAGAAGGTGGAAGGTGCTGGGTGCCACCTGCCAGTGAGTCCTGTTTCTCATTCCTGAGCACGTTCTCATTCCTGAATCTGTAATTGCAGGATGTGCCCATCCACAGAGCCCCAACAGGCAGGAGCACAAGGAGCAGGAGGCACTGAGCCAACAGCCCTGTGTTGCCCTGGACTCCCTCAGGCTTCTGCCACAACTCTGGTCCTGCCCTTCCTGCTCCYAAATCTCCCAGCAACTCACAGCCACCTAAACCAGCTGCAAAACAACAGAAAATCCTGCATCTAATCCTGGAATTTATTATATCCATAACAAATATACAGGTGCATTCTTCTGGGAAACAGAATAACCCAAAGTTTTGTACAGAACAGGACTCACCTGCTCAATTTTATAAGCTCTATCATTCTCAGTTATTGAAAAGCAGCTCGCAAAGCTTTTAGCACCCAAACCCTAATACTTCAATATATGAAGCCCCTGCATGCRTCCTCTGAGAAGTTCTGAAGGGGTTTGGGATTTTTTGTTCATTGTGGTTTTGGTGCAGAACTGGTTCAGAAGGCCAAGGTGTCTGTGGTGAAGGTGTGGTTCAGGCCCACCTGCTGCCACCTGGGCTGTGCATGGCTCCTCAGTGCAGCATGGGGACAGTGACTCTCCCCATTACTCATCTGTTGCAGCTATTTAAACTGTAACTCCACAAGACAGGGAGTGAGATGTTAGCTCCTCACAGCCCAGGGARTTCAGCTCACTCCTTCCAAACACACACACGGTTGGTGAAGCGAGTTCAGGTGTCTGTGCAATGAAACCCTGATCTGGCCTGGGCTGTCTCAGGCCTTTAGGAGTGCTAGGAATGKGAATGTGGTGGCATATCCACCTCCAGTGCAGCCACAGAAATGTAAGGTCTCCATCTGCAGTCATGTGAAGGCTGCCAAAACCATCTATACACAAAACACCCAGGCAGCAGTCCAGGGCTGGTGAGCAGGGAAATGCTTCCTCCTCTGCACTTCCAGCCAGCACTGCTGCATCCCTGTGGAAATAAGAGCAGGAAAGCAGAGATGACAGTGGGATTTCAGCCCTGCAGAGAGCTGGATGAGGAGTGAGAGCTGCAGAGAGCAGCTCCCGAGGGAAGCTGTGGGCTGGGACCCCTGCAGGTGAGAGGGGTCACTGTGTCTCTGAGAGGGGTCACCGTGTCTCAGTCACTGCAGGTGAGAGGGGTCACCGTGTCTCAGTCACTGCAGGTGACAGGGGTCACTGTCCCAGTGTCTCACTGCCTGCTTCAGGAGAATCCTCTGCCTTGCAGGAGGCTCCTCCATGGGCAGCTCTGCATGGAATGGAGAAGGGCCTGGAGAGACYCAGATTCCCACCAAAAGACACCAAAGGAAGCCTAAGAATCATTAAATAAATCCCCAAACCTGGCTATGGCTGAGAGAGATGTGGAGGAAGATGCTGGCTTTGTCTCAGTGACGAAATGTGCTCCTTTTTAGGCCTGTTCTGGGATGGTATTTCAGAGTCTAAAAGACTTYGTTGTTAGGGGAAAATAAAAAATATTCGGCTTTTTTGTTAAGGATCATGCTACAACTCTGAGCTGTCAKAAGCACAAAGATCTGGTTTCTGAACATCAAAAATATAGAACCTCATGTCCCCTCAATGGTCATTTGATGCAGAATAATGGCATTAATTATTCTGCTGCTGTTGCTTAAGAATTTCAGAATCATATAGTCAATATTGCAATCTAACTACTAAGAGATGGAAAGAGTGTGCTTATTTTTCAAAATTAAGATCTCAAATAATCTACATCCCCTCGAGAACAGTGTCATTCTGGTTTCTTTAAGGGTGTGGGTGTGTTTCTGCACTGTAATTCTGATTGCATTTCCTTCACSAGTTGGGGCCTACCTTAACAAAAACTAAGGCATGAATTTAAACATACCCAGTTGTAACTCCCTAAATGCCCTTAATTTGGAATAAGGACATCTTTATTTTATTTCATTTAATGGTTCTTAAAGTTAGGACCAAGAAACCACTGCCATTAGTGTAATTCCTTTGAGTCACCTTGCACAACCACACAGAGCTGACTCATTCATAAATTTACTGTTTAATGGAATTCTAGAGACTACAGTTAAAGAGCCAGTGGTTTGGAGGCGTTTAACTAAGSCAAAAAAGCCAATTGTTCTGGATGGAGTGGTGATGAGTAGAACTAAACTGGTACAGGAGGGGTAACAGGGCCTGRACAGCTCAACTCCTCCTGAAGCTCAATGGTTTCTAAAATCCTAAATCAAACATATTTGGAGAGACATKCATCCAATTGAAAAATACCAAAGTAAAAAATTGTAAAATTATCTGGGTGAAGATTTGGAGTATGAAGCSATGAAACTGAACCCACATCCTTCTGTCTCCAGCTTGCTCCTCACCTCCCTCTGCCCGCCCAGAGACTGGATACGTCTGACATAGGGAATAAACAAAATCTCTTCCAGAGGGATCAAGAATGGCATTGTAAGAACAGACAGTCAATTAAATATTATCTGCAACTCTTGTGCCACATGTTTAAGCAAGAGAGCACAAAGCCCATTCCCTTTCCCAGCAGCTTACTCGTGTAAGTGCCAGCKGACAAGTCTCATGCAGGATGAAACAGATATTCCTACCAGCTCCATGATTATTCCTGGAACTGTAAATACAGGGGGTGTTGGCACTGGGGCTTTAGTGAAAACCACAAACTCTGCACACAGCACAGACGTGCTGCTGCAGTTTAGATTTCAGCTCCACAGCCATATGCAGCATATGGCACAGGCAGCTCTTCTGCAGAGACGTGGGAATGTACACAAAGCAAATGCGCTCCAAAGCAAGGCAGTGCAGCCCCAGCCCCAGCCCCAGGCAGGGAACGTTTGTGTTCATGAACTGAAGCACAATGAGCCCAGCCCAGCTGCCCTCAGTGACTCCCCTGCCATGGAGCCAGCTCAGGAGGGTTCCTGTGCCAGGACTGCGACCTCTGCACCCACACCTCAGTTTGGGAGCAGTGATCTTGGAGGAAGAGCAGCTCCACTGACTCCAGCTAATTACTACTTCATTAAGCTTAAGAGAAGTTTTTTTGCTTCAGAAGAATGAAAAGCCTCAGTTGGTTTTCAGAGGAGCCATGGATTTTGGCAGGTGAGCTGAGCTCATCTCTCACTGCCTGTTTGTGATTCCCATCCCACCATCACCCCCAGCTTTGCTCCCTGCAATGCCTCTGGGAAGGAATTATCCCAAATGTCACCATTGCTCTACCTGGTATTGCCAGCTCAGTCTCTCACCAGGAGGCAAAAACAGCTGGACTCTCAATTAAGATTTTGAATTAACAAAATTTAATGATTTGAATTAAAATCAGTCTCTTCACATTTTTCTACTCTTCATTTCATTRTTAAATTCAGATGTGAAATTACAGTTTCCTTTGCTAGTTTTATACCCTCCTTTTCTACCCTAAATTTAGGATAAGCTATTCAGAAAGGAGAATGAGTTTTTACAGAAGGCACACAGAATAAAGGACACGTGGTTTAGCACCAAATAATTCCCATCTGGAAGTCTGAAGCCAGGGCTTCAGGAACTTTCACCTTTTATTTAACCTGCTTATGCTGATCACAGTTCCAAAGTAGATGGACATGGTATTTCCTAAAGCTAAAAAAAGCACTGAAAACTGATCATAAGGAAGGATTTAGGGAGGAAACAACCCAAACCACAAAAGAAACATATTAAATGTCCAAAAAGACAACTGGACAATGAAGAAAGGTGAACTTCAGCTGAAAGGAGTCTCGGTTTATCAGTGATATAAAGTCAGCAATTAAAATAGAAAACACAAATGACAAATGGAAACAAAGGCAATAGGTAATGAGTAAAATAAACCAGAAGCTGTGGGCAGCAGGAGGTGAGGGGGAGAGGCTGAAGAGAGCAGGAAAATTGTTACAAAGTTGTATATTCAGCTTTAAGTTGTAGTAAAACACACAGAAGTCAGCTCTGATATAAAACCACAACGAGATGATTATGGCAAAGTGGAAAATGTGAARTAGAAAACCTAGAAATCTTCATAGTTCTTACTTCAAAGGATGGATTTTGAGAAAGTTACCCAAGAACCCTGAAGCACTTAAGAGGTTCCTAGTGCTGAGCTCTGGTGAAATTAAACAAAAGGCTTTAGGGACTGGGAGGTGTACGTTGGAAAGTCCTGGGCAGAGCAGATGTTCTCCAGCAGCCACAGCTGGCTGAGGGTCAGGAGGCTCTGCAGGTCCCCCTGGGAGCTGGGGCTGGTGGGCAAAGAACTGATCCCTCCATGAGGAGCACGGACCAGTCTGCAGGAGTGCCAGGCACAGCCTGGGGCAAGAGTTYAACAATCCTGAAGATCCAAAGCCCCAGTTCAGCCTGGCTGCTGTCCTCCTCCTGTCCCCAGTGGTGCCCTGTGCCATCCCAAGGCTGTGGTGCCCAGTGCTATCCCCAGCAGATGCCAAGGCCCTGCACAGAGGTCACACAGGACCAGTGTCACCACTGTCACCAGGCAGCTTCTCCATGCCTGCCCCTCGGAACGCGGGGAGCGAGAGCGCACAGATTTGAATTCATTTTCATCCTTATCAGCTCTGAAAGATGCAGAAAAAAGAGAATTGCTGMGGAGCTTTGTGCTTGCAGCCACCAYGCGGGTTGGGTGAGGACATGCTGGTAAAYGTCTGCTGGAATATCTCCTTTTAAATGAGGAGAAAAAGGTGGGGGGCTCGGAGAACAGGTTTTAGTGTCCCAATGAAAGCCAGACAGCGACAATTTATAATATTCTGCTGTCCAGGTGCCTCCATATTTCTCCGTGGCTGCACATCCCTGCCCTGCTCCCCCCATGCAGCCTCCATTTCCCTCYGGCTCCGCGGCATGCGCTCCAGCCCCTGCGAAATGGTGGCTGCAGAGGGACGGGAGGAAGGGAGCGAGGAAGGAAGGGGCTTTGCTGGGGAGGGCAGGGGAAAGGGAGAGATTGAGAGAGACAGAGAGAATGTCAAAGCTCAAGTCTGGCATTTGCCTATTTAAATTCAATCACGCAGCCCTCGCCGGGCTGGAAATGGATGGCCTGCGTTATGAATTTCTGATCAGACGGCTGATAGGTTATGAGCAGGGACGTAATCCCATTGAGCAGGGCTTTTTCCCAAGCAAGGGCAAGCAATAACTGCCCTTCTGAGATGGCTCTTTGCTTTGCCCTTTTTCCATTTTTTTTCCTTTTCTTAAGAAAAAAAACAAAAACAAAAAAAACCCTCCAAATAAGCATTTTTATGATGATAAATGTGTAATAATGATTCATTCTGCCTGCGTCTGAAATGGGAGATGCCTTGGTGAAGCAGACATGCGCTCAAAATAAACTGCCATATTTTTTCTTTTTTAAACCTAATTAGAATTCTTGCCTTCGCTCAGCTCATTTTGTACCAACACTAGTGATCTAAAAAGAAAGTGAAAGGAATGAACACGTGCATTGAGACCGGTATTTTCAATACCCTGCAGGGTTTTTAATGTTTTATAGTTTGCCTTTTTTAACACGATATGTTTACATAAAAGGATACAAAAAAAAT
The DNA here is from genome assembly GCA_902810485.1 of Alauda arvensis. Taxonomy (NCBI): domain Eukaryota; kingdom Metazoa; phylum Chordata; class Aves; order Passeriformes; family Alaudidae; genus Alauda; species Alauda arvensis. The sequence continues at coordinate 197,135 of CADDXX010000556.1, read as the reverse complement.
TTCCTTCAACTGGCAAGAACTTCTGGCACACAGTGAGGCAAGCCAGAAATTAGCTCAGAAGATGATGTTTTCTTACATCTACCCAYGTGACGTGGTCATGTTGTACTGAACTAATTGAAAAGCTGAGGACATTGGCAGATTTACAGTAACCAAATTCACCAGSMRGG
>CADDXX010000556.1:161312-190960 GCA_902810485.1 Alauda arvensis | reverse complement strand
AAAACCAAACCAAACCCGAATGTGACAACACAAAAGCCCAAAACATCAATGAATTTCAGTACAAATCAGGCAACTGGCATAATTCCAAAATTGCCCAGTTTGGCAGTCCAGGGAAAGAGCTCCAACAGCCAGTCCCCAGCAGCCCTGACCAGTGCCACCAGCAGAGCCACCACCACAGGCCGTGCTGGGATCCTGGTGGGCRCTGGGCAGGCAGAGCCAYGGGCAGGGCCTGAGCTGCAGCCCCATCCCATCCACACACAGTGGGTATTTATTCACTTCCACCTCTCTCTGTTGTGTTAAAACCCAGCCCTTCCCCGTTCCCCTGCACACAGGAGGACACGGAAGAGCTGCAGAGACAACAAAGGCACTCGGTGGTGCAAAGGAGGAGCGATGGCAGCCAGGGCTGTCCCAGGCTCTCCAGAGCAGAGGGCAGCAGCAGCAGCAGCAGCAGCAGCATTCCCCTGTCCCCATCACAGCTGCTGCTGGCCACGGAGCCCTGGGCAGCTCAAACTGGAGCAAGATGGGCAAAGAGCTCTGCCTTAAATCCTCCTCCCGTCCAGAGCCAGCCCGAGGGTGAGCAGGAGCCACCCCGACTACTCCAGGAGACAGAAAGGAAAATGGAGAAGCAGCCCCAGACCTTGAGGGAGAAGAAGCTTCCAGGACWGCAAAGCAGCAAACACAAGGTTCGCAAGAGAGAGAAACAGTGCAGGAGGATGATGAGTAATACAGGAAAATAACGGCTAACACATGGAAATGGAGTATTTTCAGCTGCAATGTGCAGTAGTGACCATCCCACTTCCAAAATAATATTGCACAATTAGAGATGATTCACAGCAACCTGCCAGGAATGATCAGGGATATGGAAAATCTCCTGTATGACCACAGTGAAAGAATTTTTTTTCTAATCTTAACTAGGCAATAAATAAGAGGAGACATAACAACAGTGATAAGATAATGAACAACCTACACAGGGGGTAGATCAGCTGCTTCTGGGCCATCTCATTACACGAGTACCTGGGCATCCTCCATGAAATTAAAAGGTGATGCATTTGAAACCAATCAGGGGAATTTCTTTCCACAAATGCAAATTAAACTTGGGGACTCCCTGACACTGAGMATGCCAAGCAGAGAGGCACAGACAGATGCAAAAATGGAGTGGACAGTTCTGGTAATACTAAAACAATGTTTTTTAAATCCAGAATTAGAGTTGTTAATGACAACAATTTAAAAAACCTAACAAAACACCTCATACAAGTTATGGTTTAATTCACTTTCTAAATACAGGGAATGGAGATAAAGACCAGCTCCTTGCTCGCCGCAGCCCTGCAGCCCCCCAGGAAGGCTCACACTGCACCCTCCAAGCTGGGTGTAGATTTTACTCTCTGAAATGTCCCACTGTTTCCCTCCTCRCTGCAGAGCAAATGCATCAGATGAAAACCCAGACAGCTCAGGTCCTGGGCTCAGCATCCCAGGAAATGGAATCCACATGAGAAAACATCCCCTTAACTGCCTTTTGATTAAAGCTTGTCACAAAGTGTTTTCTCCCYTTTTTGTGTGGGAAATAAACCCAGCCCAATCCATTTCCACAAAGAATTGTTTGACTCGGTTTAATCAAAAATAAAAAAAACTTAAAAAAATCTGCTTTCAAAAATTAGTTGCTTTTCATGTTAAAGGTCCAAGATTTTCAATCAAGACAGAAATTTAGGTGAAAAATTCCATTTCCTCGCTACATCATKTTCAGCTGTGAAAAAAGGGCGAGTGGAGCTGTTTTCCAACATCTCCTGTTCCTCAGCATAATGWGAGAATCCCAGAGCAGTTTGGGGTGCAAGGGACCTGAAAGTTCATCTCATCCCAGCCCTGCCACATGCAGGGACACCTTCCACTATGGCAGGTCACGGCAAGCCCCACGCAGCCTGGCCTGGGACACTGCAGGGACCCAGGGGCTGCCACCCTCCCTGGCCAGTGAATGAGCTTTGTGCTCTCTGTGCCCAGCATGGCCCAGGGGCAGCCTCGGCCCTGAGCCCACAGCACAGCCACTGCTCAGGAAGCTGCTGTGGGAAGGGCACCACAGCCAGGGGGGTGGGACGCTTGGCCAAGTGTCTGCACTGGAATTCAGTCCGTATTTACTGGGATCTACACAAGGAAAGCCAGCAACAGGTAAAGCCTACTCCCATCAGTTGTCTGATGGTCTGTAAGTCCTGCTTTTGCATCAGTTGCTACAATTACATGCAGTGTGTGGTTTTTTCCAGTGAATGCAGTTTTTTTTGCCCCAAAAAAGCGATAAATAAATGAATACTCGGGTAAAGCTGCATTTGTGTTTAAAGGAGAAGAGGATCAAAGCAAGGCAGCACCAGAGAAGGCAACAGCCTCAACCAGATTAGGCTGCAAACACCTTTAACTCTTCCTTTATTACTGCACCTGTTAGATCCATTTTGAATTATTTTTAACCTTACAATTTTATATTTTAAGTCTCCAATAAATCCCCTTTACCTCCCCTGGGTGGGGTGTTTTGATATCTGGGTATTTATCACTTTGGTGCCTGAGTGGCACCAGCAAGGCAAGAGCTCACTGGGGGCACAGGCACTAACACAGGAGCAGCTGGCACGGCCTAACAGGAGCACAGAGTCCCCTGGCCACGAAATTCCCCTTCTTTCTTTCTTTCTGGAAGTGGTGGGGGTTCAGTTGATGCCTCCTAGTCCCTTCCAGWCATTGTCTGGGATTCCCACAGTCTCCTAAAGCTCATTCAAACAGGCCCACATGACCACAGAGTGACAACGAGGGGCTGATGTCGTGTTTAGGGTTTGGAGGAAAACCCTCACAGCCCATGGGAGTGCCCTGCAAACAGGGCACGTGTCAGCACAAGCTCCTCAGCACAGCAAAGCCTCAACTGCAGCTCCATCTTTTCTTCTGGATGTGCTCCAAGAACACAACAAACCAACCCACCACGAGTATCACAGCTTTCCAACACACAACGCATCCAAAAAGGCTCCTAAATGCAGCAAAACAAGTCTATAATTACATAATTGAGCAGATGCACTGCAAGTTTTCTATTTTGTTACTCCTCAGATTTTTCAAAGGCAACGGGACAGCGCTGTGCTAAAAAGCAATAAAGCACGGGTAATTTAATACGAAATTACATCCATATTGAAAAGTTTACATGAAGTTGAGAGCAGGCAGAGGTCAGGTTTGCAGCGGGACTGTCTTTAATTGTGGCCATCAGGTTTAGCAATCCAGATCTCTGGATCAAAGACAAATAGAAGGCGTTTCCTCACCACTGAGTAGTGAAAGCCGACAGTGAGCACAGCACTGTCTTGCACCAAAAGGTCATAAAAATGATTATCTGAGGGGGAACACGTCTCACTGTTCAACACACACCTTCACAAAGGCACCRGGGATTTTTCTAGCAGATTTCTCAGCAATTAGGAGCATAAATTAAAAATGTTACTATCGGTTTTCAAATGTAAAGGGGTTTTCTTGTCCTCTAAAAAATGTTTCATCTTTGTGTAGGTCTTTTTTAATATTTTTCAGTTGCTTTCAATCATCCTCTCAGCCCGGTGAAACAATCCCTCCCTCCTTAGGGAAGAGATGTGAGCTGAGACACTGTTTCCTTTCTTAGGTGGGGGGAAAAGAAAAAGGAAAAAATCAAATGAGGAGTAAATTATCAGCAAATCAGATAGAAACAAGCTCCCCAGATCTGCAGATCMATTGAACAAATGAAGCAATTTCATCTCAGCTCGCTCTGGGGGTGGGATTTTAAGTGGCCAAGGGGGACTGGAGCGGGATGCTGGCAGCCGAAGCATCACAACATTTGCATGCACAGACCACTCAAATCTGCACCAGGAGACTACTTGTGAGAATCCATCTTTTTTCACTTAACAAGATACAAAATATAAAACACATTTGCCTCTTATTAAGCCTCTCTTGTAAGTGGTTCCAGGTCCACCATTTTTAAAGAGGGGGAGAGGGGAGCCTGGATGCTCTCTTGGGAATTTCACAGGAGTGACTGGAGATGAGGTACAGGCTGGAAGCCTTTATTACTCTTTCTTTTTTTTTTTTTTCTTTTACTTTTTTTTCCTTGTCTCTAAAAGCACAGAAGGAATAACATTTTAAATCATTAGCATTTACTTTAAGTAGCACTTTCTCCAGCTCAGCTTCCCTTCCTGGCCCTCACCCTGCTCGCACGGAGGAGCTGCCCCAGTGGAGCTGCTTTCTGCTTTTGGAAGGCAGAAGGTGCTTTTTTAAAAACTCTGGCCTCCAAACTRAGGCAGCTGTGAAAGAAACCCTAATCTTGTTTTTCTCTAAAGTGTACYGAGAACAGGGTTCTTGTGTTTATTAGCACCCAGACCTGCAAAGCATTTTGCCTCTTAGATTTCCTTTAGTGCTCTTGGAGTGGTTTCTGGTTTGGTTTAAAAACAAACCAACACAAAAGCAACACCAACCTCTRCGAAAAACAAGGATTTTTAGCAGCCTCAACCCAATTCTCAGTCCTGTGTCACACATTCCACAGCATTTTCATCGTTTCTATGCTTGTTAAATATTAGATGCAATATTAAAATATTGAAGAGAAAAAAGGAGGCTGGTGGCAACAGCTTGAATTTATAACCCAGACAAAGCCATCGGCACGGTGAGTTATGAAAGGAGTTGTGGATCCTGCAGGTTTGATCACGTTACAGAAGGGAGTTCTCAAATACCCCTCATTCAGTGCTCGGAAAGGAAGGAAAAACAAGTGGCTCCTTTACCTAGAAATTAGGTGTTAATGAGAGCTCTTCAGAGTTAAAAATAGCCCAATTTTCACTGCAAAACAGACTATGTGTTCTCCCTTGCCATTTGCCTGGAAGGAAACCTGGGCACAGGTGCTTTGTCCTGAAAATTGAGGATTTCTACGAAAATGGTATTTCAGGAACAGGGCAAGCACTGACCTTCATTTCCACATACAGGAGGAGGCAGAACTTCTGCTAGAAAACAGCARAAGGGATGGAAAACAGAGCATCTGTTGGAAGAGAAAAAACACCCAAAACCTCATTCCTGCTGCATTTGGAATCTAAACCCTTTGGGTGTTTCCAATGCATCTTTCCCAAGTCCATCAGTTGCCACATTTCCCCTAAATCTCCTGGATTTGCTACTAAAGCACGTATTGAAGAGCCCCTTGTGTGGTGAAAAGTTCAATCAGCAGGTTCAGCCCCTGGAGCAGCTGTGCAGGAGGTTCAGTGYTGGGCCCAGGCTGGCTTGGGGGAGCCCAGGAAGTGACAGGGTCTCCAGCTGGATGCACAGCTCAGGGCAGGACATGCACCAGCACCACAAGGTCCTGGGCTGAGGGGCCTGGAGGGGCTCTCCAGGSGCCAGCTGAGCCCCTCAGCAGGGTGGTGGCACCCCCAGCCCAGCCCCAGAGATGCAGAGTCAAACAAGGACAGCAAAGCACAACATTTGTCACTGGGGACAGCAGGAGGGCACCAAGGGATAAAGGAACAGACTCCAAACAGCTCTGCTGCCCAACAATTCTCTCCCAGGTGTCACCCTCAGAAGTGCCCAGGACCTGCTCCTTGTGATGTCACTGAATCATCAAGGTTGGAAGAGACCAGTCCAGTCCCTCAAGACCATCCAGTCCTACATTTGTTGTGTGCTGGCACATCCAGGGGTGTCCAAGGTTTTTGGGCAGGAGGACCCCAACCTGGGTGGAAGATACAGRGCTGAGGATTTAATCCCTTTGTACCTCAGTCACCTAATCCATAAAACAGGGATAATAATGCTTGCCAATCTCAGAAGGCTTTAATTGATTATTTGTTATGATCATCAAGAACTTAGAAGGCAGGCTTTAATGACCTGAGAAGTCTATTAATTATTGTATCATCATAGTTGACAAATTATATGGTTTTCCTCCTTTRCCACTGAGTCCTTTACATTGGGAAGGCGAGGTGAACTTTGTGCCTTCCTGTTTGATCACCCCTAGGCCACAACACAGCTGAAGTCTTGTGGTATTACTACAACAGATAAGCAGAGCTTTATGGGGAAATTCTTCAGCCCAAGGTTTCTGTCTTTCTGTTTATCTCACTGTTATGGAGAAAGAATGAAAACAACGTGGCAGAGCCCAACGCCGTGGTTRAGGATGAGGAGTGAGGAGGTGCTGCACTAAAACAGGTACAGTGAGAAGAGCACAGTCAGGCTGTGGAGATCAACCACGTCCCCCAGTGAATCTTAATGAGGCACTGCATAAAAACCTATGGCTGTTTATCACTGCTAACACCATGACAACTGCATGTTTAATAATGTAATATATGGAATCACATTCAAACCGTGTGTTTGTCTACACGAGTTCACTGATGTGTTTTCTTTAATTCATTTGACCCAAACATCAGTGTAACCCACTGTAATGTTCATTCTTTATGCTCAAAGTCTTGTTAAAGCACCCATCAGGCAAGTTCCCTGTCCAAGTTATGGACAGTCTGAGACAAGGAGTTCACCAGCTTTTTTTGGAATTTCTTCCAGTGGCTAACTGGTATTGTTAACACATCTCTGTCATATTCCCTGTTGGAGTTTGATGATTGGAAGCTGAGCCCACTCCACAAAAAGGGCTGACTTCTCTAAAGTGCTTTAGGTGGTTCCTTGCATTCCTTTTTTTTGCATTTTTTCTAGACCCAGAGAATGAGCAAATGTTGCTTGTCAGCAAAGCCCACCCAGGGCAGGACTATTCTGATGCTCTAGAGCAAAGATTTTCATAGAATCCCAGAATCCAGAATGGTTTAGGAGGGAAGGGACCATAAGGTCCATTCCATGGATAACCATGGATAACCACGTGCATGGATAACCACGTGCAGGGTTAACTATGGATAACCACATGCAGGGATAACCACGGAAGGCTGGGGGCAGGCAGGGGAAGAGCTCATTTTGTTATGGCCTCAGGACACTGAGCTAGAATCAGTCTAACAGGAAGGTGAATGTTATTGAGCCACGAGCTTTCTCTCAGATGGTTTTCTCTTCAGAAGTTTACTTTACCTCCCAAATTAAATTTTTTGGTAATATTCAATACCTTTAAAAGAAAAAAAAGCTTAAGTTGTAGAAGTGTGTCCACAGTTATTTATTACCTGCCTTGTGGTCTGAACAAATATGATTTTGTTATTCCATGTTGTCAATAGGAAAAGCACATATGGTTTTGGTTGACAAAATTATGATAAAATTCACTGTATCCTAAAAAATGATTGAAAAGTTTGCAGATGGTTTCTGGGCATACTAGGGAGGGGGAGGATTGAATTTCAACAAAAGACGTGCCAAATTTTTTTCTCTTCTTACTGTTCRCCCTGTTTCCACGTCCCAGCTTTTTCCTTATTAGATATGAGGGTAAAGCAGGTATCCAGCCCAGAACTCATCTGTTTCTCTTTAGCTTTTGGCATTCCATCACACTTGGTCATGTTCACATGATGTTATACCCAGGTCCCTTCACAGATAAACATGAAATGACATCATAAGTCTCAAGTCACAAACAGCAAAACCCAATTACAGTAATCTAAAGAATGTTGCACACCAAAAATTTCATGTTTTATGAATATTCCTGATATGAAGGTTTTCAGTTAATTTGAATCTTGTGAATCTTGTCTTTTTTTTTTATTTTTTGTTTTAAACTAAGTTCTGTTCTTCTCAGTTCTTTTACTCCCCAAGGGACAAAAGATTGGGGAGAGGGCCAGAACTGCCAAGCCAGATCAGGAATTATCTTGTTTGAACTGATAGCCCCTTTTTCTCAGCACTGCTTACACAGGCAAGGCAAGGCCTTTGGTGGGCTTTGCTGCAGCTCCTTGTGGAGCTTTTGCACATTCTGTCAAACAAAAGACCGTGTGAGCTCCACTTTGTGCAGTTCATCTCCAAAGCATCTGTCTGAAGAGATTTCACCTGTTACTGCAGAAACACATCTTCCTTCTACTTTGTCTGTCAGGGGAAAGCCCCTGTTTAAGTTTCTGCTGGTCCCTGCAGTGCCTGGAGCCCTGTGACTGTGCTGGCTGGGTGGGCTGGCAGTGGCACAGATCCCTGGGGTGCTGAAGGGARAAGGGCCTGGCAACTGCAGCCTGGAGGTCTTGAATGAACCCCCAGGCACTGGGACCAATCTGCTCTGCAAAAACAACTGCTGGRGAGCACCTCTCACCTTCTCATGCTTTCCAGTAATTTGGGAACAGACTTCAACCTGTCATGGCAATTTTTCTCTCCATGATGCTCATGGTAGTTGATGATCTGCTACATCAACACCTCTAACAGCTGTTAGCATGGTGTGCACRCTCCACGTGGTGATCAGTGGGGGCTGGAGGAACACAGCCTGGCCAGAGAGTCTGCTTTCCAGCAGGGGGTGGAGGGATGGTGTCCTCACTGTGTCTGAACAAGAGGTGAGCTCTGAACTCCRTCCCTGCTCTTTCTTTTGAGCCATATTAGTGACAGATAAGCCAGAACACTCAGGATTTATTCAGCTTGCCAGAGTATTTCCACCTCTGCCAGACCTGTCAGTGGCCTTCAGCAGCTGTCATCCCTCCTGCCCGGGATGTCCRGGGAGCCAGCCTGGAGCAGATGGGTAATTACTGAAGGGAGAACATCTGGAAGGTGTCACTGGAGTGTTAGTAGCCCTCCCTGTCTATGAGCTATGCCCAAACATRTCGATAAGTTTCCCAACATGGAATTCATTTTTTCTAACAGGATACATGTGGAAGTTCATGTTTCAGCAGTGGCCAGAAGTGGCTTTTTTCCTCTTCAAAAAGATTTGTGACCTCTTCTTCAGGCTACTGTAATGTGATTTATTCAGGTCTCCTCTCAGAGAGCACTCAGGGGGCCCAGTGGAAGACAGGAGCACAGGCTGCCAGCTCGGAGTTTCTGGAGCTGTGCTCCATGCCCTGCACCCTCTGCCCACGAGCCACGGGGCACTGACACGGCACAGGGATGCTCCATGCCAGGGGCTGTGTCTGGAGCCACCAGCACACACAGGGCAGGCCAGGCTGGGTAAGGAGGGCAAGACTGCACATGCAGAGCAAGTGTGGGAGTGCAGGACAAAAGAGAGGGGTGTTTCCCATCCCACATGTGCACCCAGCAGCTGCAGCCAGCTCTGGGCACTCTCTGTGCTCCATGAACATCTGGGACATGAAGGAAAACAGGACATGTGTCTGGTACAGCATCAACCACAGAAACACARGTGTACAGCAGTGCCTGTGCCTCCTTCCTAGAGCTGATTTGATGCTGCAGGGGGTCCCTGGGACACGGAGGGGGACAGCCCAGCACTCAGAAATGCCCATGCCCACCCAGCCGTCCCTGTTGAGTCCAAGGCCCCTGTCCCACACCTGCTGCATAGGCAATTACTGCACTGAGCAAAGGAAAGGCTTGGCAAAGCCTCGAGCAGTGACCGTGGAGGGAGATGCTCCCCATGCCCACAGCTGCTTCCAGCTGAGAACCAAATCTTATCTACAACTATGTTCTCATTCAGCATGTCTCCAAGCACATATTAAAATAATCAGCGTAATGATCACAGTGACCCCAGACAAACACAGCAGCTGGAAGATCCATAGCAACAACTCCAACAACATCGTTGCAGAGCACGGCACATCACGTGGCTCTGCCAACACCACACCTCTGAAGGTACTTTCTCAGAGCAACCATGGGAACAGCCTGCACAGAGAGCAGCACACTTTTATGCCTTGTCTGAGCTGGCAGCCTCTGTCCAAGGCCYTAAGGGGCAGGGTCAGCACTCTGCATCGCTGCAAGTCCTTGGTGTGATGCTTAAACCTCTAACCCACCAGTTCAGAGGGAAGAATTCTACCCAATAAACCTTCCTGACATGCAGTAAAATAACACATTTATTTACTTGCTTGAACCCACCAATATGCTGTTCATTTTGGTGATTGATAGAATTGGGTTATAATAAGCATACTTTATTATTGAAAAATTTAATTTAAGGTTTAAACATAAAACAAATGGTATTTTCAAATCTATTTTAATGGAGACTATCAAAACCATTCCATTGCCATAAGGGAAAAATTCTGTCTCCATATCTGTTATGTATATATGCATAAAATCTTCAGCCTACAAGTCAAAGTTGCCTGTCCTTCTATCAATCCATCATTTTGAAAATAGAATACAGAAAGCCTTATTTTTTCACTTAATTTTCATTAGATTCTTGAGGGAATTAAAATAACACAATAATGGGCAAATGCTGCCACCACAAATCCAAATGACAGCAATGAATCTATTTATGGACGGAATTCGGCCAAAACTCYGGCTCAGAGAGCCAAGTACAGAGCAGACACCAGAAAAGTACTCCTAGAGCTCGACTGTCAGGTAGGGAAATAACCTACTTAAATCCAGGGAGGAATATGCATTCCTTTCATAGCTGCTGTGCCTGCTGCTCACAGGGACACACTGACCACATCCATCCTCATGCAGGGTTTCCCTGCCCAGCTGGACACCCCTCCCAAGCACTGTGCCCAAGGGCCACCCAGCAGCCTGCCAGGACACCTCTGGCCTCCCAGCAGTTCTGGAGAGGCACCAGGGCTGTGGGGTGACTCTCCCTTTCTTTGTGCACCTCATACCATCCACCTCTCCCCACAGACATGCTTGGAAAGATATTTGACAATATATTGAAAGAAGACCTTCATAAAGCTGTTCCCTGGTACTTTCCAGAGACCTCTCCATGGCGAGTGAAGASATCACCTTTCCCATATTTAAAATAAAAAAATTGCAAAAAGGTATGTTCATGGCAGGAGAAAATCCTGAGCCCTCTCCCTTCTCCTTTTCCCTCCCCTGTCCCTCCCCACGGCTGCAGGTGCCTGCTGTGTGACTCAGGTTTTTCAGCATGCTCTTCCAGCTGCGTGGCTGGAAGATCCCTCAGGGCTGTGGTCCCTGAAAGGCTCCCCTGCAGCCCCAGCCAGGGCCACACCCTGGGCTAAGAGCACTCAGGGCAGCACAGCTCAGCAAAGCTTGTCCCGGGGTCGGGAGAAACAGATGCCCACAGCTGGCCCTGCTCTCCCTGGCTCGGCTGGCCCTGCTCTCCTCAAAGCCTTGCTCTGTTCCTGTTGTTTATTTGTGGACATAGGCAGAACATGTTTTAAATTTGAATACATTTGAATAAAATGCCATGTGGCTGCCAGCTTGCTGTTGATAAGTAAGTTCAGCTTCAGCCACGCGCTGAAACTCAGGTGGGAGGAATGTTCTCATTCATGTTTTCCTTACATTTTCTTAAACACCTCAAACCACGGCACCACATGAAAAGCACGAAGTGTTGGCTGGATGGTTTTTTTTTGATATTTTTTCAATGACTTAAATGATGGTCTGTATTCTAATGGGGTTTGCCCACTGCCCTGATAAGTCCACAGCTTCACCTCCTCAGCAGGCCAGACCCTTGGTACATTTTGCCTTGCTGCAGGAAAGAAATTTATCTTTTGCAATGACTTATTTTTTTCCCTGGATGTTCCTTTGATGCAGGTCTATTGTTTCAGGGGAAAACAAATGTATTCCTTCAGCAGGTTTGTGCCTTCAGTGGAATTTGTCTAAGGAGGTTCCACTGCACAAACACAAAAAGCCCTAATAGATGCAGGCTGGGGCTGCCGCACGCAGGCACATGTCAGCTTTGATGACTGATGGTACTTACACAGATTTACACAACAAAAAGTACATTAAAAGGACGTTAAGATTGTGAGCCAATGTCACAAAAGCGTGGAAATTCACATTTCAGGATTTAAACTTCCAATATTGACATGGAATGCTGAATATTAAAATGGGCTCCCATTAGAGTGAAGGCCCTGAATAATTTTTAATCTAGACTATTAATTTCCTGAAATTTGTTGTTCTCTCTGCCTCTTAAGGCTTTCACATTTTTAATTAACTTTTTGTTGTGTCCTTGTCTTGTAATTTCTGAGTTGCTCCTCCAGTATAATTACATAATATATGCAGCACGTGTGATAGCTTAATTGGAAATATTAACCACAATATGCACGGAAACCATAAAAAGCTTCACGAAACTTTGAGAGCAAATGTTTCTACAGCTTTAGTGAGTTTATAAATGGTTGCTTCCAATATTATTCTCTAATAAAAACAATTACACCTAATGCCAGCCCAACCTGAAGTAGAATTAGGAATAAGGAGAATAATTAGTACCTACAGAATCCCTATCAGCGCAGTGTTATTGGTTTCAGGTGGAAAAACAGATTTAGGCACAGGCAGCCAACATTAACCCCCCTCTCTTTGATCCCCTGACCCCCTCCCCCCGGGTCTGGCATTATTCCTACAAACCCCTTTTGGATCCAAAGCTTTCAGATGTTGAATTGCTCTTAGGAGATGGGGAGCACTAAAATAAATGGGAACCGAAGGTGCTTAGAAACGTGTGCAGCCTGAAGGAYGCGAAGCTAAAAACAGCAAAGTAAATTGTATTTTTTTGTAGCATTCAAAAAGATTATTCCCAAGTTTATGCCAGGTCTTCTCCTGCTGTCAGCTCTCTCCAGCTATTTTACAAGACTTCCGAGGAAAAGCGTGAGCAAACCCAAGGTGCTGTAACTTTAACTCCCAGTCYTGCTGCAGGAATATGCAAGTTAAACCAGTGGATAAAAAACTACCCCCAGAATGATGACTTGCTGTGYTCTGGAAAGGGGCTGGGACAGAGGGAGGGAGAGGAGCACAGRGAGGAAAGCAGAGTGCAATGAGATAAAGCAGAAACTGCTCTTTTGAATACAATTTATGTTTGCTAATTCCATTTCTATCTCTCCAGAAGTGAGACTCCATCTTAAAGCACGCTGCAGCCATTTCATCTTCACCAAGAATGAACAGAAAAAAGGATTCTTCCTCAAACAACCCAGAGTATTGGTTCATAGGCTGGTGGGGCCTAAGCACTGGCTATTGGATGATTAGGGCCAGAAGTAATTAAAAAGTGGGATTTTCTTAATATCTCAATACAACTCGTAACTCCAAAGGAGCTGCCTGTCTCCAGAAGTGCCCCCACATTCTGGTGTCCAACTGGAATTGCAATTCATCAGCCCTTAGACCCATTATTTCAAAGCACAATCCTGTACTGGGTTCCATATTTGTTGGATTTGCTTTCCTGCCTGCAGCAGCTTCACCTCAGATGAGCACAAAGAGCGTCTCCTGTTCCCTTGCAAAGGCAGGGCCATCCTGTCAGGGCACTGAGCAGTGACACTGAACACAGACCCCAGCATGGGAGAGAACAGGGTGACAGCACATGGAACAGGACCCAGCCCGGGGGAAATGCCTCAGGGGTCAGCAGCAGAGAGGCACAGGTGGCACAGCTGTAGAATATGAAACACATCTCACACAGAAACGTGGCTGTAATGCAGGACGTGCCAGAGGCTCTCCAGGGTGCCAGTGAAGAACCTGCACCACGCACATGCTGTCCCCACACAGAAGGACAGCTCTGGCACAGGCCCCTCCTGACACTGGCCAGGGCTTGGCAAGGACTTTTCCAGGGCCTGAGGAAAAGCAGGTGTACTCTGTAGCTGTTCCCTGGTGGTAATGAACACACAGGCCTGATGTGCTCCAGAAAGAGTCTCAGGTTCYGAGAGTGGCAGGGAGGGCATCAGAGATAAGGCTGTTGGTGAAACAATGGGCTCTTCTGGCCATATTTCATGTCCCTGGATCAAAGTCCACTATTCCTTTCCAGGCACTCCTAAAACTGGGGTTTGAAAATCAGGAGATGACCATTTCTGCTGAAGGGAGTTGTCTAGTTTTCCTCCTCATAGAGAAAACCACACACTGAAATTTGGACACAAGATAATCCAAGATGTGACAGAAAAGAGTCAAACACTCCAMCTAGACTGTCTCATTGCTGTATGGCCCTATTTACTTGCAACCAGCTTGGAAACCCTGACCTGAGCAGCTCCCAGAGCTGAAGCCTTTAAGGGGTTGAAATTTGGGGTTATCCTAGGAAACAGATTCCAGCCTGCACTCTGACTAAAGTCAGCATTACCAGAACAGTGGCAAGTCCTGAGTTTCAGCAGAAGACCACTATCAGTAACAGTAAAAGCTATGCTGTAGCTGACAAATTGTTATGGCAGAGCACAACAGCATCTCCCAAGTGTCCCCAGCCCCGAGCTTGGCTCCTTTCCCACACCACCCCCGTGTCCCAGCCGGCAGACACCGAGTCGTCCTCCCCTGCAAGGCTGAGAAGGGCACTTTATTCCTTCCAGGTGTCCTGCCCTGCTTTATTTATGGGCTCACTTTCTTCCCTAGTGTGAGAAACCCAAGCTTTTAGCCAGCTGGGAAGGATTGGCAAGACACATTTAGAAGGGGAAAAAAATTAGTGACACTTTTTTCTCTCCAACCTTTGCTCACCTTATCAGCAGGGAATTTTCCAGAGCCTCAGCATCTGCCCCACGAGCAACAATGCATGAAGGCACGGGGTGCTGAAACATGGTCACATCTGATAAACCTGGGCTCTGGCTTAGGATAAACCTCCCCTGAGGGACACAAAGGAAGCCAGACTGGTATTTCTGTTCTGCAGGGCTTTGGTAAAATCACAGCAAGCCCTACACAGCCCAGGAGCCACTGCATCTCCTGCAGGCTTGATAAAGCCACCTTCTCCTGTTCCCAAGCCAGAAGAGAGGTCCCCTTCAGTACCACATCAACCCAAAATAACATCCAGCAGTTCCCAACAGCCCAGGAGCCTAGTAACCCTCCAGCTGGATGAATCTCATTTTTCAAAAAGAAATGGCACAACAGAAAGGGCCAGTTGTGCATCACCAGTGGCTCCTCCAGCTGTAAATTCACAGCAGCAGCAAGGGGTCTTTTTTTGCTGGAAAAGGGCCACAGAGAATGTGTTGCAGCAGYTTCATGAAGCCCAGAATCCCTGTGGGACCGTAGAGAGGAGAAGTTCAGAGGTGTTGGATGGAGCCCACAGGGCCTGTCCTCATCACCAAGCTCCTGCCCTTGGGCTCTTGGTTATCAGAAAGGTGACATGGGAAAGGTGCCAGGAACTCAGTTGTGAAACACAGAAGCACGAAGACCCTGGAGAAGTTGTTTCTTGAAAGAAAATTAATCTTGGGTTTATCAAAATGAAGTGTCAGATACCTTTATGCTKATGCGAGAGAGATCCTACCCTGCTTGGTTAATGGCAGGTTATTCTTTTTCCTACGCTGTCAACTATTGTTACTGATTGTTAATAGCATTAATATTTCCATCACTTAATTTATTTCATTAATCCCATTCAAGTTTACCATTGGCAGCATATGAAGTGTAAATAGCAATAATAATGCCATCAAGGTTAATATCAGTGATGCTGAAGGGTATTATGTAAAGCACGGGCTGTGAGACAGGCGCCTATAAAACCTGCCCGCGCCAGCGGGGGGTGGGTTAAACAAAGGTCTCGTGCAGATTTACACAACTGCCTTATCTGCTGGAAGAGGTGAAGATTTAATACCCACAGCCTCCTTTAAATTTCCTATAATGTTCCTTTCTATCCCTTGACTGTAAAAATACAGCCAGAGACATCCATAAGGAACGGCGTTTTTAGCTTAAATTATTAAAAGTCTAATAGTGGTTTCAGTTTGCTTCTAAAAGCAAAGGCAGCGGCAGCAGACAGTTTGTCCCCTTTTAAATCCTGAYGTGCAGGTGTTGGGGTGGCTCCAAGCAGTGCAAGGAAAAGGTCTGGAACAGAGCACAGGACATACAAAATTCTGGATGTCCCCTGAAAGCCAAAAGCCGGGTGGGAAGGGGGAGGCAGCAATCAGGGGAGCCTGACAAGCAAGACACCCACTGTGCTGGCCATGGGGGTGTTCTGGACACTGCTCCCAGACAATTCCGTGACACTGCACAGCCAGGGTGAGYGCAGCACATGGCTGACTGAGAGAAGCAGCCATCCCATCAGCACTACCATACCTGCAGTATCTATTACCTCAAAAWATGAAAATACATCTGCTACCTAAAGGCTGATCAGCGATTAAAAGGCTGGAATACTTCTACACAAGTGACCATTCTCCCCACTAGAAGCTCACGGCCCTGAGGGGACATGGCTCCTTTGTGTTTGTCACCGTCACATCCAGGTAACCCAGCACATCAGTGCCCTTCTCCCATGGGGGAAAGGTGGGAAGCAGAGGGGAACCCCCAGGGACATCCCTGTTACACACCCAGCAACCTCAGGAAATATTTGCTATTGTTGCTTTAGAAAAAAAGGGGGTAAAAAAGATTCAGGAATGAGAATTTAAATTTTACAAGAATTTTGGGAGAATAAGGGAGCCACTGGTAAAGAGACCACTGAAAACAGGGACTGAGGAAGAAGTGGGGAAAGGGCTCTGCTTGCCCCTCTGGGCAAATCCATCCTCTGGGATGGATTTCTGGAGATAAAGAACACATTGGCTTCCTGCGCCTGGCCAGTGGGATTGAGTATTCACACCACTGGATTTGGGAGGAATTTGTAAAAGAGCCAGAGCTATAAAATACCTTTCTGCTCCTTTTTCATGGATGCTGTGCTGAGGGTGCAGGAGTCTGCCAGGGCAGGGAAAGGAAAAGGACGTTTGCCGTGGAGGACGGCTTCGTCCTGCGCTGGGAAGTGGCCCATCCACACAGACCCTCCTTTCTTTGTTACATCTGCCATGCCTTGAAGAATTAAATTAGATATACAAGGGGGAAAGAGAGAGGGAGAGAGGGAGGGAGAGAGGAAGGGAGGGAGGGAGGGAGGGTGAGAGGAGAAAAAAGGCTCAGGCAGGAATATATTTCCTATGTCTGGATAAGGGGAAGGATTCGAGGTAATTGCTTGCTTTTCTCATTGTTCTCAGCTGCCAAGCAGAGATTCATAGAGTGTCTGCAAAGATCTCTCTCTTTTTTCTTTTCCTTCTAATTCTTCACCCCCCCTGAACCCCCATCTGTCCCGATCCCTATCCCTCCCCTTCCTCCTGCTTATTCCACCCTAGGAGGAGAAAAAAAAAAAAAGTAATTTGTCTGTTTTATTTATGATGCAATGAAGGTATGCTGAACGCATCGGGATAACCTGACACTGGTCAAACTATCTGTCAGCAAAGAAGAACTGCCTTCATACTCCAGCGAGTGCATAATTTAACCATTTCTCTCCTGGAGGCCAACGCCAGCCCATCCATTCCCAACACGAGGGTTTGTCACCGCTCCCTCCACGATCAAACACTGGGTTGTTGGCAAAAACCAGCATTTGACATGTTTTCAATCAACCCTTTATCTTCTCATTTTCACTAGTCATATACAGATTGTCTGCATGTAATAAAACTTCTCCTTGGAAAAATAGAAAATTATTTGAGATATTCAGATGAAAGCCAGGTCCCAAAACAAGATGGAACACACAAATCTGCCAGCTAGGAAACCAATTCAGGATGGATTTAGGACCCAGATAGAGCCAGACAATTGGATGCTGAGTATGGGGAAGAAATAGTAATGCCTCAGGTCTGAGAGAAGTACAGCTAATCCTTTCCTCCTGATGCACGGGGAGCCACAGCTTCAGCTCGGGGAGAAAATGCAACCCATCCAGTGAGCAGGGTGAGAGGGAAACGGGAGCTAAAGGAGGGAGAAAGCCAGAGGGAAAAGCAGAAAAAAATAACAAATAATATTCTGGGAGATTAGAAATGTGAACCCAGAATAAAAAAATTAAAAATAAATAAAATTAACTGCATATGGTTCTGTTGAGGTTTTTTTTTTTTAATTTTAAGAATTCCAACCAAACAAAAATAATCCACAAAGCCCTGTTGGAATGGGATGGAGCAAAGAGGGGAAGGGAATTGTTACTTTCATCGCAGCAGTATAAATGAGTGCTGAGCTCTGTCCATGCCGGGGGGAGCAGCACGTGTGAGCAGGCTGCCTGAGCCGCTGCCACAGGGGCCATTTCCAGCACGGGCTGTGCCGCTGCTTTCCCRTCCCCACCACGGCAATGGGGGTTCCCAGGCAGCTCCCCGCGGCTGTGCCGGCAGTCAGGGCAGCTCCTGCCGGCAGACAGGCGAGGACGGGCCGAGCTGGAACACATTTCTGGTAYCCCCAGAGCCAGGATCCGGCCCTGGGCGCGTGTTCCCGAGGAGGGAAGCGCTGCCAGGCAGCACTGCCGGAGCCCGGGGCTCAGCACACCCGCAGCATTCTGATGTTTCATAAACGACACAAGAAAGTATAAAATAAATAAGAAGAGATTTTGCCCTCTAATGCGATGCATGCAAGAGGGATCAGGGCAGAACTCCAGGAAATGAGGGCTTTGACGAATAGCTGCTGCTCGGGATCTTATTTATTCCTGATACACCCCAGCCCTCGCCGCCACAATCAGGAAAAGATTTTATGAATGGGACTATYTGTACAGGAGGGACTGTAACACGGAAGGGAGATAATAGGAAGGGTCAGGTGAAAGCCAAGAGGCGGCTCCTGGGCTGGGCAGTGACATTGCAGGACACCCCAGGCCACTGTCAGGGGCCACTGTCCGGGGCCAGCCGCTGCCTCCTGTGGGCACGCTGCTCACAAGGATCTGTTCGGGAAGGAGGGATTGCACATTTCAGTTCTGGCTTTATTCTGCATCCCTGAGAAACCAGCAACTGGAATTCACAGATATTTTCCTTTGTGAGATTATTCAGGAGTCAGTCCTTACAGCTATTTGTGCACTTACCTATCAATATACAGGTATGAAACACACATTAAGATAAAAATAAATATATTTGGCAAAACATACAAATATAGACATAATTTGTATATGGGGAAGCAATTTATAAAGGACGAGATTCTGTAGCAGATCGAAAACAGGCACAGGCTGTTTTTCCTGTCATTCAGGAAATTCCACATCCACACAAAAATGATGAACAATCACGTTTTTCACACAAAAATTGCTCCCTAGTAATTAGTATATTTGGGRATAAAAAGGAAGTCCTTTTTACTTCCCAGTTCACCTGTGTTTTTTCACCAGGGAATTAAGAAATGCCATGAAATTACAAGCAGCCACACTCCTTTTCATTCACGACRATTTTAAATATTAAAATACAAGCGGAGGTCAATCCAGCAGGCACAGATTTTATTGCCRAATCACAAATAAAACCAGAATTATTTAAAACAATTTAATTTTGTTAAGAAAAGGTACAATGAGACTGAAATATACTGTGCCTGCTTTTAACTACCAATTCTTAAGGCTGAGTCCTAAACCTGYGAGCAGGACACCCGTATCTAGAACAGTTACATTCATGGAAATGCAGGAGCCCCAATAACATCATCCTAATTCCAAACAGGTTGAGTCACCTCCTGAAATCCACAGGTAAAAGCTACTGCAATGAAATTCCGTGTGTTTTGTGCTGCCAAGGAGCTGCAGTGCTGTGAGGGCTGATTCCTGCTCGGGATTTGGAAGTGCTCACAATCCCAGTTTGCCAAAGCAGCCAGGTTATTCCAGCAGGAGATGGGATCAAGCGTCTGCCTGCCCGGGGACAGCCTCCCCTCACTCAGCAACTGCTCTGCCCTTTGGGGCTGCTGCTTTTTCACCTGACTCGGCCCCACACAGCTCAAAGCACACGTTCAAAAATGGATTGGAACATCCCAAAACAAAATCTGTTATTAACAACAATCCTGCCATCCCTCCTCTCCATAACACTGAGCACAGACACAGCGACAGGAAGRAATTCACTCAAAGCAGTAATAATCAGTAACTTAGAGCAAATGAGAATCATACTTCATAAAAATCATACTTTGTAAATTATRTTTGTTAAAACATGTTTTGTAAAAAATCATCCATGGTAAAATAAAAGAACTCTCATTTCATTTCAAAATTACCRATTTTTAAAAGAAAAGTAGAAAATATTTGCAAAGAAAAAAAAAGCCAAACAAATAAACCAAAAAGACTAAAACAGGTAGCAAAAAAAAATCTTTAAAAATAAATTCACAATTCTCATCAGCAATGTAAAAATTCTCTGGAATATGGATTTCTGTGACATCCAGACCTACAATTGCAGAGCTGGCTCTGAGGATATTTTTGTTTACGTGCTCCTTTGCTGTAATAAAAGCAAATAATAAAATGCTAGAGCTATTTACTGGAACACATCCATGGGGGTTTTTCCACCTCAGATGAGTGATGGGCATAGACGGTGCCAGACCATTTCTACCCGGGTTTAAAATAACCCTAAACAATTTCTATAATCTGTTTTCAAGGGCAGCTTGTTGGTAATATGAGATTTTTTTCCACAAACTCCAGAATACTTAATTCCTAAWCTGTTTTATCGTTTGGCTGCCGAGGATTTCTTTCTCAGGGAAGAACTTCAGAGCCTTGCACGRAGAGAGCCCGACACTTCCCTGGCTGAGCTCTTTGTGAGTGTGTCCCTYTCCCATGCAGAAGCAGGGAAGCAGCACACGGAATAAAGGCTGCTTCCCAGGGCTGTGACAGCCCACGCTTGGGGCTGCAAACCAAAAATAATTCCCTGTATTTGCCCCCCTCTGTTGGCTTTTCCCTTTCTGGGATGTTGCCTTAATGAAGGCTTTTGCCTCTCTCATCTCCATTGCTGTGAAATTTTAGCCCAGACACGCAGCCTTTCCTTTTTCCACCCCTTTTATGATTCCTRTTCCTGCAGCCCTCGGCCCCCCACGTCCCTCCAGCCTCTCGCTCCCCACATTGGATTTTTTCCTCCTTAAATCTCGGCCTCTTCCCGCTGGCCTTGTGCACTACCAGGGAATCATTTGCTTCCATAATTTACATTTTTTTCTCTCCATCTCTCAGGGTTTGGCAGGGGATGCTGCCGGACGCAGCCTCGCTGCGGGTGCTGTTCGTGGATGGCGAGTGCCCTCTGCAGGAAAACACTCCCAGCCAGGAAAACCTCTTGGAAATCCGGGAAAACAGGAGCAAAGAACTCCTGCTTGATTATGATTTTTACTCATTTCGTTCTTACACAGACCAGCAGCACTGCTGGTCCCTGAGCTGAACTCCCCCAAGCTGCTCCATCCCTCCCAGCCCCACGGCCACATCCCAGCCCATTCCATTTGGAGCCAGATCCAAGAAGGATTTTCCTTTCTCTGGTAATATTTTCTGGCAGGCTCTAAAATCTCTGCCACATTATTTCAGAGCACAGACACACAGAATCCCTGCTTTTGCTGCAGCAAAGCTGCAAAGGATGGATTTTTTTTTTTCTTAGTTTTTCCCAAAAAATAAGCTCCTTAGGAAATTCCAAATCAAATCCTGCTCAGACCCCTGTCCAGAACGATGGCCTTTGTTGTGGGTGCCCTGCTCAGTCTCCTTCTTAAACAGCAAGTTCTGATTAGGTTTTATATATATACTGATAAAATCAATGCAAAACATTGGCTGGGAGAAAGCTCAAGTGGCAGATTTAAATCAAATAGAAAATAAAATAATAATTWAAAAAAACCCAGCAAAGAGAACACTTTTGAGGCAGGTCTCTCTAACCAGGGCCTCCTGAAMGCCTTTCAGTCAAAGGCCAGGTCCCACGCAGGGACCCCACAGCCATCCCACAACCCCAAGCCCTGGATCTTGTGGCAGAGGGTGGGATCAGGAAAAAACCCCTTSTCTGAAGGAAAAGCATTTTGAAAGGCCAGGTCCTTCCCAAGAGCTAATAACGCCTGTGAGCACAATAGGCATCGCTCACCGTGCCACGGGCAGACTCCCAGGCTCCTTTCTCTGGCTCCCCCTTTTTTAAGGATATCACTTATGCAAACCTCACCCGGCCTCTGCCTCCAGATTGTATATCAGAGCAGCAGGGGGGCTGATGAAGTGCTCATTTTTTTACATCAGTCTTATAAATTGCTCTCCCCATTAATTGTTTCCATGGAAACAATGCATTTGGCTTGGATGGGGATCCTGAAAAATTTTTAATGGGATTCTTAAAAATGTGCAGGAAGCAGGTGGGGGGTAGAGGAGGTGCTCTCAAACACCCTCAAAATAGATCCAGCCTAAGTTCTACCAACATGTGCTGTTAATTGCTTGTGGCCCAAAGCTGCCGAGCCTGGAGTCAGCTGAGGATCTGAAAACATTATTCAAATGACCAGGAAAAAAAAAAAAGCACCAAAAGGGCAAGTACAGATTACGTGACAGCAGAGATGAGAATTTCCAAACACCTCCTGGCAAAACACAGCCATGAGACCATGACCAAATAACAATTCTTTAATGTCACAGCCTTAACTAATAATTTAAGCATGAGCAGTCCTTGATAACCCATCAGCTCCTCCAGCGAGCGCGGTGCTCCACACAACGCCGTGCTGACAGGGACAGCGGTAGCGACACGGCCGTGCACACCCACCTTCCCCTTCCYCACTCTTCCTACGCCTGAGAGCATTTTTCTTTTAATTTTTTTTTCCCCAGCAGGGAAAGTATTTGTATTACAGGGTATGAAACTAGTCCAACATGCAAGCTTATTTAATTTGGAAAATGTGTGGCTAAATGCCACTTGTTATGGGATTAGTTAACAGCTGCAAGTCTGCTACTGTGGAAAGAATTTTTTTCAAGGAAAAAAAAAAAAAAAGAAAGAAAAGGATTGAACTGCAAGCTGCTATGTGCTGTCTCCCAGCGTTCTGTGTGGATTTCTGAGTTCCAGCGGGTGTCTCAGCTCTCTGACACTGTCGGCTGAAGCCATCCACGCTTACACTGGCTCCTCCCAAGCGTTAGCGGCGAGCCTGGAGCGCAGCCCCGGGGCTGCCGGGCATGGTCAGAGCAGCCAGCCCAGCCCCACGGCGTGACCGGCAGCAGCTCCTGCCTCTCTCTGCCACCCTCTGCCCGCAGTCACAGACACCCACACGCGTCAGGTTACTGGCAGCTCTCAAGTGATACCTCCAGCTAATCCCGCAGTGTAGACAGGCTCTAAATTACTTGTTAAAAATCCTGTCCTCGCCCTGAATGTCCTCTGGTGTCCTCCATCACTAAGTGCTGCTAATGAAGGAGCAGATCATCTTTAACACATCAGTCACACAAGCCAAACCCACCAGTCACTTATTTTCCATGACCTCCCTGCATGACCGGAACAGATATTTCCATGCAGATGCCAAGAAGCCAGTTCCTAAATCATAACTTGCTCCTCCCAGTCCCAAAGTGCTTCTCATTAGTATCCCACTGCTGTCTTCTTTCTTACTCAGGAACAACTTATCTTAGAATCACGGAGCAGTTTGGGTRGGAAGGCACCTCAAAGYTCATCCAGTGCCACCCCTGCCATGGCAGGGACACCTTCCACTGTCCCAAGCTGCTCCAAGCCCTGTCCAGCCTGGCCTGGGACACTTCYAGGGATCCGGGGGCACCCACAGCCTCTGCAGAGCTGAGACCCCTTTGTCAGCCTCAGCTGTTGGGTATTAACCACAAATCTGGTGCTTGGCTCCGGGCTCAAGGAAGGGCACAGAGCCACTCCAGGGGCTGAGAGGAGCAGCCGCCTCCCAGGGAAGGAGCCGCCGCAAACCCTCACCTTGGAGAGGCATGAGGAGGAGGATGGGAGGGGAGGAAACCCCTGCTGAGCACAGCACAGGCTGCTCAGACAGTGCTGCTTCCCATTCCAGGCTCTGCACCTCACTGCTGCTCAGCCTACAGCACAACAGTCCAAAGGTTTTTATGGCAAAAGCCTAACAAAGGGAATAAATCCGTTTGTCACCCCCTGTGACAGATGTGACCCAAATTATCTTTGCAGAAGATGTATCCTAGTGGAACTTATGCTCTGGAGTCAGGAAGACTTTGTGCTTCTGGGCACAAAATGCTYGAGGTATCTGAATGAGCCACAGCAGGGAGGGGGACAAAGAGGTTGGCACCAAACCCCTGAAAAATTGCCTGTGCCTGCAGCTGTCTCAGATCAGTCATCTCTGAGCAGAAGCCAATGTGTGTTTCTCCCAAGGCTTCAGGGGGCTTTTCCCAGCCCTCGGACCTCTGGAAGTCCATCTCTCCACCTTAGAGCTTCTAACAGAAACCACAAGTGGGGGTTTCTTCAAGAATAACTSGAAGAGGGTGCTTTGCAGCTTGTCCTTGGAGAGCGGAGAGCCTGTAGGAGGCCTGAGCTCACCAAACTCCATGTGTTAGCTCCAGCCACTCTGTGCAGAACTGTTGCTATCTACCCTAGCTGAAATTTTGTTTCCATCCTGTATTTATTCCCAYAATTTAGAAACAACACAAAGATATCCACATCACACAGCAGGAAAATTCCTCTTTGGCTGTGTCTTCTGGACACCATAACCCGATTACTTTCGTGTCACGTGCACACAACAAATGATCCCACTGTGCTGACACACACCCCACAATTACGTGGACACAGAGCAATGTCACGTGGCATTTTTCTGCTGGAAGTGATACCCTGAAAAGGGGAGGACAGAGGTAGCCGGACCAAGTYTCTTAGAGTCACATTTCTGTTAGAGCAGTGCCAATTCCTTGGCCACAGCCCGAGCCAGTGTGCATCTGCTTGGCACAACCCAGAGCAGACTGCAAGAAAAGCTTTTTCCTTGCTGAAGATCACCAAAGCAGAGGTCACAGCCAGGAGAGGTCACAGCTCCCCTGTGGCTGCACAGCCCTGGAGAGGGAGCGAGTGCAGGGTGCTGGAGTGTGCAGGCAGAGGCTGTGCCTGCAGCTTTGWGCACAACAGCCCCAGCTGACCTGTGACACTGATGAGCACCTTGTGSTGAGACAAGGCACCAGCAGAGCGGCTGGGAAAGGCCTTTGAAAGATCTTTAAAAAGCACTGCAGATAAAAGCTACATATACACTTCTTAAGTGTATCAATATCTCATTCACAGGGCTGAGCAGCAAACCAGCCCAGGGTTCCTGGTACTTTACAGGGATGCATAAGCTGGATTTTCCATTTCCATTAACAAATACAATCCCCCCAGTAAAATTCTAAATAAGTGGGGAATTACGACTTTTTTCACAAGCAAGGCTCCCAAAGTTAGGTGKGAGTGCTCATGCAAGCACTCCCAGCCCGGTGCTCCAGGGTGTGTCTTCACAGCACAGACAGGGAGAGTCTGTCCTGGAARGAGCAGGAACAGCAGCACATCGGAATTCAGGCACATCCCCAGCTGCACTGGGACCTGCACGCTGCAGATGCTACAAGTGGAAAGCATCATGCAGAAGAAAACTGTCATTTCCTTCATGTCCTTTATCTTAAAAGGACCCAGATTGGATAAATTATGTTTCTCATAACTCTACAGGAAAATTTCAGTTTTCTGTGATTCCTTTTTTAAAATGACAGAACAAAAATCCCTGTTTCCAAAGCTGGAGGTTTTCAGCCTCCCTTCCCCAGGGGGATCTAGTGAAGGTTTTTTCTGTTTGTCTACATTTAAAGCTGGGTCCACTTTACAAGAAACAAGTGAGAACCCGGTTTTACCATTTCAGAAATGAAAGGTATTTACCCTCAAGACAGTAAAAGATCTTTTAAACCTTGCTGCTGCAGGGGAGGAAATGGGAAGTTTACAAATGTAAAGCTCCAGCCCTGCTCCTGCTCCGGTGTGGAGTTCACTGAAATCGATACCATTTCTCACCAGCACAGTCACACATCAACAGTTCCATATCTGCATCTTTTATCAWTGCAAAAGTTGCTTTCAAGAAGAAGACATTCTTCACAGCAAATTCAAAGTTTGCCCAGTTTAAGAATTATTTAATAGAATCATGGAATGGTTTGGGTGGGAAGGGACCTCGCAGCCCATCTCATTCCACCCCTGCCATGGGCAGGGATCTCTTTCATTGTTCAGGCTGCTYCAAGCCCCAATGTCCAACCTGGCCGTGGGCACTGCCAGGATCCAGGGGCAGCCACAGCTGCTCTGGGCACCTGTGCCAGGGCCTCCCACCCTCACAGGGAAGGATTCCATCCMAATATCCCATCTATCCCTGCCCTCTGGCACTGGGAAGCCATTYCCTGTGTCCTGTCCCTCCATCCTTTGTCCAAAGTCCCTCGCCTGGAGCCCCTTTAGGCAGTGGAAGGGGCTCGAGGGTCTCGCTGGAGCCTTCTCTTTTCCAAGCTGAACAATCACAATTCTCTCAGCCCTTCCTCMGAGGGAAGGTGTTCCATCCCTCTAAATATCTTGGTGACCCTCTTTTCTCCCACCTCATAAAGTCACACAAAGCAAATCCCAACTGCTCACCAGAAAAAATGAGAGCTATTTGCTATAGCCCTGATAATGTTTAAAAATATATAGTCAAATATCATGCTAAGTGGAGGCCTGATAAACCAAAGTCCATCTCTTACACTAACCTTGGAGGTAAAATTAATAATTAATTAGTAAAGCCAGGACATGGAATGATTGCTATCAATATTTTAATGCTTTTACTGCTAATTTCATTCTCCCTCCRTACTGTGCTGGAGAAGCAGAAGAGCTGTGTGTGTAATTTCAGTGCAGCCCCTGCCTCAGGGCCAGGCTGGAGGGGCAGTGTCACCCACAGGGGTGCCGGAATGTCCCTGCTGCCAGAACCCAAACCCAGTGTCTGTGTTTGTCACGTGTGTCCTGCACACTCCAGCCTTCCACGGCATCAGCTCCRAGCCAGGGCCACCCTCATGGAGCCAGCACGCAAAACTAGGAGGGGTTTCATGAAAATAAGCAAAATGCAACCAAAATCTTCCCCAAGCATTAGAAATATCTATTCCCTCTCCTACAACATAGCAAGGAAAACTTTGGCCCAAGAGGAAAACTGCTGGGAAAGCTGTGAGGAGGTGGTGGGTGCCAGGGCCCAGGAGCAGAGAGAAGGCGGTGGGAAAAGGAAAGGAGTGCTGCCCTCACTACTGCAAGGCGAAGTGTGTCCTGCCTGCTTTATTTACTCTTTATTAGTCTAATGAGGCTGTTTCCTGGGAGTTTAATTACCATAATAGAGACAATTCCTTTCTTAACCCTCTTTACAGCCTGGAAGAGAAAGAGCCTCTGACAGAGGAATGTGGAACACGAGCAAGGCTGTGTTTGCATCAGCCCGAGCAGAGCCCCGACACCCAGGCACGTGGGCACGAACCTGCCCCGTGGGGGGGTCCCTGCCCTGGGGGGTCCCTGCCATGGGGGAGGGAGGTCCCTGCCCTCGGGGGTCCCAGCCAGGCTCCAGTGCCCACCCTCGCCCAGCACCCCGTGACTGGCTGAGCTGGAAGGCAGCGCCGCAGAGCTCTGCTGCAGAAAAAT
The DNA here is from genome assembly GCA_902810485.1 of Alauda arvensis. NCBI lineage: Eukaryota > Metazoa > Chordata > Aves > Passeriformes > Alaudidae > Alauda > Alauda arvensis. Next base: position 163,970 of record CADDXX010000556.1, on the reverse strand, counting down.
TGAGAGCACATGATTAATGCTACATAAAGTGTGTGGGTTCCCAGCCCTTTGAAATCATACCTCTTCATCATTTCCATTTACAGTTTACTAATGAAATTAGATATGGTAAAGGGTTCCTTTCTTTCTTTTTTCCCTTAAATTGACTGTACATTTTTTTAGAGTTAAATCAACATATTTTCCATTCCATATTCAGCAAGAAATCAGACAATTAAATGTGAGGGGTTTTTTTCTGCTGCTGCTAAGAGATATTTCCATGGTGTTGCCATAAAACATACAGCAATTTACTCTATTAGACTTACACGTCTGTTACTCTGCACAACAGATACAACAGATGAGATCAGAACAAGGTAGAGGCAGAGAGGATGAAAAGCACCAGACCTAAGAGAAGAAAACACACAGGCTCTAAAAAGCCACAGCAGAGCTGTGTGCACCCAACCACAAGGCTGTCCCAGCCCACTTCATCCACAGCTACACAATCCAGACAACATCCTGCAAAAGCAATTGTTAAATCCAGAATAAACCTGTGCCAGAGTCCAAAATCCAAAACAAAGAAATCCTCGCCTAATTTTGTTCTAATCCAGCCTCACAGAAGGGATAAGGCTCGAAGCCCTGATTCCTGGGCACCGTGGTGTTGATGACAGGAAGCCATTAAAACATCACTGTGAGGTCACAATCAAATTAAATGGGGCCAGAGATAAGGGTCACGCTGGTGTGACACATGCACAGTGTCCAGGTGAGTTATACGTGTACTGTTACACACATGCACCGTGCCCAGGTGAGTGGCACACCATGTCTGTGTGTGTTACACACACACTGTGCCCCCTACAGCCCCAGCTCAGGCCCTCCCAGCACAGCTCTCTGCCATTGCTGGCCTCTGGGGAACACTCACTGAGCACTCTCCAGCAACCATTGGGAGGGAATTCTCAGATTCTGCTCTAAAAACATGGGCTGGAATGGGTGTTTACACAGCTGTCACYTTAACTAACACTGGAACTGTAAAATGCACGTGAAATGAAATAACTAAAGGCATTTYCCCTGAAATTCTGATCACAGACTTGCCCCAAGAGCACCAGGATTTGGGAGCCTCGCATTCCAATGCTGCATGTTTAGATGAATGCTATCCGTTCTGCAGTGCAGTTTGAAGGTTTGGGCTTGGCAGTAAGAAACTGCACTCTCACTAAAATTCATCCATGGATATCCCCTTTGAACACTCCTTGGATGGTTATTTTCACTAACATTGTGTTTATTAGCAGAACAGAGGGAGGACTGTAAAGCAGGATCACGGGAGAGTCTGATTTCCAGGCAGTGATGAATGGCAGGGGAGGCCAGGTCACCCGGCTGCAACATCAAAGGGGCGACTGAACCAGCAGCACACTTGAAGTTAGTTAAAATGCCATCACCATTTTCTGAGTTTTGCTTTTTTCTTACATTTAAAGAAATTATATTCCCTAGTGCTGGCCTCAGCCATTATTTCCAGGTCTGTGATGATACCCAGGACTCTATAAAGGCATTACCTGCTGGCGTGCCAAGGAGGGTTTGCCACATGGTTTAATTGTGATACGATGCGCTCCACTCCTCACCATGTCATTTAAAGAGTGTCAGTAGTGTGCTTAACGCACCCTCCTGTGGGCCTGCCCCATCCTCAGGCACCAGGATTAAACTGCCAAGGAATTTGTGTAGGTCTGGTTCCTTTCGGGCTAAAACTGGACAGGTTCTTTCAGAGCTCTGCTCTGCTTCTCTGTCAACAGGGAGTGAGGAACCAGGTGTTCTCAGGGCAGCACATGGCAAGAGAGGCAAGGCCTAAGCCTTCGAGCTGAACCAGACACAGGCTAAAGAAATACGGTTGTGTACTATATACACACCGAGCAAAGGTAAAGCAGTCTCAGACCAGTTACTCAACACAAGATTTCCCAGACTGCTTTGGGTTGGAAGGGACTTAAAGCTCATCCCTGGGCAAAGACAGCTTCCACTATCCCAGGTTGCTCCAAGCCCTGTCCAGCCGATCCAGGGGCACTTCCAGGGATCCAGGGGCAGCCACAGCTTCTCTGGGCACCCTGTGCCAGGGCCTGCCCACCCTCCCAGGGAACACTTCCTTCCCAATATCCCAATTAACCCTGCCCCCAAAATATGTGCATTCAATATACCTAAATAATTAACTTGTGCATTGAATGAACCAAATCCTCAGTCAAGTCTTACTAAGGGCGGGTGGAACACAGAGGATGCGGTAGATCACACACACCTGCTGGGGCCTCTGCTGCGGCCGGCCCCTTCCTTCGCTGGCTCCTCCATCACGCTCGGCCTTTCCCTGGCGTGTCCTTCCCGCACAAGTTCTCTTTTCCTGGAGACTTTCCCGTACTTAACGCGTGCTTCCCTCATGACGTGTAAACAGTAACCGTGGGTGCTGTTTGTAATTAACCGGCTCTGTCTGCGCCCCGCTGCCACCGGGCCCAGCCCGCTCCGGCACCGCCGCTCCTGGCGGCTCCGAACCAGCGCGTGCCCCCTCATGGAGCGCGGAGCGTGACCACCTCGTGCCGCCTCACACACACACACACACACACACACACAGGGACACACCCGACACACACCCGCCGGTTCTGGCAATTCCGAACCAGCGCGTGCCCCCTCACGGAGCATGGAGTGTGCCCTCCTCGTGCCGCC
>CADDXX010000556.1:146204-156473 GCA_902810485.1 Alauda arvensis | reverse complement strand
TCCATGCTGATACATATGCATTGATACATAGCACCAAGATAATTTCTAGGACATTCAGGGGGATACTTGGAAACTGGACTTGAAGCATGAAAGTAGCTAGCAGCTTAACTATGAAAAAAATCTATTGTCTCTACATGATGCAAGTTCCACTTAATTCAGTCACTGGTTAATTTGTTTCTTTGTTTAATATGATAGAAACCCCAGGGATCAAATAATTCATAATAAAATTATATTAGTACTTTATTTTTGTCATTTCTGATTGCTCTGAGCAAGCATTATTGAGTAGTTTGATCGTGGGATACAGAAAGTTACCATTTAATTAATATGAAAGGTGCCTAAATTTTGAGTAATATTGAAGAAAAAAGCCTTAGGATGTGGCAGGAGACTCGGWGTGTTATTAACTCCCTTGCTTTCTGTGCCATGTTGGCTGTCAGCTTTTTGTGCACTTCGAGTTAGGGGTTTAATCTCTGAAGCCTGGGGTTGCTCACAAGGCTGTGGGCAGCACACAGCAGTTGGACTGACTCCATGGAGAAGATGTTGGGTGGGTGCCAGGGGCTGGCTGCTGCCCCCGGGGTTCTTGGGTTTAGGGCTCACTCATCAGTGATAACCAACTACAGCTGGCTGAGCTCAGGAACCACCAACTTGTTCCTGAGCCTTGGACAATAACTGGGATTGAACAATAACCCAACCAATGCTGGGGCCACGTGTTCACAAAAAATGGGGATAAATGCTTTTTGAACTGAAGTCACCAAAGWCCACCTGTCTGACACTACCATAAAGCAAAAAATCCCCAAAACAAAACAAAACAAAACAATCAAACAAACAAACAAACCCCCACAAACTAGTATGAAAGCACAAACAAAGTAAAACCTGGTCTGTAGAACCTTTAGCCAAGAGGTTTCACAGCATCCCTAAATCTGTGGCCACCTTCTAGCACTCATATAGGGGGAAGCTTTGTGGGACACCCTGGCCTAGTCGCCCTTGGCACAAGGGAAGTTTWTGCTCTTTAATATGGCTGGGAGAAAAGGTAACAGTTAATTAGCACAGGAGAGGATGGTGAGGAAAGAGGGGAATCGGCMACACAACTGGCAATGAAAATCGATGTTAATAAGCAGAAGGAAATGTATACTAGAGGCAAAAACTAATGTATTTATAGACTCAACAATATCCCAGATCAACAGGGTCAAAACAAAACATGTTTCTGTTACACATCCTGTTGGAGTATCCCAAAGGAAGTCACTGCAGACACCAACACAGCCAGGTTAAATCAACAAGATTTCCTAATTAACTCTAATAAGTTTAGAAGGATATGAAACCTTGTACCCCAGGGTTTCTGTCAGTCTTTTACTACTGGAGCAAAGATGTTTTGGGGTGGGATGTGGGGCACCAGTGTCCTCTGAGGTTCCTGGGTTTTCCCCTAGAAGATGCAAGAAGCATTACAGCCAGGGACGAGGATGAACCAGCAGAACAAAACAGACTCTGCTTTCCCTCAGCACAAAGTCACATTAGTTTGAAATCCCAGAGTCTCTGATTCAATTTGGGAGCTGCAGTGGCGTCCCCAACAACGCAGCTCATCCATCTTACATTCTTTATGCTGCTGAGCCTCTTTGTGAACCACCCAGCTCAGCTCTGCAGCTTTCACCTCACTGTGCACTGCCCTGGATTACACCACACAGCAATTGGTAAGGAMCCTATGGCTTTCTACTCGTACGTCTTTAAAAATGAGGCTTTCTACACACACCTCCAGATACTGTGATTTGACATTCCCACAGAAAACTCAATTTTCTCCCCATGGGAACAGGCCACCTAAGGTATTTATAAAGGTATTAGAGCTCATTCTGCTGCCTTCTGTAAAGACTGCACATATTCCTGTTTAGTATAATAGTTTTAAATGCAAATTATTTKGTCTGTGTTGATGTGACCACAGAGTGGGAGCTGGGATGGAGCCTGAGAAGTTTGCACAAGTTTCTCTGTCATCACTACTTCCAACATGCAAAGGCTTTTTCGTTGCTGGGAGTAATTGAATAAATGTTCAGGTTCTATCTAATCAACTCAGTCCTCATTTTCAGGTCACCACTACATTGGCTGACAAACACAGGGCGTTGCCATTGTCCACTTTTCCTACCAGATACAGAAGTGCTGTTTGCTACCAATCATCTCTCTAAGGAGAGGGTTACAACTTCAATGGTTTTCATTTCCAAATCCAGCTGAAGCATTTTAGAAAGTCCCAGTTCTCATTACCCATCACTGCCCGACAGCCATGGATGTCTGCTCTTCCCAGACCCTCTTTAACCCTGACCTGCACGCAGAAGGTGCTGSAATGGCACCATGAGAAAAGCCAGGACGAGCTGGTTAGTTTAATACTTCTCTTGGGACAGTTYATCCAGTACTCCCAGTTGATGGAASAGGAACAGCACCCAAGGGAGTTCCTTGGCTGACCCCAGCATTCCCACAGCCTCCCTGCAGCAGTGTCAGCATCAGGCCCTCCCCAGAGAGCCTGGGGAGAGCCCACACCAGTGCTGGGTACCTCACCAAGGCACATCTCCTGCCAGCTCCTAGCACTTGGTAGCTTAGTCACTTCCTGAAGCATGAGGTTTGGGCGCCTTGAGGTGTTTATTTAGTGTATTTGGGAGCACTTCAGTTATTCCTCCCAACACCTCGACTTTCTTGCTTTGCTGAACTGTTTGGCTCCAAAGCTGTTCAGGACACATTGTCCCTCGGCAAAGAGGGAAGGTGAGAAAACAGCAAGGGCCAATTCCCTTCCCCCCTCCTCCCAGCCCGGTTCCTCCGAGACCTCCAGCATCATCCAGCACACTGTGGAGTCAGCCATGTGCTAATTCTGCACTTACTGCTGGCTCATTTAATCGCTCCATTTCCAGCCCTGTAACCAGAAGAAAGTGTTTCTCTCCGCTAGAATAACCTTCCTGCTCGGCCTGGGTGCAGCGCCAGCTCCGGCGACTCTTGCCGGGGTGTCCCGGCAGAAGCGCGGCCGCCGGGCGGGGCCGTGCCGAGGGGCAGGGAGCGGCAGGAGCCCGGGCAGCGATGTCCTGCCAGGGGTACCGGGGCTGCCCGCGGGTCCCGGAGCAGCAGGAACCCGGGCAGCGATGTCTTGTCAGGGGTACCGGGGCTGCCCGCGGGTCCCGGAGCAGCAGGAACCCGGGCAGCGATGTCCTGCCAGGGGTACCGGGGCTGCCCGCGGGTCCCGGAGCAGCAGAGAGCGGGGTCGGGAGAGGCTGCTGACAGCACCTGGTGACCCTGAACAGACCCCGGCCTGTGCCAGTTCAGCATCGCAGCTCTGACTCCTCTGGCTCTCCGTGGGCCTGGGGCGGGCAGGACAGCCCAACCTTCCAGCTCCGGCTGTAGCAGGGCCTTGGGCTTCGGGCTGTGCTCTGGGGGGTGATCAGTTCATACAGGACCATGGGAAGAACCCACTTCATGCAGAACGGGYACCGAGAATTAACCTGCCACGTGTTCCCCTACACTCTGTCCTGCTCCAGCGTACCTATGGTCCTCCGGGGAACAAATACCTTGATCTTATCTACACATTTCTCCTGCCTCTTTCATCACCTCATGTAGCTGAGCGTTACTTGTTTGGCCATTCCCCACTGCAGCTTGAACAAGTGCAAAACCAAAACCAACCGAGAAACACCTGCTGGRAAAATAAACAGAAACTGGCTATGTYTGTAAAACTTTCCTCCTTTGTTTTGCAAGTTATTCACAACACGGGATATAACTATCCTCCTTGCAGGTCCAGTGTAAATAGTTCTTTTCATTAAAATTAAAATAATCAGTGTTTTTAATGCCTGTCAAGGTTTTGCAAGTACAAAATGCTGGAGGCTAAAAAGGACAAAAAATAAGTCTACAGCTGAAAACACATATTATAACTGGTCCCTTAAACCCTGGTGTGGGATCCTTTTATCATTCCTTCATTCCAAGGTTAGTAGGTTATTAACCTGTATCCTGAGGGAGAAAAGATGCACATCAATTATATCAATTGAATAGACAAATGAAAATCAAATKAAAAATTTAACACGTGCCACCATAATTACAATACAGAGCTACTACGAGGAATTTCAGCTGAGGAGTGAAATAGAGAAATGCTTCCCAAGTGCAATTTACAGGAGCAGGAAAAGTACCCAGAGAGGGGAATTCTACTGAAACTAAAGCCCATACAGGAGAAAAATTCTTTTCTAAATCTGCCACCCACTGAGAACTTTTGATTGCAATTTTAGACTAGGATGCAAAAATATTTAGTTCATTTAAGCAATTAACTGTGTTTATATGGTAATTACATGTATTGACATTGGCATATTGAAACAATTAAATAAACAATCACAACACTTCAGCCTTTCCTGCTATTTCCACATCCCGACRAGCTGCAGCCCCATGGAGCTTCCAGCTGGCAGAGGCCTCCTGGGCACATGGGAGGCACAGGGGTCCCTGCCCACAGCCCGGCTGTCACCTTCCATGGCCGCAGGGGACAGCTGCTGTGGGAAAGGCACAGCCAGCTCATCGCAGGCTCTCCAAGGGGTGGCAGAGGACAGAGGAGGCTGGACACAGCAGAGCACCTGGAGGAGCACAGGCAGGCGTTGGAGGTACCTGCGGTGAGACAGAACCTGCTCAAAGGCAGCCTTTCCCCAACACTGCCAGGGCCCAAGGATAAGGACCGCATCCAGGTCCAGCAGCTGCTTTACAATGCTAAACGAGCCGTTTAGAGGTTGTAGAAACTTCTGCCTAGGTTGGAGCTGTAAAGACCCTTCCCTCWGGGAACAGGCCTGGCCAAGCCGCTGTGCCTCCTCCTGGCTGTGCCATCCGGCCTGAAACACTCCCCACCAAGGGCTCCCGAACATCTGAGCGCCACGGCTGGGGGAGAAGCCGGAGGCTGCTGCTGGCCCTGACATGTGCCTGTAAGCTCGGCACTGCAGCACGGGTGGCTGAGGCCAATTCCTGAGCAGCAAACAGGAACAAAGGCGGCGGCGCGCCGCAGCGCTGCCATTTCAATGCTATTTCTGTCTGTATAAAATCTGCTGTAATTTGTTTACCACTACCAGATTCAACAATAGTGTGCAAATGCAAACCCACTTATGTTAATGTCCTCTCTCGCTCTCGTTCTCAGATCAGATTCTGAATAAAAATTAGGTAAATACTCTGTTTGAAAATATATAAGATGAGAACTGGTTGGGGAGGGAGCAAGAGAACCTCCAAATGCACCGTCCTATCAACCACATTATTTTTTTTACTTAATAACTTAAGTGTACTGTTAGTGAAATTACAACCTACTTGTGACACAATAAATTTACAACAAAACTCATTCCATAAATTATTCAATTCGCTGACTCCAACGATGCTGGGAAATATCACCATGAGCAGATGATTAGCATGTGAAAGGAAAGCCATCTCCAGCCTGAAACAATCACTGTCACACCTCCATTTGAAGATGCCTGGTGGAGTTTTGTAAAATTACCATTAGGAATACACATTTAAGGCTTTGTAGTTTCTATAAAAGCATTAAGTATTTGATTTACATTAGATTCATTTGTTCTTTCTTCAACTGTCTCCTTTTCCTACAAACCATAACCGTTTGGATAAATGCTGGCTCAATCAAGTGTGCATTAAAACAAAGGAATTTAAGTTCAATAAAAGTGATGAATCAGAACTAGAAGCCAACCTTTCCCTTCCCTTCTCTTCCCAAGCCACAGGATTGCTCCAGCAAGAGAAATGGGCAGGTTTRGGAGCCTGGAGAGCAAAATACTCTTATCCCACATGGACATATGTTCCTGGAGGGATAACCCAGCCCCTGGACCATTGGTGTGGAGCTGGTGGATCAAATGCCTCAGCAGTGGGAAGGAGAGAAGGTTGGGGATGAAGAAACATTTCTATGCAGATGAACAGTGGAGCTCTCAGTGGACAAAACTTGTCATCTCCCAGCCTAACCTGAACCACAGCTTTCTGAGGAGCCACCAAATGAAAATTTCAGCCCAGATTCAGCAGTGGGGTCAGCACGTTGCCAACTACAGGGAATGAGACTGCTCRGTGTAACTGGTGCCCAAATGTCAGCAGCAGCTGCCACAAGCACGAACAAAATCACTGGAAATGTTCTTCTGCAGCCTTYCCTTAGAACTGTTCTGATAGAGCCAGGCAAGGATTAAACCCTCCCTCTGTGCTCTGCTTTTAGCCTCATTGTTAGAGCACTTCTCTTTGTGAATGACCCACACCCAGCCCTGCCACGCTCCACCCAGGGAGAACTGCCGGAGGGAGGAACTTTCAGCACGATTCTCTCAGGTGCCATAGCYGAGTTATCAAAATGCCTCCACACCAAAGACCCTTCGATCCAGGCACGTGTAATGTAAACATCTTACCCATCAGAAGTGTTGAAAAGGCTTCCAGCATCTTCTGCCTGCTGGATTTCCTGGGTAGAGAAATTCAAGGGGTATAAGGAAAGAATTTATTTCCCTGGAAAGGAGAAGGAAGGATTCTTCTTGTTCTGGGAATCAAAATGTTAATTTTTTATAAAATACTTTTAAAAATAAGTCCAACAGCAGCAACCAAGTGATTCAARAGTCAGTGCCATGAGAAAATCCCCTTTCACAAGAGTGTTTTGAAATAAGAGCTACTGGTTTTTAGCTGCATAATGACACCACTGTGTCAACTTCCTCACCAACCCTGCCCCTTGTATTACACAAATCAAAGATTGTTCTAGAAGTGGCAACTCCAAGAAAAGGAATTTTTGCTCCTTTACCAAGAAACTTTATTGGCTGTGTGTGTGACTGCAGTGCCCCATCCAGTGACAAACTGCTGGATCCTGAGTTCATTTCCAGCACTCAGACTCACTCCCTGACTCCTTCCCATCTGAAAGCAGGAGCTTCCATTATTCATMAGGATAATCACAAATATGCAGGGAGCTGCAGACATGTAATGGAGAGGCTGGCTTGTATCCCGTCCAAATTCCACGCGCTTCATGGAGCTTATGACTTTCCCAGAAATGTTTGCAGCATGGGACTTCCCTCCATTCTCAGCCACCCCAGCAGTCCCAAGCAGGGACAGCTTTGGGAAAAGTTCTCATGCTCCCCCATGGAGTTTTATTACTTCTGAAGGGAGGAAATCAAGTGGAAATGTTGTGCCACCTTCCTGTRGGTTCTCCAGGGGATGTGTTTGCCTGCACACACTGACTGCACAGAGAGAAGGCACAAACTGTGTCCATGCTCTGAAACAGCAYTCTGGAAATTCTGTGCAAATCAATATTTTCAAGACCACAAGAACAGCAAAATCTGCCAGGGAAGGGCAGTGCCCTGCTTAGCATGGGCAGCTGGCAGCCAACAAGAGGGCAGGTGTCCAGGCATCTTCTGCAGGGGTGTGGAGACATTTCTGTCTCATCTGCCTGCCAGAAGCACCTGGGGCAGCCACAGCTGTGGCAATGGCTGTGTGAGGAAGAAGGRAGGAGTCAAAGTCCAGTCAGTGCAGAGGAAGAAAAGAATGAGATATGTCTAACATTGGGAGTTGGAATCATGTTTGCAGGAGAGATTATGAAATGAGGATAGGAAARGTGTGGGACCCTCATAGCATGTGTTACTGGAAATATCCCAACTCCTTTTAGACAAGATTATTAAATACCAGTAATAAAGTAATAGATTAAGAAAATGGAGGTACTTCTAAATCCCTTAAATCTGAGACCAAAAAAAGATTCTTTCCCTTAAGCTTGGAGGCCATCCTGAGCAGATCCCTGTCATCAGATGCAGCCCAGTGAGGAAGCAAAGACAAGGCATTCACAGCCACATTAACAGTAATAACTGGAACTTCAGCAGAAGACAGAATTATGGAGACATTAATAAGTGATGAGATCACAAAACATCTGGAGAAACGTGAGCTGATACAAAAAGTTGCCAGCAGAGTCTTATAAAGGGCAAATCTTGTTTGACAAATCTGCTGGAATTTTTTAAAGAGGTAACACAGACTCCAGACAGGAAGAAAACATGGGACATAATCTGTTTGGATTTTAAAAGGTTATTTGACACATCACAGCCCGCAGGCCAGTGTATTAAAGTACATCAATCAAAAAATGCACCAACTTGGAATGGACAAATGAAATGAAGGAAGTTCACAGCCTGGTGGTTTCATCAGCACAAACCAGAGGGAGCCAAGTGGAGCCAGTTTTGTTCTGGGCATGTAAGATGGAGAAAAAAATAACATAACACAAGCATCCCTCCAGATGGGTCACACAGACATGGAGGACACCAATTAACACACTGTAATGGCCCTGCTATTCATTTTAAGTGGAAAAGGAGGCTTTTTAATATTAGAAGCCTTAGCATAATGATGCCTTTGGAAGACACTGGGAAAACCTCTAGGAATAGCTCCAGAAGGTTTCATGATAGACAGGAGGCTGACCAGCCTGATGGAGCAGGGAGCACTGTCCCATGAACAATGCAGTGGAGAAAGAACAGCCACCACTCCTGCATGGATGGCCAAGCCAAGGGCTGACCCCAGAAACAGGCTCAGGTCCTTCTGAAGGAGATCCCTGGCAGGAAAGGAGATCTCCAGGCTCCCTGGAAGCTGCAAGTCATCAGCAAGCTCAGCACTGAACAGGCAGCAGCAAGRAGATGTCCTCTTCAGCAACAGGTTCCACATTYACCTSTGGCAGAGGGAAGCCATTCCCCCTTGTCCTGACACTACAGGCCCTTGTCCAAAGTCCCTCTCCAGCTCTTTTGGAGCCTCCTTGGGATGTGACCAAACTGGTCCTGAAGTATCACAAGACACAGCACAAAGTAGGAAGAAAACATGACAGGAAGAATGTGCACCCTGGAAGGGCAGGCAGGAGCTTATTGTCAAGTATTAAATGTTTTCTAACTGCAATACGGAGACTTAAAATCATTTCTACATAGGCTTTCTGGATAAAAAGCACAGTCAGGGAAAAGTTACACTAATTTAAACAAAATTAATAAAGAAATGTTCTGCTTCTTTTTATCATCTTTCTACCTCTCATCATTTATCATGCAAATTAAATTGCAGTAATAGAAAATGTAAAGAAAACAAACTCTGCAGTATATTGAAACCTCTATCCAGCAAGAGATAAGGTTGAGTATTAGAAGGAAAGGTGCAGAAAATTAGCTGTCCAGACAATAACTGGGTGGGAAACTGGTTTATTTAGCCTGGAGGGATTTTTTGTTGCAAACTGACTAAATTAAAATCCAGACTATTATACCCAGTATCACACCAGAAAACGCCTTTTCCTTGCACTTTTAGATAAATTTTCATTGATCTCATTTTATGCATGATTACATTTTTAATGAGATGTACAGTATTTCGAAGCTAATTTTAAATGCCTTCTCCCTTTCCTTCCTCTGCTCCCTCCCTCCTCCCACCACATACACACTTATGCTTGTTGGATTAACATTTCTGATAAATTGCTCGGCCAGAAAGGAACATTACCAAGAGGAAATAAATTACTTCCATCTTTCTCAGCCCCAGCACAGTAAAGTAACCTTTAAAATGGCCACTGTCTAATTCTGCCACCTTGCAATTCCTCCCAAAAGCATTTTATTTCATGGAATGATTGGATTTGTTGTTGGTCACGTTGAACAACATATGGAGCAAGGGAAGAAGTCACTCTCCTCCMCTGGCAGTTCTGGCCAGAAGAACCAGCAATGCCTTGAAACTCAAAACTCTCCTGAAATAAATAGTTTTATTGTCAGGATCTTTGACTCTTGTGAATAAAGTACAAAGCAGGTGAAGGTGGGTGAACTGGCCTCATGCCAGAGCATGGGGGTCTCGCCTTGAAAATACTGGGCAATAATTGATTTTCAGCATGGAAAACTTGGCTTGCTCCAAGAAGTTTTCAATTTTATTTTCTTCCTTTGACTATTTTTGGTAAAGTCACACCCTGTAAAACAAAGGGGGAAATTGCAGGGACAAAGTATGAAATAAAATGCTGCCTCCAGCCCATCATTAAGGACCCAGCAGTTTATTTCCCTCTTTGATTTCCCTCTTTGCTTCTTGTGAAGAGGGGTGGGTTTGTCCGGCCAGTTTCTCTCCAGTCCGTKCTCAGGAAGGGAAAATAAAGGAACGAATAAGTGCGGAGGCTTGGGTCTCTCCTAAATGAATTTCAGCTCGGTAATCCCCAGACGTGTTGCAAACTCTCCAGGGATGTTCTGAGTTGCTGCTCGCCCTGCGGAGGGAGAAGAGGCGCTCTCCTCCCTCCCTGTGCCAGCCCCGCTCGCTGCTGCAGCGCTCGCACAGCCGGGGTGCTCCCGGGAGCCGGGCTCACATCCGCAT
>CADDXX010000556.1:115308-137756 GCA_902810485.1 Alauda arvensis | reverse complement strand
CAAACTGAAACCAGTCCAGATTGGAAAGAAGAGTCAAAAAACTCTTGTGCAAGCTTGGGGCTGGCTCAGGCCCCAGGAGCTGGAGGAGGGCTGTCCTCTCCCTGGGAAGCAGGTAAATCTCAGCAAATTGGAATTTCACTTTGACACTTCACTTAATATACTCGATGTATAACTAGGGGGGGAAAGAAATTAAAGCAAGACAAAACCAGGCAAACAGGCTGAGCAAAGCCCTATGAAATGAAATGAAATGGTTCCAGCAGTAATAACTAGTTCCTAAACTACAGAATCCCAGAATGGTTTCGATTGGAAGGGACCTTTAAAACCCATCCAGTTCCACGCCCTGCCATGGGCAGGGACACCTTCCACCAGCCCCGCTTGCCCCAAGCCCTGTCCAGCCTGGCCGTGGACATGTCCAGGGATGGAGCAATATGGCAAAACCCAGTGAAGTAAGAACACACAGRCCATACAAGAAACATCTGGAGCAGAGGCACAATCCTTTGGTAAGAGATAAAACACAGCAGCTCTCAGTGAGGAGAGGTGAGCCCTGAGGTGGGACCAYGCACTGAGTGACTGAACAGGGCAGRAGCAGGAGACTCTGGGTATCACCAAGTTCAGTAGCCTTTAACTTTGGCTACCCTGCTCCTAAATCTAAATTAAACCAGAATAAAATGCAAGATTACTAGCCTATAGGTCCACGTAATAAATTCCTGCTGAATCCTGGSTCTGCCAGCAGATGTTTATAGCTCTGCACTGGGAAAAGCTTGGAAATTCTGTGCTTTGAGTGGCCAGTGCCAGGCAGCAGCACCCACAGACAGCAGCTGTGCCCACCCAGCCTAGCTCAGAGTGCAGTGCACAGGGCCTGATGGCAAAGAAAGGGCCTTTAATAAACCAGCAGCATAATCCAGGACTCTGTCCTCTTTATTTTTTAATAGAAGCCTTTCACGATATGGAACTAATTATCGCCATCTGCCGTCCCCGGTCTTATATTTCCTCTCTCACAGCTCATTCTTCAAAAACTCAGTAGCTTCCTCCCCTTACATTTGTAAATGCTGTTGACTATGGATAAAATCCATGTTTACTTTGTATTCAGGGCCCATAGGAAAGCTTGTTTTAATCATCAACAGATGTTACATTCTGCTCTGCTGTGCTTGGCACACAACTTCAGAGGGAAATAAAAGAAAAATCTTTATTTTAAATTTAAATTGTAGATTGTTACAGACTAAATAAAATGCCAAATTGTTATTGGAAACAACATGGCCACTGTAATAACTGTAACTGACATTTACTTTTTACAATTAGGGTTTTTTTTTCTGGTGCTGTTTAACACAAGATGGTTTCCACATTTTGCAAAGGACTTTCTTTCCCTTTGCTCTGAAATGATTTGCAATCAAGCCACAGACATTTGTAATTTATTTTTATTTAATACTTTCCTACGAGCTTATGAAATACTGGGATTATTATGCTATATACAGTAGATAGTTTTTGAATACGTACTCTCCCTCCGGACTCATATTTCAATACACATTATCCCCTTGAACTCATTTATAAACACCCATTATTCCCCCAGACCCCGCTATAAACATGGAATATCTCCACGGACTGTTCCAGCCTTATGGTCCTTTTTATCTCTGGCTTCTTTCCTATTTCTGTTCATCTTTGATGTCTGCTCCCCCCTCCGCATGCCCGAGGGATGCGGTGCCCTCGGGAGCCGCTGGCAGCGGGGCCCGCAGGTCCGGCCGGTGCTTCCCTCCCGTTCCCATCCCAGCTGCTGGAACACCGAGCTGGCAGCGGGGCCCGCAGGTCCGGCCGCTGCTCCGCTCCCGTTCGTGTCCCAGCTGCTGGAACACCGAGCTGGCAGCGGGGCCCGCAGGTCCGGCCGCTGCTCCGCTCCCGCTCCTGTCCCAGCTGCTGGAACACCGAGCTGGCAGCAGGACCCCGCGGGTCCGGCCGCTGCTCCGCTCCTGCTCCTGTCCCAGCTGCTGGAACACCGGGCTGGAAGCAGGGCTGGCTCGGGCACCTGCTGCACGTGTGGGGATTGCGGCACACCGACATTCCCTGCCCACGGCATCCGCTGCCTCTCAGTCACTGTGTGAGCAGGGACAATGTGATCCTCAGTGCCTGAGCCTTCATTCCTCACCCAGTTACCAAACTGGTGCTTTCTCTGAGTGTTAACTTCCCATTTCAGTTTTATTTCACACCACTGCAGAAACTAATGATGAAGTTAATTAGAGGTTTGGCGTTGCTCAGAAGCAAAATGGAATACAATGTTTGAACAGGGAAAACTGAAATGTTAGGCAGGAGATCCCTTCATTGTACCTATGAAAGGAATTGCGAGGGGACATCTTCCACTAGACCAGGTGACTGCAAGTCTTGTCCAAATTGGCCTTGGACACATCCAGGGATGGAGAAGATGGATCTCATGCCACAAGATGTTTTAAATGCAAGCTTTGTGCATCCATGAGCTTATGCATCTGAGTGTCCAGGAGTTTTTAGAGCAAGTCTGTAAGGGAGCAGAAGGAGCTGTGCTAGACCTGGATGGCATGGTGACACTACTGGGGCTCTGAAGGATCAGAAGTGGGGGCTTTGATGAAAGAGAATTAATTTACAAAWACACAACAATGCACACCAAGGTCAGATGGTGCAAGTATTAAGCACAAACAAGTTTTTAAAATTTTCCTCATGAAACCTTGTGATCGAAAAAAGAAATCTCAAGAGGAAATAAATCCTTTGCTTTTAAAAACTGTAAACTCCAGCACAATGCAAACCAGCTTGGAAAGCACCAGACAGCTATTTTACATGGCTGGTSAATACTGTTATGAATTAACAGCTCATTAAGAAAAAAACCTTTGCAAACCATGAATCTCAAAAGAAAGTCAGAGAGACTGTCATCTGCAATCTCCAGTGTGTGAATAAATCTAAAATCCATCAAGGGACAGAGTTCTTCCGAGAGCCAAACAAACAGGTGTCCCCTGGCCTCCCGACCCCRACATCAACAGCGCAATAAAACTCTTCCCAGCCCAGGACCCAACCATTTGGTACCAGTACATGGGATAATACCTGCTCCTTCAAACACGGAAACACGGATAACAAATGCCTCCCAGAAGAAACAGAGACGTGCACTGTGAAGTATCCCCCCAGGAATCCTGTAAATCATACCCAAATTTCACTTGTCCTGGAACAGGTTTGAAAATCTGTTTGTGGTTTCTCCTACATATTTTGAACTGTATCTGGTCAGTTCAGAAATGAAAGAGTCCTTCAAACTCCAGTGGAAGGATCTCTGTACGTGTTATTTTAAAATAGCCTTAAACTGCAGACAAATTTGCTCTGCAAACTCAATTATTTTTATGGTTTAAAAAATTTACTCTTTTTTTATCACACTTGATTGATCTGTACAGTCAAGTGCCATTACTGCATCCATTCATTCCTGGGTGCATTTGTTCGTGTTGGCACCCAAAAGGCAGGGCTGTGATCATCCTGTGTTATTCTGTGCTCTGAGCCCCAGCATTCCCAGCACAGCTCCAATCATCTCTGGGCAGCTGAAAGCACCACGAGCTGCTGCTGTTGGCTCCTAGGAGCTGGCCTCATCTCAGCACCAGAGGYAGGCAAACCTCTGCTCACGCAGATGGTGCCCCACATTYGATTCCTGTGACTRCCTTTCCATCCATCCCTGGATTTCYCTGCACTTGCAGTGTAAMAGCAGCTTGGAAAGCTGTGCCAAGGGAACCTTCAGTGGCACTTCCAAAAGGCCTCCTGTGAATGAGGGGCAGAGCTCAGCCCCTCTCTGGGGTCACATCTCTGTAACTCGCTGGGTGCACGTGGCATTGCAGCACAGCTCAGCCACAGRAGGATTTTCACCAGCACAGGGTTATGTGCAGTTTATTAACATTAAACCTCTTCTCTCCATTGTCACTTCTCCCTACTCCTCGTGGTTTATCCCATCACTGCCCTAACACARTGTTCACACACAGATGTGGTAAACACCAAATAAAAAACCACACGAGCCAATGCTGTGACATGCACAGAAAGCAGCAGAATTAGAGCTGGGAGTGGCACCCCAGCCCTGCCTCACACCACGTGTGACACAGAGTGCCGCTGCCACAAAGAGCATGGGAGATTTAAGAGAAGAACAGATAGGAATATACAAAATACCAGAAACATCAAGACATTTTTTAAAATTGCATTTYCCTGACAGCTCCTCACATTTATTTTCTGTACTGTATTTCACCACTGAAGAAATCCCTGTTCAGACARTTCATGATGATGGACTAAAACATCATGAAACACTCGAGCTGGTAGGACTGAGTTGTGTAAGAAAAAGGAAATTATTCGAGGTTGTGTTTATTCAGAAACAAAAGTGCCTTGTTAATTCACAGGACTCAAGATAATGTGATGATTTGATCCAACATTTTGCATAACCCAGGCCACCGGAATTTTCTGTATTACTTCCAGTTTAAAGCTCAATAGTTGCACTTGAACTACAGGTTTAGAAAATCATCTGCTCTTGATGTTAAAATATCCACCATAACAGCCATTAAGTTGTTCCAGTGATTAATCACCTTCCCTGATTAACACGTACATTATTTCTAGTCAAATTTTTGTCTACCTTTAATTCAATTCACTAAATCTCTTTGTATTTTTTCTTCTACTCTTAAGAGCTCTATTCACTAATTCTTTTTGCCTGTGTAGGCACTCCTTGACCAAGTTCAACCACCTCTTTAGTGCCTTTCTGATATCAGAAGAGGCTTGATTTTTATTTTTTTTTAATCTGTCATTGTAAGATAARATTTTCACTTATTTAATCCCCTTTGTGGCTTTTCAGTGCATCTGTTTCAGTGYCTTTTTCCAAGTGTCAGGCCAAGAAATGGACAACGGCACATGAAGGCACCAGAGGAGCTGCAGGGACTCCCAAGATTAACTAAAGGGAAATTATCAGCATACAAAAACTTTTCAGCAATTATTTTGAATTTTTCAAAAGAGCCATGTACTTTTAAAGTGCATTTCAACAAAAGGCAGTATCGTTTGTTTTATATAAACAGACAACTTTGAAATGCATTCTCTTTAAAAATTATACCWCTTCTTCACATCTTAATTAATGCCAAAACTTAATTTTCTTTCTTAGCAGTGTATTAGAAAACTGCTATTAATGTAATTTAATTTTTATAAGGAGTAGCATTTGTTTTCTATTTAAAAAAAAATAGGTGGTTCTGAAATGTTGGTCTGTCAACATCACTTAGAACATTCCCATTCCATGCCTCTATGTAATAAATTAAATCAGAGTTTTAATTGTGCCCATGCTTTGTGGTTCCTGGCAGTACAAAAAGATCTTCTGTGAATTCACGTCCCAGAAAGTCCTACTGAGTGATTAATTACTGGTCTGGAAGATATAAATATGCTTTTCAGGGAAGTCAGTATGGACTGCTGGAAGCTTTGGTCTTATATATGGCTGTAGGTGTCTCTCGGCCAGCAGACATCACCCTAATTCAAACAAGATTCCAGTTCCCATATTTACTGGCAGTACAAACCCCTTTCCTGCCCACTTGCCCTATTTAATTAATACAAGATCTATAGATCTGAAAGGGAGGAACATGAGATATTCAGATTTTAGATCTCTCTGAGTTTTCCTCAGCCTGGAAGAAGCCACCAGCACGGTGTCTTCAGTCCTGCATGTTGTGGACAGCAAAGCTCCTGCAGAGCATTGTTCTGACCATCCTGGGAGTAGAGCCCAGCCCAGCTGTTGGTCCCAGTCCCATGGATCACTTTCCTCCCCACGGCTCAGGGCTGTCACAGCCAGTGGCTTTGCTCTGTGCTCAAACTCTTTCTGTGCTCCAAATCAGTTCTCAGGGCAGCCCGTGGTATTTGCAGTCTGCTCCCAGAGTGTCATACAAYAAACACACAAGGAGAGGAGCTTTATTTTCCTCCCCACTGGAGCACCATCAATATTAAACCCAAAACCATCCCACCTGCACATCTGGAGCAAGTCAGTGCCACCTCAGCCAGGTGCCAGGGTGCAGCTGGAGCTCCTGTCAGCCCAGGGGAACATCTCCCAGCAGGGTGAGGAGCAGCAGGCAGGAGATCAGGGAGCCAAAGGAGAACTGATCAAAGCCAGCAGCGATTTGACAGGACCTGGAACCACTAATGTGATACTGAACTCCTCACAGTCGGGCCACCAACCCAAGSCAAAGCAGCCCAAGTGGAGATTAGTGCCTAATGGCCTGGCAGAGGCCACYGAGGGATCACAGTCCAGCTCCTTGCTGCAAGGAACACCATTCATGTCACTGCRAGCAAGAACATGACTGACAAGACAAACAAAGACTAACTCCAYCCTTCCTCTTTGAAAAGGTCTGTCCATAGTCAAGGAACAGAGTGAAATGTGAAAGAGAAATGTGTTCCTGTTTGGGGAACAGAAGACAAGAGCTTTGCAATCCTCTGAGCACCAAAATTCACTGAAATCACCGGGGCCATTGTGATTGCTCATTAACAATACACATCTTCCAGCTGACATTTTTCATTTGGAGCTTGTGAAAACCACAAATCAAACATACATAAGAAGGTAGCCAACTTCAACTGAGGAAAGGTCTTTAAAAAACAAGAAAGAAAATAAACCTTTGATAAAATAATTGCTTCTACTGTTATTTTTTTTGCTATTGCTTCAAAAACAATTTCTCTTTCTTTCTTGTTCATCTATCTGGTGTCCTGCTGGTGTGCAGATGAAAGGTCCAGTCTCTTTAAAATTTCATGCAGGGCCCTTCAGAACATCTCAGTTTTAAATGCCCATGGCAAAGACAACAAAATGTAGCAGTAAATGGGAAGCAGATGAAATCCCTGTTTATACACTGAGTAAAGGTGGTGTGTGACAGGCTCTGCTTTCACACCCACACAGGCTGGCAAGGACCATCCGWAAAATCCCTAAACCACATCACTCACWTTCACCACTGTAGGAGTACACACCACAACTCAGCATCCCAGAAACCACCTGGGACTTAGCAAAAACTACCTGGGACTTAGCAAACGCCGGTGGGTACAATTCTATCACCTGGTAAGGSAAGTTTTTTTCTCTTTCTGCTCTTCCAATACCCGAAGGAACCYACAGGAAAGATGGAGACTATTTACAAAGAATGACAGGGCAGGAGAGAATGGCTTCACTCTGCCWGAGGGCAGGGTTAGACAGGACAGTGGAAAGGAATTCCTGGCTAGGAGGGAGGTGAGGCCCTGGCACAGGTGCCCAGAGCAGCTGTGGCTGCCCCATCCCTGGCAGTGTCCAAGGCTGGGTTGGATGGGGCTGGGAGCAGCCTTGGACAGTGGAAGGTGTCCCTGCCAGTGGGAATGGATGAAGTTTAAGGTCCCTTCCCAACCCAAACCATTCTGGGATTCTGTGGTATCACTGACATTTCCTTCAAGTGATTTTGCCTCTCACTAACTGACCGAATTCAAGATAACAGATTCTCATAACGTGCTTCAAGTTCCTGCAGCTCGTGAGCCAGCATGGTAACCACCACCATCTACAGCTGCAGTGTTCAAGTCTGACAGGTTTGTGTGGGTTTGTAGCACCTTTTTCCATCTAATAAGCCTAAAGTACTTTGCCAGAACAGTCACTGCATTTCCAACCGGAAGCCACAGCATCTGTTTCCTATATCTGTGCTGTTGCTGCTCTCATTTACAGTGTTCACAGCTCTGAGCACTCCTGAGGAGAGATTTCTCAGCTCCCTGTGGAGTTGAAGCAGAYGATTCACATCTGTGGTGCTGAAGCAGCTTGGGAGACACCAGTGGACTCCCTTCACAAAAAGTGGGAATATGTATAATTAAAAAAAAAAAGCACAACACAAAAAAACCCATCAGAGGAACCAGCTGTCAAATACTGAGACGCTTGAGGAAGAGCAGAAATTACTGACTATTTTTCAGAGAATTGTTCCAATATCTAATGGCAATCTAAATTCCCCTTAGGAATAGGGTAGTTTTAGGTGCATAAACTTGCTATGAGTGGAGTTATGTTTTGTACACTAACAATGAAAAAAAACTAAAACTGTATCAAAGTAGGTGAGATGGAAGGTTTGGACTCTCAGCATCCTGACACAGARATGTTCCCCTGCAGGAGTCACTTGCATTAATCAAAGCACTCTGGTGGTGAACTGCACGTTGAGAACAAGGGCCAGCCATTCAGTGAGCCCAGGTGTGCCATGGGGATGGCTCAGTGAGGATGATTTAACCACAACACATCCCTGCTGCAGTCTACAGGTCAGGTTTGGAGAGCCCTCTGCATCACCCACAAGGAAGCTTTTCAGTATCTGAAGGAGCTGCTGATCAGCAGGCTCATTCTGGATAACCTTGTGCCAAGGCAGTTCCAAGGAGACAAATCAAAATCATCAGATGTGCAACAGAGCAGCCTGGCAGACAAAGGGTGGTGTCCCAGAGTGACACACGAGTGAGTCATGGGCTACTCCATGTGCAGAAGTGAGTCTGGCTCAGGAAATGGGCCCGTTCTGGCCACATCCCTTTGTCACATGGTGCTGATAACACCAAACCCCCCTGATTGCATCAGCCACGGCAGAGAAAATGATAAAACTCCTTCAGTCAAGCCTGAGCTCCTGCATCCAGAACAACAGCACCCCAAGGGATTTTGCAGCCAAGTGCTGTGAGTTATGAACAGGGATATGAAGCACAAAGCACTTTCTATATTACCAAGTAATGACTGAGGTGAAAAAGCCCAGAGAGCCCCAGCTGGGAATGGGTCCCTGTGCCAATCCCTGTGCCAGTCCCTGTGCCAGTCCCAATTCCCAATCCCTGTGCCAGTCCAAATTCCCAGTCCCTGTGCCAGTCCCCATGCCCAGTCCTTGTGCCAGTCCCCATGCCCAGTCCCTGTGCCCACCAGCCTGGGCAGCCCCACGCCAGTACAGCCCAGCACAGGGCTGGCAGAAGGCAGCAGACCAGCCCACCTGGGCACAGCCACCTGGCCCAGGAGCATCCTCATTAGAATCCTCGTTAGCCACTCCCTGTAATTAGCTCCAGGTAGTTGAAAGCACATTTTTGCTCGGTCTTTCTACATCTGTGTTTTCCCCAAAGACTTAACTACCTGGTTTCATGCTCAAACACTAAAACTCAGCTCTCCTTCCATAAAGTATTTTAATCTAAAAATAATTTAAACCATGTTTATTTTTAAGAACTTTTACCCTCCCAAAAATAATGTTTAAAAGAAAGCAACTTTAACCATGAATACAGAGTAAATAATTGCTGTTGCTTTCCTTGCAAATAAATCACTTTTGCTCAGATTTTTTTTTTTTAAAGATCAAAAGTAACATTAATCATGCTGGCCAGGGAGCAAAAGGACATTCCCAGACATTAACTGCCTTCCAAATATGAAAAACATATTAAATATCTCTCTAAAACAAGATGTTTTCCTCATGTTTCCTTTGAGGGAAAGCTGCTGGGCACATTCCTGCTAGGCTGGGGGGGCACCTGCAGTGAGCCACCCCTCAGCACACCTGCCCCACAGGCCTGGCATGCAGCAGGCTCTGGCCCTGGGATGAAGATGCTCTGGTGGCACGGGGCCACCTTGCCTTTACACAAGAATTCTGCACTGAGAGTAGCCCTGACTGTGCAAATTAAATTTTTCCCAAACTTTGGCAAGAAAGCACACACATGGAAACTCCCACTCATGTGGCTGCCACCACAGCACACGTGGATCCAACACCACAGATTGTGCACTCATCRTGACCTGGGATTTCTGTTGCCACAGGATCGGAGGCACGAGGGAGAGAAACCCGCTTGGGCAGTGGAAGGAAATACAGTTATGATCAGTCCCAACAAAGACCCAGGAAAGCTGTTTCTCCCTCAGGCCAGGCTGGCCCAGAATGCCAGCACACCCTCAGTAACCCTGAGTCAGCAGGGAAGTGCTGACTGGGCCCACAGTTCCAGCAGCAGCCCTTAGCCCCACAGTGGGTTTGTTRTTAGGACAAAGGAAGGGGGGGCAGTGCTCAGTGCTGGGCATTGCCCACAAAGTGAAGGCCATTAAGAGCACTCGTTCTACAGAGGGGTTTTATCCATTCCCACCTCCAGAGACTTTCTAACGCTGTAAAGACACACTCAGAAGACACGGATGCTTCCCTCCTGTAACAGAAGCAGGGAAGTGGGTGCCTGGTGCAGCCCCTGCACTCCACACTGGGACACAGCAGGTGCTGGCCACAGGCACTGCCCATGGGAGGTGTCACTGGCTGCCAGGCTGGCACACCCACTGCCAGTGCCACTGCACACCACAATGCCCAGTTTCTGGAACACCCCCTTGCCCTGATCCTTGGAGCAGACACAGGTTAGACCCCTCCTGCCAGGTGCCTGCTGCCACACCACACCTCCACAGTGTGGCTGCTCGTGTTTCTGCTCCCAARAACAGAGCTCTGCCTAAAAGGAGAGAGATGAGTTTGGTGCCCCAGCAATAAAGGCTCCTCAGCACCATCAGTAACTCTTCTTCTCCTTCATTTCCCTCCTCCCCCCACAGCAGGAGGGACACACAGACAGGGAGGCTGCAGAGCAACAGCCAAATGTCTTCTTGGATTTGCTGTCTGTATTTCTTTGTTACTGAAGTCCCCCTAATTACCTTGAGAGTCTGTGGATTCTGGTCACAGGAATGAGGGGTTTCTGTCAAAGCAATTTTCCAGAAAAAGCTGCTATTCTGGAATAAGCTTCTCATCTGCTAATCCACCAGTGCTGCAGTTGCTGGCTGGCCCAAAACAAAGGAATAAGGTTTTCCTCCCAGATACCCTGAGGAAGAATTTTATTAGCAGCATRCATGTATGATTAGAATAACAGAAAGAAGAGTTTATTTGTGAAAGAACTGACATCAAACAAATACCTAAGTCCTCCGAGGACAGGGTAGATGCCTTTGAGCAAGAAGCTTTTAAAAAACTACCAAAAGCACACGTCCCTCACTTTTTCCATTTAGTTTCTTCTCTGTGTCTTACTAGAATCCTTTTCTTTTAAAGCAATAGGATTTGAACTTGTACCAACTCCTAAAAATTAGGATTTTACATGTTTCTCATCCCTCATAAGAAGAAATTCCCATATATCCACGTGGGAAACAGCACACAACACAAAGCAATAAAACTTGGCGGCAAGTTCCTAGCGGTGAATCTTTAAAATGTTTCATGTGAAAGAGCTGATGATGCAAAAGCAAACACGGGGAGCGAGCACGCCGGGATCTGTGAATGGAAGCCGTTCAGTAGCTGCCATGCAGTGCTGCAGGTCCTGCAGAGCAGGAAYTGGCTGTCCCTCACTCACCTGCCCTCCCAAGCAGGGCTCTGCTGACGCCGTGCCGCGCAGCGAGGGTGGCTGTGCAGCCGMGGGCTCTCACAGCACAGGGCTGCCAGCGAGGCTCCCTCCGCACCCCTCGGGTCCCAGCCGCTCCTGGAGGCACCCGGGGAGGGTGGGAGGTGTTTGGGATCACCGCAGCACAACCTGACAGTGCCCGTCCTKGGCTGTGGTGAGAGCACGGTCCTGAGGGGACCAGCCCAGTGCCCGGGCTGTTGGAATGTGCGCCCTTGGCTGAATTGTAGCACCAAAAAAGGAGCCTACAGAAATTATTGTTTTCTGATTCACTCTTAGACTAATACTCAAAGATATACAATCTCGAGTTATTTYCCAAACATTAAGAGTAGAAAAAACAAATATTTAATGCATTGATTAAACTTCTGTTGGGCAAAAGYACTTCAGAGCATACCCTGAGCTGTGGGAGTGTCTGAGCCACCCCCAACACTGCCAAAAGACCTTGTGCACAATTGTTACAGTAAAACAAAAAAAACAAAAAGAAAATATAAATACATGAGGCTTCTCCTCAACCTGTTTTCCTTTCCTAGGAAGGAGAGAGTTATCCCTGCTCCAGCAGGACAGAGATAAGCACACGCAGAATGCCCACAGGCTACAGTTTTTCATTTTCCTCTTGGCCGGTCTACAACTAAGCTGCCAAAATAAACAAACTTCGCCTTCCAGTCAGGCTCAAAATGAACCAAACTGAATTTTTATATCATAAAAGGAAGCAAAAAAATAAGCAGGAACAGTTAAAATGCTTAAAGTATCAACACTTTTTTCCAAAAGGGAAAATAAGTTTCTGGAGACAGGCTATTAAGCCTTGATTTCAGACCCTAATTACGCAGTCCCCGACACATCCAAYGCAGTATCTCAGTCACAGTTGCCTTCCTAAAGTCAATGAGGTGAGAAAGTTTGGCCTCATGACATCAGGGACCAAACCCAGACTTTTTAGGTCAGAAGAGGACCAAGCACATATTTTGACAGCTACCTCATCTAAACTTGTTCTTTGCAGAGCAACAGCTTCATTAAATGACAAGTATTTTTGAGTGRCATTTTTGTGGCCCAGTGAAAGCTCCAAAAAGAACTTGGAGAGAAATCCAAAGTCTCCTCACTGACTTGGAGCAGCAGGGATGTCCCAGCAGCCAAGAGCCAGCTCAAAGAGCTGGTATTGATATTTTCTGGAGACACTGGAATTTCTCCAGAGGATCCAGACTACTTTCAATTTTAGACCTAATAAGAASTTTAAATGATGAAATGTTTCACTGTGTGCTGAAGRCCTGCAGGATGAACTTYTCTAAAATGCTGAAAACACAATAAGCACTATGAAGACGYAGACCCAAAGCCCAACCCTGCCGTGCTGCCATCAGAGCATTTAGATAAAAAACCACCAAAAAGTCCTTGTGCTCCCTGAGAGCAGGGCCAGGCTCCCCTGAGAGCAGAGCAGGCTGCCTGCACTGGCAGCCCAAGGTCCCAGCCATGGCAGGGCTGCTGGCTGGGAAGTCACTCCCCAAAGGCACGGCCTGTCCATTCCTGCACAGSTCCAGAGCAAGGGCTGGGCCCTGTTACAAACACGGGCATTGATCCACAGCCTCACTGAGCTCCACAAGGAACCACAGCTGCTGGCTCCTCAGGCACGGAGTCACACAGCCACGATCATTTTCTATTTGAACTCATGGACATTCCAAATGACCCCTGCTCCTGACATTGCCATAATTAGAAGCATTTGACATCACACTTTTACAACATTCTTCTTAGTTGGCATTTTTGTGAGCAATTAATAACCCTGACTAAAAATAAAATGTATGAATRTATACACTGCGCTATGAAACCCACAATATTTTAAGATAGTGTTTCATCTGAATGCTTTCTTGAGGTCATGTGGAGCATCAATCTCTTTATATGGATAACTAGAAGCAAAGAGGAATTTGTCGTGATAACATGCAAATAAGTACGGTGCATTCRTACGAGACCAAACACCAGAGTAATAAAAAGGAAGGAAAACTACACAGCAGGACAGATATTTCCAGCATTAATGTAGCATTTTCACCTGCTGTGCAGACACAAATTCTGTGTACATGAATTAACACTTGCTCTTATTTGTTTTCTCACCTTCTTTATAGACTAGAAGCCCTATGTGCATCTTTACTTTCAACTAATATTAAGAAGCATCTATGGCTGCAAAGATTATTTCCATTTATTCATGTGAAAAATGAGGTTTTTGTGTACACTTCCTGAGGGAAAAAAAATTTAAAGAGTTGTGCCAAAAACTAAGACGAAAAGTCTGTTAGACTGTCCTCATTTTATCATCAGGATACCTTTAAAAAAATGACTCTTACATCCAAGCAATGGTCACTCTATTGCCAATAATAAGGGCTAAATCATTTTAATCACAGAGCTTCTGTACTTGCTGGTTGAGCAAAGCTCRGCAGGGGCTCCTGGGCTTCATGGAGGTAGAGACTGTCCTCTGATTTCTTATCTTAATGTTTTATATTAACATTCTTTTAATATTAACAGGAGCCTGAAAACAGCCCTGCATGTGCAACTGGATCGTGTGCTCATTTCCATCAGCGTTCCTCTCACAACCAACTCCTTGCAGATAAGATTTCTAAAATAATTCATATTCTCATGGAGCCAGCTATGTTCTAACGTCAGAGACACGCAAAGAGATGGCTCCGAGGAAAAAAAAAAAGTCATTACCTAAACAGGTAATTTTTCCTRAATTCCTGAGGGGCTCCAGCACACGGAATTCCCTGTGCTGTGTGTTTGCTATCAGAACATACATTCCTCACTCAGCTCGGCTCATAAAATCCGAGTGTGTTAAATCTCTGCTGATAGAACAGTCCTGATTGCCTTTGTTCTGCTAATTAGCAGGGGAAAAGCCCTTGGAACAAGTTTTTCCCAGTGAGTGCGTTAGGGCACACACAGTGCACTAATAGCACCACAAGAAACTTGTGTAACAGAGAATTCTGCCTTCCTGCTTTCTTAAGCCTGACACAAAGCTGGAATAATTAGGGTGATAAAGTCGAAGCAGCTCGAGTAAATTCAGCTAAATCTGGTATCACCACGGTTGGGACACTTATTTGCATGTTTAAATTACTCAAGTGACTAATTTTATAATTTCCTTTTCAATTGCTGAATGCCTTACGTCTCAAACGAGTCCCCTGGGAGGCAGAGGCACAGCGCACGGTGTGTTAAACTTACAAACTTGTTATACTGCACCACATTAGCATAATATTGCATACGTTATTCCTTATTTAATAAAAATTTAATTGTGCATATAATTTGATAATTCGATACCAATAATTTGTTATACAAATCTAGAATGCACTCATTTGGTTTCTTCCTTGGAAAAAAGTTACCTGTGAGTTCTCTGACTAAACATTCTCATCAGAACTCCCCATTTTGCCATATTTTACCTGCAGCCTTCCTAAACAGGACACAGCTCCCACCCAGGGAAATCGAACCCTTTTATTGGGGTTAACTCCAGCCCCCCGGCCTTTGTGTGGAGGGTGCAGCGCACTGAGGCCGCAGCTCTGTGTTAGGATGTGCTGGTGGCGCTCCTTGGGCACATCTTCCCAAAGCCAGGGAATGACCACGGAACGGGACCACAGCAAGCAGAGCTCTCCTCAGTCTGCTGCCACGTGAGGGTTTCAATCACAGACTGCCAACAGCCACTGAAAACATCGTGAGAAGCGTTAGGAAAATCCCTGGTTACATCATTGCCATCCCCGGCAAGCCAGCCTCTCCGCTGGTTTGTTGTCATGCGATTTGGTTCTCCATGTCCTGGGGGGGAACGGCGATCTTGGGAACCTCCTAACGAAAGTAAAACTCACTCAACAGGATCACAGCAATGACAATTTCGTTCTCTTCTGTAGGAATTAGCAGAAAATATTTGTCTCAGGCTTTGTGCTAAGATGTTATTTCTTCCCTGTTTTCTAGCTTGGCACTCGGGAGCTCATGCAAAGCTTCTGACACACAAAGGAGGGCAGGCAGCAGCTCTGCAAGCCCCGGGGCAGCCCTGGGGATTTCACAGCCGCCCCCTGGGTGCCAGCAGCGAGTCCCAGCGATGCATTTTAATGGAGAGCAATCACTCCACTAAGAGAGGAATGCCAGAGCATGCATTTTTCCATTGAAAAAGAAGTCCTAATAAGCAGCCACCTTCACACAGGTGTTAAAGCCATTAACCCCCGCAGCTGAGAGAGGAAAGGGTTCTTTCTCTCACATGAAAGCGAACTTTTTGGAGAAGGCAGTTTTGGCAGACCTGCATTGACGTCCTCCCACAAAGGTCAGTGCAGCCCAGGCCGGGACCCCCCGGAGCCCGCTGAGAAACCCTTYCCATGTGCCAAGCTCGGTGTAACACACCGCTCACCTTCCTAAGCTGCTCTACCTTCTCTACATTTAAATTATTGGTATCATTTTATTTCAGTTTCCAACTTGCTGCGGTGTATTAGCATATTAAAATTAACTCTGCTGGCTGCAATCACTTTACCTTAATAAAACAACTTAGCARGGCAAATTTGGTACAATTATAGTACCCCCTTGTGGTGTTACCTTCGTGCCCCAATAGAACACCTTTTAATATAATATTTTTTTTTAAATCTTTTTTATCAAGCTCAGTGGAGAACTAATTAGCCTTTTCTAGARTGCAACAGGAGCAAAGGGAAGTAAAGGGACTATCACTGGAATCCAAGAATGGATGAGCTRGAACATCACTTTTCCATGARCCRAGGGAGTAATCTTTACTAAAACTGACTCACTTTTACATCCGCAAATACAGCTGATGACACTTTCATATGAAGACATCACTTGGGCAATTGTCTCCCTGATGTAAAATCAGTACAGAATGATTTCCACTAAAAACCACCAAACTCAACAGCCAGCACACAATCAGCCCAATCAGCTTACTAGTTAAAAAGTAATTTGGGAGTTACCCCAAGGAAACACCCCCCAAACTGTGCACACAAACCTCAGAAGCACCTCCTTATAATACCCTGTACCACTGCACTGCTGCTCCCAGCACTATAAAAACTCACGTGGCACAGGTTTAGTAGCCAGGAGTTCAGGTGCCCTGCAGAACCTGACAGCACGGGAATGTGGGAGYATCCAAGAGCCTGCTCAGGGAATTCCACAGGCAGAGAAGCTGCCCGGGACAGCCCGCACACAATTCACAGCTCTTTCAAWCCCATCACCCGCCAAGCACGACCCGGAACCTTCCACCACGACATTCAAAAGTTCCTGTCTCCTGTTCATGACAAATGCAGCTTTGCAGACACAACGCTCCCAATCTCAGGCTGCAGTCTGAGAATGGAGAAGAGACAAAGCCCGGCAGAAATACACCTAAGGAGATTTTATTCAGGGAGAGAGGACYTCTTGCTTCACACGAGGCATTAAGAATTTTATAACCAATTCATATGGAGCTGCATGTGCAGAACGTGTTCCTTCTCCCTTGCATCAGCCCTGACAAAGGAGCCTGCCTCGGGGCTGGATGTGTTTCCTTCTGCTTCAGGACTCAACTCTGCCTTCCTTTTTCCTACTTGCCTTTCTGAAATTCCGTGGAAAGCCATTGTTGTTAAACAGCAGTAAGTGTTATTCTCCCAGCAGTGTACACTAACAATAATTCAGCCCTGTGTCAGGGGAGGCTGTGAGTTCCTAGCTGAATTTATTTGAAAAATAAAGTTTGTTCTTTTTCTCCAAGATCTTTCCTTAAGCCAGCATGGAACTCTTGTAAAAGAAAAGTGCCTCTAAGTACCAACTACCCAAGGAACAGCCTTTTTATTTTATTTTTTTATTCCTTGCTCACCATGACAACATAATAAATGAGCCCTGAGAGACTTGCAGTGCTTAACTATTTAAAATTGTGTATTTTATCTTTCACTGTAGGCTTCCAGACATAACATCCATGATCTATCTTTCAAACCCTCTTCAGTGTCTCGGAGTGAAATGCGCCAATTTTCACCTGCAGCACGCAATGATCAGAAGGACACCTTGAGCAGGGACTCTGCTAACACTTTACACAACTACTCTTCCAGTATTTTTGTGATCTATTAATAATTACTCGCTCCTGTAAAAGAAAGGCAGCAAGGCAATAGTTTCACCATCTGCTTTTTCAATTTTTGTTTGGAATTCTGCTGGATGGCTCTGTATTCTTTCATACATGACTAATAGGAAAGATACAAGACTAATAGGAAACACAACTGCAACTTCACTTAGGGTTGGTTTCAGTTAACAGATGGGCTTTAAACTATCCAACATAAAAGCATTCATTTCAGAAAAACTGACCCCAAAACTGCTTCATAAAATGAAGTATTTCCATTTTTTTTCTCCTCAAAGCTTTAGGATCTTTCATGACACTACAGTATAAGAGGCCCCTGGGTTAAAAAAAAAAAAGCACACACACACTTACAATTTCTGACCTTAAATATCAGAGACTAAAGGTTTTGCAATAAAAGTATCAGCAGTAACATACACGGCTCTACAAAAAGCCTCCAAGACCACAGCTTTCCTTGCTAAATTTTAARTGCCAACAAAAAAAAGAGAGATCTCCAAAATGCCATTTTTCAGTCAAGTGAAGCTCTGGTTTTCCATCAGCCATGCAGCAGCTGTGGTGGGACSCGGGGCTGTTGCAGCAGCGCTCCCCTCTGGGTGAGTAACTCCTGCTTGGCACCATCCAGGACCCTCAGTCCCACGGGCTGGGGGCAGCAGCACCAGYCGTGCTTCCAAACTGCTGGATGTGGAGCACAGCACGTGGGAATCTGCTGCTCCCACACACCCCCAGCACTGCTGAGAGTATTTACCCCACGTTAACCAGTGCCTTTGGCAAGATCCCTGACGTGCCCGAGGCCAGGCTGCAAGGGGCTTGGAGCCCTGGTCTAAAGGTGTCCCTGCCCAGGGCGGTGCCAGCTGCAATCCCAGCCCGGCTCACAGCGGAGCGTTCCCATCCTGCTTCCACAGGCTCTGGCTGCAGCCCAGCCCACACCGCAGCCCTGGCCGCAGCCTCGCACAGGCTCACATGTACAATTAAAGACGTTCAGAATTACACTCGATGGTATTTTTTTGCAACTTGGTTCTACTTCTGTCCCAGAGGTTCCAGTGCAACCCCCCGGCCGCTGGGAGAGCCGGGGCTCCCCAGAACTTCCAGGCAGAGCCCGCAGGTGGCGGCAGTTTCGTATGGAAAAAGCAGAATTCCCTTCTTTCCAGTCCCTGTACAGTCAGACTGTGACTGAGCCCGCGGGTGACACGCAGGGATTCTCCATCAGCTCCTCTCCCCCGCCGGGGCTGGGCAGTGCCCGCACAAGCAGCAGATTCCCTCTGGAGCAGAAGCCCAGCTTTTCTCTCCGCTGCTGATGGGGAGCAGCGTGCCCAGAAGTCACCAAAGCACAGGTTTAGATGCAGAGGAAGCAAGTGAAGCTTTCCAAATCTCACTGTAGCCCATAAGCATGGCTCTTCATTTGGAATAGTTTTATTGCTTCCTAACCAGAATTCACGGAGCTTTGCAGAGAGGTAGAGAATCACTCAGAAAATAATAAAAAAAGAACACACCAAACGAAACTCCCCAAACCCTGTGGTTAAAAAAATGCCGTTAAAATTTCATACAAGAATTAACAATGGAGAAAAGTTAGCAAATAAGGCTAAGAAGAAAGTAAGTTCCTGTGTTTCCTGCAGTGGCTTTGCCAGATGCATCATCACATCTGCATGTGAGCAATTTTTCATTATTTATAAATGTGCTACAGGAACACAGCCAAGCTACAAACCAAGGAGTCCAACACACATAAAAAAAAAAACAAACCCCAAAACAGGGAATGTGTCTTGGTTATAGAACAAAAGAATTCATTTTATCACTTGGCTTTAGCGCAGGAGAAAATGGCTCCTGGTGCGCTGAACCCCGTGATGAATGTGCCCCCTCCAGATCTTTATTGCCCCTGTAAATCACCACACTGACAGCACTTAATAAGAAAGCTTTGGAGTGGGTTTGAAGTTTTGCTTTGTACAAATAAAATCTCATATTAAAGAATTTGCTAGTCCTCAAGGTGTGGAAAAATAAGTATGACTAGAACCTGTTGTGCTTGCTTTTTTTAACTGTTTGTTTCCACTATTATTTTTTTTTCATCATTTGGTAGCAAAGGGACCAGAGTAACATAAGGAAAATGGTCTGTATTAAAATAAAAAATTAGAGTCAGGAGTCAGTTATTAAAACCCCATATTTCTGATGTTTCTATACCCTGTGATGTCTGGACAGGGCAACAAAATCAGAGGCACAGAATATAAAACATGAAATATCTTCCATGGTGTGAGATGACATGTTGACAATACTCCTGGTTTTTAACYAAAGAAAGTGAGGATTCGACATCTCCAGTTATTGGTCAAAATTCCAGTCTTTGAGAGAGGGCAGGATTATCTGAGTCACCTGCTACCCCCCAGGTGGGAACAAAAGGGTTTCAATCCCTTGGCAGCAACTGCAACAACATTCACAGATGTGCTCAGTAACGACTTCTACATCTACAGACAATTTTATATATTTATATACACAGCTTTGGGCAAGCACCCTATAGGGAAACAGAGAAAKAAATTMCTAYAACACAAATATTTAAAGTTCATATCAGAAAGTGAATAGACTCGTTTATAATTACAGATTTAATTGTTTGCTTTAGAGATGRTATTCTAGAACTGATATTTGAGGGGGAAAATGGCTATTTGGAGGTGTTCAGCAGCAAAGTGCAGCTTGGCTCAGGCCATGATGCACTGATGGACAGTGTCAGCACATCACTGAATTACACTTTCACCAAAATAAATCACAATTCATGTGGTGGTGGCTTTCTGTTCTGCTTCCACGGTTTGTGTTGTACTTGCTCAATTCCAGGCAGCATCATTCCTTCTAAACCAGTTTATGGCACACCCTGGCTGAGGAAATCTTAACAGGAAACTACAGTTATTTGGGCAAAGCTAAATGTATTTATAGGGAAATAAATGTATTTCCTGTTCAAACTGGGAGCACAAAGGTATTATGTGACAGACTATCAACAGGTCTGGAGGAAGTCCAGCTTCTCCTGACGGGTAAAACACATTTGAGAAGGTACCTCAAGGAAAACACACGCTGATGGACATGGTSTGGAAGCGTAGGAAAAATAAAGGAAGGTTTTTCCCTAAAAACAAACCCAACCACTATTAAAGGAGCACATTGGTAAGAGTCCTTAAGGATTAGGATCCAAAGTATCGGGTATCAATCTTTCCCAGCTGCTTGGATCTTTTCAGGGATCTTTTYCTGCCTCTCACTACAGAAATACATCTGCAAAGGTGTAGCCCCTGTGCCACCAGAGTGACCTGGCACTTGGGGCCAGTGCAAACCCCAAACCAAGCAGAAGGAGGAGAACAAGGGCACACGTGGCTTTGGGAGGAAGTTCCAGGTTGGTTCATCGTGTTCCCCCCGGGACCCCCGAGCTGGGCACGGACCCGGCACAGCCCCGTGCCCTCCCATGGGCATTCCCTGCTGCCCACTCCCCCTGCAGCTCAGCTGGGCAGCAACCACAGCCTGCTTTAACATTTATAATCATCACTGCGATTTAAAACTGCTTTAAGATGGTTTAGTCTTATTTTCCAAACCGGAAACCATTCTTAAACCTCTGAGAACAGCCGTGTGGAACTTTGGGGAGTTGTGTATGGGTTGGATTAGGTTTTTTCAATAAAATAAAAGCCCCACAAACAGCGCAGGAATCACTTGTTCCATTTTAAGGAGCAGATCCCAGGTGCCCTCCTCCCTCCATCCGCACCCCAGGTGAGGTGCCGGTGCTCAGGGACAGTCCCAGCTCTCCGGAGAGGAGTCTCCTTCAGGGTGAATGCTCGGCACTCCACAGCTCAGCCGCCTCATCAGCTGCTTTGTATCGAGCACCGGCACTCGGTACTAAATTCCCTGATKAAGCACCGGGATCCCCAGCCCGCACCGGCCAGCTGATCAGCTCAGTAATTGTGATCATCCCAACCCCAGAGAGCTGCGAAGGGAAGGACCTGCAGTCCCTGGGAGCGGGCTCCATTCACCTCTTTGTGCTCAGCATCCATTCCCAAACTCCCAGCMACGCAAGCCAGGGAATGCAAACGCGCCAGGCACAGAGTGACTTCAATCAGGTGATTAAACTGCCCGTTAATTGTGTGTGTATCGCGCTCCGAGCTGCTCCCGGCGCGGCTGGCACCCGCTGCAGGTTGGGAAGCTGCTCTGGAGCCGCAGGATCCTTTGAGATCCCCGGGGTGGCTCTGTCAGGGCCGGGGACAGCCCCTGGCCCTGTGCCCCCAGCCCAGCTCCCCGCTGTCCCCCGCCACTGCCCGCCGTGATTTAACAACTCTAATTCCTTACTTAACGATGTCAAAGGTTTTTAGGAAATTGACTGTATTTCACCGGCGATATATTTCTTCTCGATGACAGAGTGGTTAAAATGATTTTTTAAACCAAGACAGCAAAATAAAGCAGTAATAAAATCAATAAAAGGTGCTTAAAACATTCCTTCTATTAGGTAATGGCATTTAAAATATCCGTAGCTTGTAATGGCACTTAGGATATGCCCGAAAATCAATGAACTAAATTACTTATTGAACTAGTTAATTTGAACATTGAGTTTTATATGTATATTGATAAAACAAGCGACAAGAACCCTGGCTGTGTTCGAATTTCACGGTCAGATATCGCCCTCTGCTGGGAAAATCTCGGAAAACGCCGCTAGAGACGCTTTTTTTTTTTTTTTTTTTTTTTTTTTTTTTTTTTTTTTTTTTTTTAAGGCAGGAACACTGGAGGATGTAACAACTGAAAACTCCAGGAGAGATCTCAGACTCTGACGGGTTTGTAAATGATTGTTGTTTGTAAATTATTGTTCATGCCAAAATCTCTGAAGTTTTAGGGTGCTGAATAGYGACACAAAACCTTCAGTTGCACCCAAAATACCATTTGGTATTTYGAAACACAAAATATTACCACTATACACAGAAATATCCAGAAACCATGTGGGAGCAGTGTAAAAAATGAGGGGATATAAGAGTGCTTTAAAAACTGTGAGATCACCCTCAACAACTTTGATATTTTTTACGTTAGCAACTTCTCTGTGTAGACTCTGAAGTAACAGCCTCAGGTAATACTTTTTTGTTTGTTTCTTTTGGGGTTTTTTTTTTGTGGTTTT
>CADDXX010000556.1:102017-114028 GCA_902810485.1 Alauda arvensis | reverse complement strand
AGCGGGGCCGGGCCGGGAGCGGGGCCCTGAGGGAGCCCGGGCTCGGGACGGGACTGGGCGGAGCGGGAGGGCCCCGGGGCCGCGAAGGGACCCGGTCTGTCCGGCACTGCGGGTAATTCGGGCCTAATTCCGGTCCCTGCCGCTGGTGCCGAGCGTTTTTAGAGTGAAAAATAAAGCCCCAAGTGCCAGGAGGTGGCCGAGCCGGCCGTGGGGGACACCGGGGCCGGTCGCTGCTCGGTGTTCGCAGCCGGTGTCGGGGTCGCGTCCCCCGTGAATCCCCCCGGGACAGGCTGTGGTTCCGAGGGCTCCGGAACGCCCTTTCGTGGCTGTAAACACAGCGGTGATAACACAATCATGACCCTTTCTCTTCCCCCTCCGCTGTTGGGCGTCCCTTGTCCCCCTGCCCCGTTGGTGGCAGGGACTGACAGGCGTTTGTCCTTTTAGAATAGGAAAGGTGGGAAATCAGAAGCGAGTGGTGGGAGTGCTGCTGGGCTCCTGGCAGAAGAAGATCCTGGATGTGTCCAACAGTTTTGCAGGTGAGTTCAAGTGTCCTGCCCTTCTCCAAAGCCAATGAATTATTTAGTGGCTGGATTATGTTGGGGTTTTTGAAGAAACCCTTGATCCATCCGTGTACAAATCACTCCTAAGTAAACCTCACTCTCCTTTAGCAGCCAAAAATGCCCAAACCCAGAGCATTTTGATAAMCATTT
Organism: Alauda arvensis; assembly: GCA_902810485.1. Lineage (NCBI taxonomy): Eukaryota > Metazoa > Chordata > Aves > Passeriformes > Alaudidae > Alauda > Alauda arvensis. The sequence continues at coordinate 113,318 of CADDXX010000556.1, read as the reverse complement.
TAATTCAGGAACTTGGATCCTTAAAAGCTGGTGTTTTGTTTTATTCCCAGTACCTTTTGATGAGGATGACAAGGATGATACTGTGTGGTTCCTGGACCATGACTATCTGGAGAACATGTATGGAATGTTTAAGAAGGTCAATGGTGAGTTGAGATCTTCTGGCAGTCAGGGATACGCTCCCAAAAACTTTTGGGGCTGTGGAAAAGGGAATTCCTRTTAATCACAGAATCCTTAAGGTTGGAAAAGACCTGTTAGATCATGGAGTCCAACCATCAGCCAGCACAGTTCTCCTCTTAACTGGGTCCCACATCCACACTGTTGTGAACACTTCAGGGATGGGACTTACATTTCAAGGTGCAGGCTGTCAGACCCTGAGAGCAACACAATTAACAGAAGCTAATTACCCAGTGAAGGGGCCAGGGGAATAGCTGTGGGTCAGTAACAGTGATCAGTGAGTGTGGTCACTGCTCCAGTCAGGGCCTTGGAATCCACTTCCCTCTCCTCCACAGCCCACCCAGTCCCTGCCAGCTCTCTGCTGGGGCCTCCCCAAGGTTCTGATCCCAAATCCTTTGTGCTTTTGCTCAGCCAGAGAAAGAATTGTGGGCTGGTACCACACGGGCCCGAAGCTGCACAAGAACGACATTGCCATCAACGAGCTGATGAAGAGATACTGCCCCAACTCTGTAAGTGGGGCCTCCTGGGGCCTTGTTCTTCTCTCTCTTTCCCTAAAAGGGGCAGCCTTGTACCCCACCTTTCCTGCTGGTGACACAGCATGGTGAGGAACTGGGATCAGGAGTTTTTAAATCATTGTCTCAGTGTGTGAGGTTACCCCTSTGAGCAGCCCTGGGCTGGTGCTGAGGAGGGAAGGGCTGGCTTGGGTGTTTTTCTCCAACTCCTTGAGCAAAATCCAGTTTTGTGCACATTTCCTTTCTCCTCCAGGTGCTGGTGATCATTGATGTGAAGCCAAAGGACCTGGGGCTGCCCACAGAAGCCTACATCTCCGTGGAGGAGGTSCATGATGTGAGTGTTCACTCTGGGAAGTGTCACAGGCATGGCTGGGAGCACTTGGAGGTGGCACTGTGGGTGGCACTGGCTGCAGGTGCTCCCAGGTGTGCCCAGTCACTGTGGGCCTGCCCTGAGCAGCTCACTGAGCCCCATGCAGACAAACAACACCCAGCAGTGAGTCACTCTAATTGCTGCATTGCAATTAATTCTGGATGCATATAAAGCATTGGATCTTTGTGCTTTTCTGAGGCYTTCACTACAGAGCAGGAGYTGCTCTCCCATAATGCAACAAGGTTGGATCAGGGGAGAGAGAAATAATTGTGATATTTAGAATTTCTGTTGCTCCCCCTGGGCACAGACCAGCCAAGTGCAGAAATGGGAAGTTCCCCAGAGCAGGAGGGAYTGCTGGGGCATTCAGTGRCACYKAYTAAATCMAAGACATCCCAGCTAGAGCCATGCYCTCAAACCCTTGTGGGCTGTGTAGGGCTGTTTCTCTTGTTTCCTGGGTGCAGTCCCTCATCCCCTGGCTAAAATCCCCTGTGTGTGTCCTCTCAGGATGGCACCCCCACCTCCAAGACCTTTGAGCACGTGACGAGCGAGATCGGTGCCGAGGAGGCCGAGGAAGTGGGTGTGGAGCACCTGCTGAGGTGAGGGGCACCTGCTGAGGTGAGGGGCACCCGCTGGGGTGGGGGGCACCTGCTGAGGTGGGGGGCACCTGCTGAGGTGAGGGGCACCCGCTGAGGTGAGGGGCAGGCTGCTCTGCCCTGGGTGTGCAGTGCCACTGCCCCAGGAGTGTGTCACACACGGGGCACAGCTGCTGGGAGCCTGCATCCCATCACCCCYGGGCTGTGCTCACACAGCTCTCAGCTGCAAAGGTGCCAGGGGACAGTGCCCAGCAGGGTGAGGCTCTGAGCCCAGGTCTCTCTGSCTTGCAGGGACATCAAGGACACCACGGTGGGCACGCTGTCCCAGCGCATCACAAACCAGGTGCACGGCTTGAAGGGACTCAACTCCAAGCTTCTGGACGTCAGGAGCTACCTCGAGAAAGTAGCCCTGGGCAAGCTGCCCATCAACCACCAGATCATCTACCACCTCCAGGACGTCTTCAACCTGCTCCCAGATGTGAACCTGCAGGAGTTTGTCAAGGCCTTTTACCTGAAGACCAACGAYCAGATGGTGGTGGTGTACCTGGCCTCACTCATCCGCTCCGTGGTGGCCCTGCACAACCTCATCAACAACAAGATTGCCAACAGGGATGCGGAGAAGAAGGAGGGACAGGAGAAGGAGGAAAGTAAAAAGGAGAGGAAAGATGAGAAGGAGAAGGACAAGGAGAAGAGTGATGGCAAGAAAGAGGAGAAAAAGGAGAAAAAGTAAAAGGTGTAGTTTTTTTTTTTATTTGTAAATTAAAAATCTTGTAAACTAAATCCCTGGTGCCAGGGTCTTTTGTGTTGTGCTCAGCACTCTGCTTCTCCTCACCCAGGCAGGGTTGGGGGCAGCCATGTGGAGGCTTTTTATTTATTTGATAATACTGTTATACAGCACTTTTCCTTCCCCCGGTGTGTCTTTGGGGGTGCTGAGGTCTCAGCTCTCACTGAGCAGGTTCCCATGTTCCAGGGCTAATGTTTTGCCATCAGCCAGCCCTGTGTTTAACTGGCTGTGTGCCCCAGCCCCTCAGGGGGGCACAGCTGGCATGTTGTCACTGCTGTCACAGCTCTGTGGCAGTGAGGTCCCTGGGGACAGTGCTGGTGGCGCTGTCACCCCTGGCTGGCACCCAGGCGCTGCAGCAGGGGCTGTGAGCCTGGGGAGGCACTGGGGCCATCACCGCTGACACGGAGCAGGCAGGGACAAAATCCACGGCATTTGTGATGCCAGCGCTGAGCTCTGGGTGCCACCATGGCCGTGGAACCAAACCCTGCACAGAGCTCACCCTGGGGGCCATCACTGAGCCAGGACAGGCACAGCCTTGGGACATGCAGGGACCCAGCACAGCCAGGCACAGGGATCCTGCACACACAGGGATCCTGCACACACACACACACACACACACACACATACAGGGATGCAGCACACACAGGGAGCCAGCACACGGGCACACCTCGGCAGCTGCTTTGTCGTTTATTGCACACGAAGCCGCGCGGGGCGGGCGGGGCCGGGCCGGGCTGGGCGGGGCCGGTTCCCAGCCCGGAGCCGCTGCAGGGTCCCGTCCCCACGGGGCCCCGGACACAGGCACGGACAGCCCGGCTCTGTGCCAGCACGCACGGGGAGGGACAGCGGTGACAGCTGGGTGACCCTGCCCTCAGCGCGGCCCGGCCGGCAGCACAGGGARCACAGGAGTGTGGGCAGAGCCCCGGCAGGGCCCGGAGCCCCCGGGGCTGCTGAGGGAGCACCAGCTCCGAGCAGAACCTCATCRCTTAAATACAACTGCCCAGGGGCCACGGGCTGCAAATGGGGACACGCTCAGGCAGGCTCTGGCTCCAGTGGCTGCAGGTCTGGCCTGGGAAGGGGCTGTCCTGGTGCACAGGAGCCCCTCAGAAGCATCGTCCTGGGGGTCCCTGTCACTGTAGCTGAATGCTGGGTGCATGATGGGGCCCAGAAGTCAATCTGAGAGCCATTTTCCCCCTCACTTGCCACTACCAAAATGCCATGAAAAGGCAGAAAACATGAGGGGGAARAAGAGGCTCTACCAAACACAGAACTGTGTCTGTGGGGGGGGGGGCTGGGGAGCCCCCTGTACTGCCTCCAGCCCCTCTGCACCAGCCCTCGTGAGCCCTTGTGTCCTCCTCTCCATCACASCTGGGATTTCCTCAGGGAGGGAAGCACAGCCCCGTTCCCCCAGGGCCGTGTCAGTGCAGACCTCGCCCAGGAACAGGAGCCACAGTGTCCATGGGGGCCCTGCACATCCTGGGCAGGCTCAGCCCCGGGCAGTGCTCCAGGAGCGCCTCAAGCTCCGTCACTCCTGGCCAAAGCCTTCYGTCTCCTCGATGGCATAAAGCAGCTTCTCCTTCAGCTGTTCATAGCTCTTGTAGGGAGGGAGATCCAGGCGGTTGAAGCTGGGGAGAGAGCGGAGGTTGGGACAGGCCAGGAGCAGCAGAGCCACCCCTGGGATGGATGGAGAGCCCCGTGCAGCCCCGCAGAGCTCCTCATGTCCCCATGTCCCCACACACTCCAGCCAAGCCCTGCAGAGCTCCCCTTGTCCCGAGGGACAGTGACTTACCACGTGTGGCTCCGTGGCAGCCACGTCTCTTTGCCAACTTTGTCGATGCAGAATTTCTGGGGCCCGTTGCTGCCTGTTAATGAGGAGCACAGCAAAGATCTTTACATGAGCAGGAGCTGAAAATGAAACCCCTCCCACAAACACTGAGATCCACCATCAGGGCCCTACGATCAGGGTCACACAGGGCAGAAACTCATGGCAGCAATCCCTGCCTGTTTGCTGAGAGGATGCTCAAAAAACAAAGGAGAAAGCAAAAAGCAGATTCACAGCACAGAGGGGCAAGAGCACCATCTCTGAGCATGATGGTTCCATAGCAAGTGCTAAAACCTACTGATCTGTAAACCCTCAGGATTGTGCAAGTCCATCCAAGAGTTTTTAAGGACCTGGCATAGGAAGTCTGAGTCACTGAGGTGGCTTTTAACACATTGGGAACGCTGGAGAGGTTCCAGGGGGTGGGAAAAGCTAATACACCAGCAAGAACAACTGAGTGGGTTAAGCAAGCTGGTTGGCAGGAAAGGCAGGGAAAGGCTGGTATAGGCCCCAAAAAGCAGTAAATTAAAGGATGAGTGGAACCACACTGTGGTTTTCTGAAAAAGAGGCTTTGTCGCACAAGAATCAAAATTGAATCAGAAACCCAATCTCATTCAGACTGAGATCTCAGAGTTAACCCTGGCAGGGCGGGTCAAAGAACGTGTCTGGGAATGGCACAGCACCAGATGGGATCACTGTGCTCTGCTCAGTGTGCTGTGTGTGGGGCAGGGACAGGGGCAGGGACAGGGAGGTGCCACCCCACAGCACACACCGATGAGCTCAGCAAAGCCCCCGACGGGCAGGCGGCAGGTCCCCGTCACAAACTGCAGCAGCCGGATCCTCTTCTCRTTGTCCATCTCCTTCACCACCTGCAGCAAAGGCAGCAGCTGGGTGGGATCCTGGTGCCACCCTGCAGGATGGCTCCTGCCAGGGCACCCCACGCCCTCAGCTGGGCTCACACTGACCTGCCAGAACCACTGGATCTGTTTGCTGTTCTTGGTGTAGTGCCTGTAGATGGTGTTTTTCTGCCAGTCGTTCATGTCGATCTCCTGCATCCCGCACAGCATCAGCTGGGGACAGGGGACATCAGCAGGGGACAGACAGGGCCCTGTGCCCACTCTCTGAGCCCAAACCCCTCTGGTGCCAGCCTTCACCYGGCCCAGGCACCAGCACTGAGGTCTGGGATGAATTCCTCCCATCCAATGGGAAGTTCTCTTGCCAATGGACACACGAGCCACCCCCAGACCCAACACCCGGGGCTGTACCTGCACCAGCAGAGYCAATGGGCAGAGCATGAGCAGGGTCACCTCGTGCCACTGTCCTTGTCCCCGCCCCAGCCCAGGTGCCAGCTCACCTCCAGCTCCTTCTCGTCGAAATAGCGCAGCCACTCGAGGGGCACCACCTCGTTGAAGCCATCCAGGAAGGCCTTGGTCTGCTCCTCCACGCCCCGTGTGAACCTCCAGTCTGTCAGCAGCCTGGGGAGGCAGACAGGGTGGGCACGGAGCCAGCACTGCTGGCCTGGCACAGGGAAACCCCAGGCTCCCTCCCACCAGCAGGGAGGGCCCYGGGAGTGTGGGGAATGGAGGGGCTCCCTCAAAGCACCAGGGCTCCCTTCAGTTCCCACTGGTGGGTTTCTGTCTCTGCCCCCAATCCCATGAACAGCATTCAGCCCCTGCAGCGGCCTTAGGGGCTCCAGGGGTGCAAACCACAACCCCTGGCTGGAGCTGAGCTGGCCCTGGCAGCCCCCAGGCAGGCAGGGGGAACAGCCATGGGATGGGAGAGCAGCCTCAGCCTCTCTCCCCTCTCCTTTTTCCTGAAAGTACTGGCAGCTGCCCAGCCCGCAGCAATCCAGACCGCAGCAGAGCCCGGCCAGCCCGGGCTTGTCACAGGCCACGTAGCCCAGGGAGAAGCCACGTCCCAAGCCCCAGGGTCCCACCCCTGCAGGCGCTGGGGGCGGGGGCCTGCCGGGACCCTCGGGACAGCCACTCACATGATGTACTCCTCCTTGTTCTCCTCCGTCACACGGATGCTYTCACCACCCTCCTTCAGCTCGTGGGTGGTCACCTTGCCCAGGATCTCCATGTCCTGGATGAAGTACAGCTCCAGGCCACACTCCTCCAGGCTGTTCTCCCTGTGGGGCACCCGGGATGTGACTCCTGCTGGGGGCAGCAGCAGCAGCAGCGAGGGGCTGTGGGGACAGCCCTGCAGGAGCGAGGGCAGGGCACTCACTTGGTCCACACGATGGAGTTGTAGAACTCGGGGTCGATGGACTCCAGGTCCTTSAGCGTCGGGCGCTTGTTCAGCATCCGTTTGTAGAAGGGCAGCGTGAAGCCAGTGTCGATGAACTTGCCGTGGTACAGAGCCTGGGGCAGGAGGGGACACCAGCTCAGGGGGGASCCTGGCACACAGCTGGGGTGAGACAATGCCCCACCCTGGGGCAGCCACGGGGCACAAGGGACTCGTTCAGGGGTTCCTGAGCTGTGCCACTCGCTCCTGGCTGGCACACACAGGGGAAGGCTGGGCTGTCCCCAGCAGCACTTCCCAGGCCTGGTGGGCTGCAGCCCCTCTCCCTCCCCACCGCAAATTCCACTGCATCTCCCTCTCCCCTCACAGCTCTATTAAGAGCACTTGTTTAAACAGAGCTGTGCTGTGGCTTCCCTGAATCCCTGGCTTCCAGGAGCCCCGAGGCAAAGGCAGCCAAAAATAATGCAGACGCTTGTCTAGAACGGCGCAGCGGTGAGTAATAGTCTGGGGTTTTATTGGCATCCCGCGGGGCGGGGCAGGGCAGGGCAGGACAGCGGGGCYGGGGCCGCCCCCGCGCACACCCCGGGGGCTGCGGCCAGGGAGCCKGCCCCGGGCCCGGGGAGCCCCCTGCTCAGGGCACGCTGGCCTKCAGCAATCCCAGACACAAGGGAGGAGCTGCTCTGGAGCCTGGGCAGCTGGAAAATCTCACACTGCTGCGACTAAAAATAGTCCCTGGAGCTGCAGACCCGACAGCACCTGGGGTGACAGCCAAAGACCTGRAGCCATCCATTCCCGCCACAACTCCTGGGAAACCAGGTCTCCTCTGGCCCCACAACCGCTCCCTGGATTTAAAATGCATCACCCCACAGCACCCCCTGGAAGGCCCATCTCCCACTGAGCCACATGTGGGCAAGGAGGGGCTCAGAGCCCAGCACGGCCATGGCACACGGAACTGCCCCTTGCCCTGCTGACCACCCTGTCCCCTGCTCCCCACGGGGACACAAAGCCCTGGTGCCATGTCCCATGTCCCATGCCCCATGCCCTCATTAAGCCCTGGAGCCATGCCCCATGCCCTCACCAGCCCTGGTGCCATTCCCCATGCCCCATTCCCCATGCCCCACTCCCCATGCCCCAGGCTCTCACCAAGCCCTAGAGCCATTCCCCATGCCCCATTCCCCATGCCCCATTCCCCATGCCCCACTCCCCATGCCCCAGGCTCTCACCATGGCGATGAAGCGGCCGATGAAGCGGAAGTAGGTGAGGTGGTCGGGGTTGATGGAGGAGGCAGGGTTGATCTGCAGGCAGTAGTTGTTCTTGCCTGCATACTCGAAGAGGCAGTACATGGGGTTGAGCACCTCGTGGGACAGCAGGAAGAACCACTCCCTGGGATGAGACAAGGGCAATGTGGTGACAAGCAGCTCAGGGAGGGGACGGTGTGTGTGTGTCCCTGCACCAAGTGGGTGCCCAGCTCCTCAGGGTGCCAGGTGGGCGTTGGGCACTGGTGTGACTGGGTGAGGTGCTCACTGTGAGCACTGTGAACCCGGGCAAGTGCCACACACAGTCCCAGCTGGGCTGTCCCACWCACAGACACCCCCCCAGGGCACCCAGCCCCTCTGCACACGCTGCCCCGGGAGCCCCAGGCCCAGCTGGGGACAGCACCATCCTGGCTTTGCTCCCTGGCTGTGCAGGCAGACAGGAATCCTCAGACGTGGAGGCAGCCCCAGCATCCCGTCCGTGGTTCTACCCTGTGGTAGAACAGCATGACGTAACCTACCATAGGGTAAAACCACTGGCAGGACACGGAGAGAGCTGGACAGGAGCAGCAGCCAGGGCAGCAGGAGAGTGTGGGGTGGCAGCAGGCAGGGACACGCCAACCCAGCTCCAAGGAGATGGCCCAGGTGAGCCAGAGGGGGCTCACAGCGACACAGGACACCCTCCAGCCAAGCCACAGCCTYGTGGTAACACCGTCCCAGGGCAGCAGCAGAGCTGCAGCAACCACATCACAGCCTGTCTGCCCTGGCACACACTGACWGTCTGAGAACACCAGGGCCTGWTTGCTGCAGGGAGATGAGGCCACTSAGCCCATCACCCCCACAGCTGGGGGCAGCAGGGGAGCCCCAGCTGGGTCCCCTGTGCTCTCACTGCCACGGACAAGCTGGTGCTTTCAGGGTGTTCCAGCACTCCTAAAACCCAGTTTCCCATTTGAATGCCCCTGGAGTCCTCTGCTCAAGGACTCTGCCTTATGCCTGCACTGCCCCCAGGGCACAGGGCACAGGCAGGGCACGGCCCTGTGGCCCAGCACACCACGCTCACCTGGCAATGCCACCGTAGTCCAGGCCCTCCTCCCCTCGCATGATGATGTACAGCCGGCGCCGCAGGTCGTACGGCTTCATGTTCATGATCTGGGGACAAGCAGGGCAGTGTCACCAACCACGGCCAGGGCCGCCCCACTGCTGAGAGCCAGCCCCACTGCTGAGGGCCAGCCCCACTGCTGAGGGCCAGCCCCACTGCTGCCCAGCTAAACGGCCCCAGCACCCCCGTACCTGCTGGAAGGAGTCCTCGAAGAGCGTCTGCCGAGACACGCTGATCTTCACGTGGCTGGGCAGGGCGTTGGACTGCAGGCAGGGCAAAGGCACGGGGCTGTGTGAGGCTGGCAYGGCTCTCCTCACCCACAGCTGCCCACAGGGCTCAGGGCACCCCCACAGCTGCCCACAGCTGCAGTACTCACGTGGCAGAGGAAGCGGAACTGGTGGTACTTCCAGCGAAAGCTCCGGTCGTAGGCGCCGGGGGAGCCGCCGTGCTTGCTCCTGCCAAAGCAGCAGGGCCTCGGTCACACCCCTGCCCCGAGCAGCCCCTGGCCCCAGCCAGGTGGGATGGCAGAGCCCCCAGAGCCACTGCTCAGGGCTTACCCAGACTCGAAGCCYGGGCGCGGGTCCTTGAAGGTGGTGGTGCGGGTGTTGTGGTCCACGAAGTAGCGCACGCTCTCGTTGGTGTACTTCATCTCCCAGCCCGGCGGCAGCGGCGGCTCCTGGATCATCCTGCTGGCAAGGAGGGGCTCACCACACAGGCCCCCCAGGCATCCCACCCCCAGCTCAAGCTCCGTGCCAGGCAAGAGGAAGGATCCACTGTACAGGACTGGTGAGCCACTGCCCACACCTCAGGAGAGGAGCCCTGCCTGGGCAGCACCAGAGCTTCACTCTCCATCTGTGGGACACATGGCCTCAGTGCAGGCCAGGTCCCTGGAGAACTGCACCCTCCCAAACCCTGCTCCCCCCACGGCCACCTACCCCTGCGTGCGAGGGTCTTCCCACTGCGTGGTGCGGGTGTTGTGGTTCACGTAATACACCCGCCCATTGTCCTGTCTCTTCTCTGGGAGACGAGGGAGAGGAAGCGTTAGCTGGAGTCCTGGGAACAGCCCTCCCCTTCCCAGMTCACAGGAAATTTGTCAGCTCCCCCATCCCACCTCCCTGGCTCGTTTGGAAAGGCAGGATAAACCCCACATTCCTTCCGCGTGCCCGAGCTGCCTCAGCCTGGCAGTGCCAGGACAGAGAGAGCACTGCCAGGCCAGCACAGCCACACACACAGCCCCTCCTGGGCCAYGAGCAGSATCCATCCCTSCACAGGGATCCACAGGTGCTTTCCCAAACTCCCTGCATGGCTGTGCTCCAGTGCACACGTGTGTGAWAACACACACCCTCCTTGTGCTGCACACAGGCACAAAGCAGCTCCACCACACACCCCCTGCCTGCCCAGCACTGTGTGTGCCCCACACCTCCTCCTCCTCCTCCATACAGGCAGGGACACCTTGTCACCTCCCTGTCACCCTTCTGGCCAGTGCCCCTCGCTCCCTCTCACCCCTGGACTGTGGCCAGGACTGATCCATCCCAGGGATCCCATCCTGGGGACCCCCACCCCGGGGTGCTCAGGCCCACGCAGAGCTGTGCCTGCCCAGCTGGCACTGGGSATGGGTCCCTTCTCCCTGCTGATGGGACATGGGACACCCAGCAAGGGCTCCCCCACTGCCCCTGCAGACTCCCTGAGCAGCCTGGGCCCCTCTGCCTTGCTCCAAGCTCCCACAGTTCTATCCCTTCTCCTGCTCTCTGGCACAGCAGAGCCCAGCTGCACCCACAGGCACCCCAGCCTGCCTCTGCAGGGATGCTCTGCCCATGGAGGGATCTCTCTGTCCTGGGGGTGGCACAGGGACTTGGAAAATGTCCTGGCACACAATGCTTGGGCCATGTGGGGATGAGCAGCTCTGCTCCAGACCCGGGCAGAGCATCCCAGGAGGCAGCACTGCAGCAGGACAGATCCCTCCAGGAACAAGCAAGGACCTGGATCCCCAAGCTGGGGATCTTCCCCAATCCAAAGAACAACCACAAGCACTTCTGCATTCAGCAGCGGAGAGAGGCTGGGAACTCCTCCAGGAAAAAGGGGAAAAAAGGGGGAAAGAGCTGAATTTCACATCAGAGATGGTGCTGGTCACAAGCAGACTCAGCCCCATGTGCAGGCAGGCACGGGGAGCTCTGCAGCCACCCCTCACCCTTCGCAGCAGTGCCCGGGTGACAGGAGTGTCCCTGGGGCCATGCAGGGGCAGGTGAGCACAGCAGTACTTACCCCAGCCGGGAGGAAGGGGCCCCAGAGGATCATTGTCCGACGGGGCTCCGGAGGACTAGAGACAACAGAGAGAGCAAAAACACGGAATAAACCCCAGAGCCGGGATGGCTGGGAGGAGCAGAGCACAGAGGTGAGCCAGCCCCGCTTCCACTCGCCTCTCCTTGGCCCACAGCTCCCAGGGAACTAAAAAAAAA